>OX463839.1:51163154-51547154 GCA_949825065.1 Odontocerum albicorne
CTCAACACTTTAAACGCGTTTTTCTCGAAACTACTATTTTCGGCCTGGTCAACATAAAATCTCAAGTTTTATTCAACCGATTGCCTTCAAATTTGGTATGAAACTTTGATAAATGTTTTTATATCGTTCCTACTTTGGAAAATTCATAAATATGGTTTTTACTAACTTTAAAAAATTAAAAAAAGGGAAAAAAATATTTTTCAGACAGCCGCCGTTTTATGATTTTTTTTTCTTTGGTACCAACTATGAGGACATTATTTTTTATCAAGAAAATCATATGATTTTTGTTTCACATTTACGAAAGGGCTCCAATCATGTCGACCTGCTCACACCCTTTTTTACGACTAGATATAACAGCTGATAACATCTTGAATTTTCAATGTTTTTTGTTCATTTTCAAATCATCAAGAAACAAACTTTAAAAGTATGTATAGAGTATTTTTTTTTATTTAGTCTGAAAAAACGTCCAAAATTCACGCTTCTAGAGCGTGCAATCACACACAATTTAAGGGGTTATACTACGCAATCGCACACAATTTAAGGGGTTATAACCCCTTAAATTGTGTGTGATTGCTTAGTACATAACATATATGGTATATTATATTTAGCATGTTATTTATTTTATCGGTGAGCCTATTGTCTAACTAAATCGGTTGTTTTATTAATTTACACGCACAATAGTGTGGGCTAAAAAACATCTAATGTTCTCGCAGCCAGCCTCGCCCTCTATTGGTGAGGGTGCATCTTAACTGAGGGGGAGGGGTGTTATGAGATTATCCCTGACCGTTTGATAGATTCTCTTTTTAATGGATTTTCTTCACCATTAACTTGAAATACATATGTTATGCAATGTCAGCATTTATGTACATACTATGTAGCTATTTATTTATTTATCGATTTTTACCAGCCACGGGCTTTACAAAAAATATAAAATTGAGTAATGATTAAACAAGAAAAGTTGCAATAAAAACAACTTCAAAACATTTCATAACAAAAATGAAATCAATAACAAAATTAGAAAACAACTTCAACACACTAAATAGAAAATCATTTATTACTATAAATATATATATATATATGTAGTAAATGAACAATTTATATAGAGCCTTAAAAGAGTAAAAGGCGCTTTAGCTCAGAATTCAACCCCTATCAATAAACTTAATATTTGTTTATTTTTCTATATTTATCTGACAACTACCCTAAACCGCCTGAAAATTGCGCAAAACTTTCCATAATCGTGTTATGGAATATTATAATAATTACAAAAGGGTGTGTAACATATTTTTGAATACATAGAATGTACCAAAGTCTAGTTAACTGAAAGGTAAAACCACGTCGTATATTTAACGTAACACGTTTAAATATATAATATTAATGTAAATAATTTTATCTTTTCTATGAAACAAGTCTAGGATTGTTCGCTCCTCCATTTGGGAAACAATTAGTTTTGTTCTAGCAAGCGTCAAATATGAAAACAAAGCGCAATATTCGACTGTTTGAACTCCATTTATTTGTGCTCTAGATAGGCTCATTCTCTCAATAATCACAATGTACGTGTTTACGTGAATACATAGCGTAAAACTACCCTTTTCGGTTATGTATTTACTCTGTATACGTCGTAGCACGTTTTGTATATTAATTGATTTGGTGTTTTTATTATAGAACTCTGTTTTATTACAGAATTATTTATCACTTAAATGTGAAAAAAATCTACACAATAACTTAAATGAAAGTAACAGATATGGTTTGCTTTGTACTAATATAAACAGATATGTTTCGCTTAGTACTAAATAAATCTACATGATACCTAAAATTAAAGTAAGAGATACGTTACGCTTAAAGTAAGAGATACGTTTGTTTTGTACTAATATAAACAGATATGTTTCGCTTAGTACTAAATAAATCTACATGATACCTAAAATGAAAGTAAGAGATACGTTACGCTTAAAGTAAGAGATACGTTTGCTTTGTACTAATATAAACAGATATGTTTCGCTTAGTACTAAATAAATCTACATGATACCTAAAATTAAAGTAAGAGATACGTTACGCTTAAAGTAAGAGATACGTTTGTTTTGTACTAATATAAACAGATATGTTTCGCTTAGTACTAAATAAATCTACATGATACCTAAAATGAAAGTAAGAGATACGTTACGCTTAAAGTAAGAGATACGTTTGCTTTGTACTAATATAAACAGATATGTTTCGCTTAGTACTAAATAAATCTACATGATACCTAAAATTAAAGTAAGAGATACGTTACGCTTAAAGTAAGAGATACGTTTGTTTTGTACTAATATAAACAGATATGTTTCGCTTAGTACTAAATAAATCTACATGATACCTAAAATGAAAGTAAGAGATACGTTACGCTTAAAGTAAGAGATACGTTTGCTTTGTACTAATATAAACAGATATGTTTCGCTTAGTACTAAATAAATCTACATGATACCTAAAATGAAAGTAAGAGATACGTTACGCTTAAAGTAAGAGATACGTTTGCTTTGTACTAATATAAACAGATATGTTTCGCTTAGTACTAAATAAATCTACATGATACCTAAAATGAAAGTAAGAGATACGTTACGCTTAAAGTAAGAGATACGTTTGCTTTGTACTAATATAAACATATATTTTTCGCTTAGTACTAAATAAATCTACATGATACCTAAAATTAAGAGATACGTTAAAAGTAAGAGATACGTTACGCTTAAAGTAAGAGATACGTTTGCTTTGTACTAATATAAACAGATATGTTTCGCTTAGTACTAAATAAATCTACATGATACCTAAAATTAAAGTAAGAGATACGTTACGCTTAAAAATTACTATAGATTCACCGATAAAAAATAAATTTAAGGGTTGAAACCGTTGAAAATTATGGGAACTTGGTATTCGTTTTTTCAGAATATAAAAACCGGAAAGTGGAGTAGCTTTCCACCCACTTTAAGGTTCCGGTTATACAAGTATTCTCATTTTCCAGTATACCGATATCTATCCCATACTTTGTGCTTTGGGAAACGGATGCAAACAATTGTGGGTTGTCTTTTTAATTAAGAAACTTGCAAAACCCTTTCATATTCGAAAACTGTGGTTTTATTATTGGAGTTTATTGATATAAATTTTGAATTAAGAGAGTTAAATTAAAGCTGAGTGTTTGATTTAACTTTAAATGAGCACTTTATTATTTAAAAGGAATTAATTGAACAGTTTCTTGAACTTAACCAAATAAATTCAATTAAAAAGAACGAAAAAAACAGTTGATTTTCTTACAAATTAGAGAGAGCACATAACAAGATAGAGCAGAAGCAAAATAAATTGGAAAAAGCGCATAATAAGGTAGAGCACAAGCAAAATAAATTAAAAAGAACGCATAACAAGATAGAGTAGAAGCAAAAGAAATTGGGGAGAGCGCATAACAAGGTAGAGCAGAAGCAAAAGGAATTGGGGAGAGCGCATAACAAGGTAGAGAAGAAGCAAAAGGAATTGGGGAGAGCGCATAACAAGGCAGAGCAGAAGCAAAATGAATTGGGGAGAGCGCATAACAAAGTAGAGCAGAAGCAAAAGGAATTAGGAAGAGCGCATAACAAGGTAGAGCAGAAGCAAAAGAAATTGGGAGATAAAACAAGGTAGAACAGAAGCAAAAGAAATTGGGGAGAGTGCATAACAAAGTAGAGCAGAAGCAAAAGGAATTAGGAGAGCGCATAACAAGATAGAGCAGAAGCAAAAGGAATTGGGGAGAGCGCATAACAAGGTAGAGCAGAAGCAAAAGGAATTGGGAAGAGCGCATAACAAGGTAGAGCAGAAGCAAAAGGAATTGGGGAGAGCGCATAACAAGGTAGAACAGAAGCAAAAGAAATTGGGGAGAGCGCATAACAAGGTAGAGCAGAAGCAAAAGGAATTGGGAGAGCGCATAACAAAATAGAGCAGAAGCAAAAGGAATTGGGGAGAGCGCATAACAAGGTAGAGCAGAAACAAAATGAATTGGGGAGAGCGCATTACAAAGTAGAGCAGAAACAAAAGGAATTGGGAAGAGCGCATAACAAGGTAGAGCAGAAGCAAAAGGAATTGGGGAGAGCGCATAACAAGGTAGAGCAGAAGCAAAATAAATTGGGGAGAGCGCATAACAAAGAAGAGCAGAAGCAAAATAAATTGGGGAGAGCATATAACAAGATAGAGCAGAAGCAAAAGGAATTGGGGCCAGCGCATAACAAGGTAGAGCAGAAGCAAAAGGAATTGAGGAGAACGCATAACAAGCCAGAGCAGAACCAAAAGGAATTGGGGAGAACGCAGAACAAAGTAGAGCAGAAGCAAAATAAATTTCTTACAAAAGAAAGAATTAGGCATCCTGATAATGAAGAAGAATTTCATGAGCTTCAACGTTTCAATTCAATTAGTTTACTTGTTTACGGAAGTCTTATCAAAATTTACGATATTACATGAACACTACATACATATTTAGCGGGATGCTTAATTTGATACGTCGTGATGATTTTGATTTGTTTTGTATTTAAAATAAAATACGTCGATTCAGGAATGCGGGAAGTGAGAGTGAATAATCAATAAATAGTAAACAGCGATGAATGGTCAAGTGAATAATAACAAGTGCCTTTATTCATCGATAAGTAGGTATATATAGAATTTCAGAACGGGACGCGTGACTGCGTCCGCGGTATATCTCGATCTCACTCCTGCGCGTGCTGAGGTGGTCGCAAGCGCTGCGGATAATACAGTGGGTAGGATATTTATTGTCGAAACGGCGAGACGGCGTGATATGTTCTCTTTCTACCTTGGAATGCGATGTAAATATTATTTGCGTGTAAACAGTGTTGACGTTCTGGTATGTGACAATTGTACATATCCAGAGGTTGATTCATCGGTCGTTGACCCTGCATGTTGACAATATTTAGGGACGTTGATATTTAGGGACCCTGCATGTTGACAATATTTAGGGAGGGAGCTGGATATGACGAAGTTGACAATATTTGGGTACTCCCTACACATATATGACACTAAACCTTAAGCCAAATATACTCGTATGTTATTGTACCATATATCGGACGATCTACGAAGGTTTTTTGTAGTTCGTCTTCCCTTGATAAGTTTTCTCCAGTTTTAATATTTTCCCGAACAAATGCAGATGCGAGGAAGTACCTAATCCAATGGTCTCAGTTACTACCTTCCTATCCTGACACTTTACTTGTTTATATATTTATTTTGTAGTATTTTAAATCTGTCAAAATTAATGAATTCAAGTTCCGAGTTAAAGCACCGTTAATGAGAGTTTTCTCTCGAACGCTATATAAATTGATGACCTCCGTGGGCTGGTGGTAAGACACTTGTCTGTCGATCCAGAGGTTGCGGGTTCGATCCCCGCTGGAACCCAGATTTTTTTAAATAGGATTCCAGTCTGGTTTTCACTTAGGGCCTATAAAAAAAAATCTTTCTGGTTGGTTGGAAGAGATTGCCACATGGCAATAATCTCGCCAGGTTAAAAAAAATATCTTTATTATTATTAAACCTTTGACTTTATGTGTAGGGTAATTATATCAATATATTATAATACAATAACTTCGTGGTTTACTTAGTAATTTACTTGTTTTCCACCCGAAGATTTTGAGTTCAATTCCTAATAGTACAAAAAAAGGATTCATTCGTGTCTGGTTGAATGTTTGTTGATGGTATTTTCATGATGTTCGGTAGTACTACAAACACATACTTCTAACATTTGTTTCTTTCAAAATATCACTCACTTGATCCAACCATATAATCCTTGGTCTTGCTCTACCACACCTTTCACATATTTGAATTGTTTATTTATTTTGTTTGTCTCTCTTCATTCACTCGTTCCACTTGTTCAAACCATTTTACAATGCTCTTCCTCATCTTACTCAACACATCAGTCTTAAGTTTATATTCATCCAATAATCACTTCATTCCATATATGAGATTTATACGTAAAATATAATTACACATACGTCAATGTTGCGAAATTTGATTTACACCATTTGCTGAAAATTGGCTATAGGGAATAACAACTTCTTTGATGTATTTCTAAGAAAGTTATGGAATAATTTTGAATTCATGTTAAATTTTTTCCCATGTTATTCCGAATTATTTTCAGATATCATCCAACAATTTTTTTCTTCAAATCATTTATTTCTACTTCCCCAGACAAATGTGTCTTATGTACTTTGATTTTGTAAAAAAAAATGTGCGATAATTAATTCATCTATAGTATATTTTTTTACAAAAGTTTCTCTTTAGCAAATTGACTTTTTTCTGTTTTCTCCCTTACACTTTTCTTTTACATTTAGTAGATTTATTTGGTTAAGTTCTCATTTGCTATTAAGGATTATTATTTTTAAGCAAATAGATTACTTGTAGAAAACTACTCAAATCATTCAAAATAATTATTGTTTGATTTATCTTTATTACTAAGACGTCAATCAGTCATTTTGATTAACGTCTTAGCAAGAAAAATAAAATCCTGAAACATATCACAATAACTGTATCCTACATTTATTTTATTGGGAATAAAAGTAAATCCACGACAAAGTGGAAAAATAATCAATTACACGTGAGATATAATGAATACTAGTTTCATAACAATTGATTTGTAACATGCATACGTACAAATCGTCACTTTCGGGGTAGGCAGATAGAACTAATTTCAATACTTTTTTATTTCCCCCAAACACACGACTTTCCCGCTAGGTTGTACTGTATCCCAGTTAGCATTCTACTCAGTATCTGCTGGGCATGCTCGGGTATAACTCCTTGAGCGTAAGAAGAGATCTGCGTCTCCTGGTATACGTTGTCAAACTCGTTCGAGGAGTTGTGAGCTGTCCAGCATTACTACAAAGATTAGCGTTAAATGTTCCTTACAATTACACTAGACTGCGCCGACAAAACTGTTCTCAATAACATACGCAAGAACGGGTCTTCCAGCCACTATGCCTGTTTGAAGGGCCTTAACTATTCTAAACGGGACTGCTCCGGATATTGACATATTTCATATCACATTACCAAAAGCAAAAGTAAATTTTCTTCTTAGATTGAGCGCGTTAGAAAGCACTCATCAACATACTTAGGTGACTGTGAATATATGTGTATCATATGTTTGTATGTATATACTCGTATGTATGCATATGCATTATTTTATATAATTTTTTAAATTCTTTTCTGTGTAATTTTTCTTCTTTTTTAATGTCTTGTATTTTTCAAAGTAATTGGGCTAAGCCTGTTTTGAAAAAATAAATACAAAAAAAAGTTTCCGCAATATATTTCAAAATCTTGTTCAATTGATCCAGCTATATTTTCCTCGATCTACTTCTACCACGTACACCATGCACTTTTGTGTTGCATATTCACTTAGTTTCTCTCGAATCATTATCTTCGCTTATCCTAATAACAACAACATTGGTTCGATATGGATGTGTTATACGACAAAGGTGAAAATACTGCTTTGTTAAATTTTAATACAAATGTACAATTTACAATGTGAACGAGGATTGAAAATGTTGACTCGTTAGTCAAATATTCGTACTGTATTAAAATTATATTTAAAAGTTGTTCAATCGCACTTACTGTGTTCCCGTTGGCCATGAAACAAGCATTCACTCTACCATCCCGTGAAATACACCTTAGTAGTCAAATTATTAAGCTCGCATTTGGGAGTTTATGATATGACAGGACTTTTTACATCAGAACATACACTTACACAAAAAAAAACATTGCAATCGATTTATTTTATATTACTTCAAGGAGATGCTTGAAAAGGGACCTGAAATTATTCAGAAATATATTTAAAACTGTATTTTTTTCAAAAAATCAAGAAGTCTTGAAATGGTTTAAATTTTAATGAATTAGTAACTCATTGTTAAAATTAGTCAAATTAAACAAATTACCAAGAACTTTTACGAATATTACACTTTTGTATCCTAGGTCTTAAACTTGAAGACTTGATTAATGGGGTATCGAGTATGTTGTCTCTCAACCAAGCCCTTCAATACTACACAGAAAAATTATTGTTCATCTTACAATACAAACACGTCAATAATTTATTTAAGCTGTCTGCTAGATACCAAACTTTGAAGCAAGGACTTTTCTGAAGAAGCAGACATTCTCTCGAAAAGTGAATATTCGTCTTTTTAACCGGTTTACTGCCACGAGCGTGTTGACGCGCTCTCCGATTCAGTGCTCGCCAGGCCGGTCATACAAAATGAACGCGTAAACGCGCTCTCCTTTGAGCTTGTCGCAAGCCAATATCAAATCAAATTGTAATAATTTATAAATCATAACACATAGTGACATCTATTGGAATGGTTAAAAAATATTTAAATATTACAATTTACCGATATTATCAAAGTTACAGTCATCTTTCTAAAAGCTTTCACTGACAGTCAATACGTGTCTCTGATACAGGGTTACGGATTTTTTTTTTGCGACGTAATTGCGATAATTAATAATGACTTCGTTTGTAGTTTTGTTCAGTGGTTGATTTTTAACTTTTGTGCCTTATTTTTGTTAATTTTTCAAAGTATTTGTTTACAAAGTGTGTTTTCATATATTCTTTAGTTATTGGCGGTAGTTTTGCGGCATAATACGAGGTTTATATAGACTTTTTACGGTTTAATTTACCTTTTGCGCTTTATTATACATCATACATATAATTTGTTGATTTTAGTTTACAAAGTATATTATATTCCACTATATTTATAAGTAAACGTGTTTTCTGTGTCAAGTTGTGACAACCCTGACATTTTGTGAATATTTAAACTGTGTTTTTCTGAGTGAACGGCAGCTCAAACGCCCCACGGTGTATAAATTTAGTAAGTTTTTATAATATCCTTTATATCTGTATACAAAAAATATAATTTTTTTATGTTTTATTTTTGTTGAAAAGATCCCGACCTGCTGGGTACGGCAATACTAATAACTTCCGGCACTTAAAGGGTTTAAATTCAGATTTTTTTCAATATTCATGTATACCTTAGAGACGTAGACCATAAAGAGATAGATTAAGTATAGATAAGTCGAGATGTGGTGTTGGAAACGATTGCTCAAAGTTTCATGGGCAGAACGAAGTACGCACCTTAACATCTAAGAGATAAACTATCGACATTATGTACTAGACGGATTCTTCAGTTCTTCGATAATAATTGTTTTAAATTTGTCATTAAATAATTAGTGCACTATTTCTTATTAGAACGACTAGATTTCATTAAATATCCAATTATAGTACAACTATCAATTTCTTATTAGAACGACTACATTTCATTAAATATACAATTATAGTACAACTATCAATTTCTTATTAGAACGACTACATTTCATTAAATATACAATTATAGTACAACTATAAATTTCTTATTAGAACGACTACATTTCATTAAATATACAATTATAGTACAACTATCAATTTCTTATTAGAACGACTACATTTCATTAAATATACAATTATAGTACAACTATCAATTTCTTATTAGAACGACTA
The DNA here is from genome assembly GCA_949825065.1 of Odontocerum albicorne. NCBI lineage: Eukaryota > Metazoa > Arthropoda > Insecta > Trichoptera > Odontoceridae > Odontocerum > Odontocerum albicorne. The sequence continues at coordinate 51,172,657 of OX463839.1, forward strand.
CATTTCATTAAATATACAATTATAGTACCACTATCAATTTCTTATTAGAACGACTACATTTCATTAAATATACAATTATAGTACAACTATCAATTTCTTATAAGAACGACTACATTTCATTTAATATACAATTATAGTACAACTATCAATGTCTTATTAGAATGACTACATTTCATTAAATATCCAATTATAGTATAACTATCAATTTCTTATTAGTACGACTACATTTCATTAAATATACAATTATAGTAAAACTATCAATTTCTTATTAGAACGACTAGATTTCATTAAATATACAATTATAGTACAACTATCAATTTCTTATTAGAACGACTACATTTCATTAAATATACAATTATAGTACAACTATCAATTTCTTATTAGAACGACTACATTTCATTAAATATACAATTATAGTACAACTACCAATTTCTTATTAAAACGACTACATTTCATTAAATATACAATTATAGTAAAACTATCAATTTCTTATTAGAACGACTACATTTCATTAAATATACAATTATAGTACTCTTATCAATAAACTTTATAAAAGAAGATTCAAATTCATTCGAATAATTGATTTATTTTTATCTCTGTCATGCAGTGAAAAATAGGGTAAATGGTTATCTCTTCTAACCAAACAAACTACCGTTTTACAACGTTTTGAATGAAAAAATAAGGTTGTACATTTTTTCATGTTGAGATAAAAACTACACAATACGGAAATAAAGTACAAAAATCATAACAAACAAAATTTAACAAGGGAGATCGTAAAAAGATTATGGTAAACCAGGAAAAACCCACTGTCACTATCTAGGTAGAAGAACTTCAACAATGATGCCAGTCTTATATTAGCGATCCAGACTCTAACTGTATGGACAGTTATAAATGTCTGGATCCAGACTCTAACTGTATGGACAGTTATAAATGTCATGAAAAATTAAAAGAGAGGAACTGAAAAATTGAAAGCGAGGAACTTAAAACTCCCAAAATACAATCTCTTCTGGAGTATAACGCGAGTTAGTCATCTAAAACTCGTCATTTTTCTACAAATTGCAGTCTAATGTATTTCATTTTTTATTTATTAATTTTTCACAATATATCTACCACTTAAGTGATTTTTTTATTTTTTATTTTTTACCTGGCGTGTTTATTGCCATGTGGTAACCTCTTCCAACCAACCAGAAAGATGTTTTAATGGGCCCTAAGGGAAAACCAGACTGGAATTCCATTTTTAAAAATCTGGATTCCAGCGGGGATTGAACCCGCAACCTCCGGATCGGCAGACAAACGTCTGACCACCAGGCCACAGAGGTCGTCGTGGTTTTGATGGAATGACAAAACGCAGAGTACAAGTAAATAAAAACGCAAAAAAACATCCCTATGTCTATATATAGAACCACTATGCAAAGCCTGTGGGGAAGTGGCATCATTCCTAAATTACAAATTAAGTAAAACTGAAAATTTCATAAAATGCATTTAAAACTTAACATACTCTAAAATTTCGAGTAATCATATGCACGATTCCAAAACACATTGTAATCTATACAACTACATTAAAATCTTGCCCATCCCCTCCGCATTAGTATTGAACTGTCATAGAACTTTTGTCACATACAACACAATCTGGTAGTGTTGATACGTGGCAACTTCTTCCTAACGACCAAAACAATCTTAAAGAAGCCTTAAATAAAAACCAGGTTAGAACCCTTTTTAAAATAAACGGGCTTCTAATGACAATAGAACCCGTAACCCTCAGTTTGGAAAGCAGACGAGTTACCAACTAAGCTACATGCCTTTCAACATTTTATTTATATATTCATTTCAGTAGCATAACTGATTTTTTTATTATCATTTAAACCAGATTAAATTTTGACTTATTAACAAAGATAACGAAAAGTGTTCAACACCTTTTTACGAAAGCGTCATGAAAATATCCCGTTTCGTGTATTTCATGAATTTCATCCATCCCTCCGCTGAAATTATCAAATCATTCCACCAGAATTTATTCCTTTTCAAGTCATTTAATTTCAGGAAGGTTATCTTTATTCTCATTCAATGAAATATGTGTGACTGAATCACAAGGAAAGGTTCCGAGTTTAGCGAAATCCTCAGCTGTAAAAAATTTTCATTACAAACTTTTCTAAACGAACTCGACGCTTCGCCGGTGATTTCACTTCAACTTCTGCGGTTAACTTTGCCGAATTGGCAGTTTGAGAGTTTGATTTCTAAACCTTATAAAATATATATTACTTCATCCCCTATATATTGAAAAAGGTTCCGGTGAATTAAGGGTAGCAATGTACATGTGCGTGACTTTACTGTTTACATGACTTTCTCAATTTCTTTATCTTCGATGTTTATACTCTTCAATCGGTATGAAACGTTTCATGTGTTGTATTAATAAAATGTATTTTCATTTTGAATACTTTTTATTCACATTTAATTTTTCATATTATTTCAATGTGTTTAGATATGTTTCTTAAGTGTTTCCAATATTCTTGTAATAAATTCTCAATGAAAATAAGGGAATCCAAATATTTTAGAACATTTTTCTTAGGTGAAAAATCTTATCAATTAGAAATAATAATTTTGACAAATGTTTTTTTCTTTATTATAAATCATAACTTAATAAAGCATTTGAATCAATATCTGTACTGTAAATAGCATTATTAAAAAACTTTTTTTTAAAAAAGCTTTAAAGTTTTTTTATTTTGATTATAAACTTATGTTTAATGTTGAGATAACCGAAAGACTTCCAATAATATCAGTGAGATACAGGCCATTTTACTGGGGATATGACAAATGAAAGGCAACAAACCCAGATCCATTAAAATAGTGTGTTTAAATTAAATTAACTGTTGTATTTTCGCTAATTGTGTATATTTCTTGTCACGTATAAAATATATTATTTATAGTTAAGGCATTAACATTGTGGAGGTTTAAAGACATTGTAATTTGTTTTATCAAACACTGTTTATTCTACTTTTTGTAACAGAATAACCCTGCCGATTTCAAGGCTTTCACACCATCTTTAGGGGAGCACAAACAAGACTTGTTTGTGCTCCCCTGAAGATGAGGTGAAAGCCTTGAAACCGGCAGGGTTATTCCGTTGCAAAAAAATGGAATAAAAAGTGTTTGATAAAACAAATTACAACGTGTAAAATAAATTAAAAAAATATCCAGAAGAAGAATCATTACATACTTTGATAGAAAAAATATTAAATTCTAGAGAAACTGATAATCACGGGAACATTAAAGAGAAAGCGAGGAAGAAAAAAGTGTCATATGAGATGGATAGATCAAATAAAAGGGTTAACAGAATCCTCTATAAGCGGTGCATACAACATGACCCAAGACGGAGGGATGGAAACAGGTAGTACGCCAATTTCGAGACAATAGAGGACCACGACACTTAACATTGAGCACACGGTGAAGAAGCGGAAAATTTAAAATTACAATTTGAAGAAACCCTTGTAAGGTTTATTATATATTTTCAATCTTCCGAAACTTAGAATCAAAAATTTTAATCACTAGTAACGCGTTTACTTACATTGTATACAGTACAACCTGACGAGATAATTGCTTTATGAGGCAATCTTTTCCAGCCAACTATAAAGATGTCTTAAGTCAAAACCAGACTAAAAAAAAAATCTGGCAACCCCCGGGCTGAAAGACAGGCCTGGGGGGTGTTATGCGTAGAGCCCAGATCTTTTGATAATTTATTTTTAAAATGTATTTTATTTTCCTTTGTCTTGAAAAATATGTGCATTTTCAGTAACATACGAGTATATACGAGTATATACTCGTATGCACATACTTTGCTGCTATTAATAAACCTATATTTTATGTAAAAAGAAATAAAATAAATAAATGAAACACTCATTTTATATTTTTTTGTTCACCGCTAGTTTATTTTGAGTTTACTACCGTTTTCGATGACCTCCGTCATCATCATCAGGTGAAGATAAACTAAATTGTTTACAATATACTTCCTCTGCAAGTGTTAATCGTATAAGAGGAATGAGATAGAGGGAGAGAAGTGGGGAGAGTTGTAATTCAATGGTAAATGGGGCGGGGAAAAAAATTATTAAAATGAATCTTACGGGCAGACCAGGTTCTGGATATCCAAGGTGATGGATTTTAAATGGGAAACATATTTAGCAGAGGGCTATTTTTTCAATTATACATAAAATATGGCACCTTAAAGTGAGACTAGTCTTTTCGAAGATTCAAGAAATCAATATTTATGTATTTACCAACCAAGTCACAGAGGTCGCCATCGCTTATCACATTTTTCAATAATTTTCTGTTTCTTCACCTACTCAAGTGTCAACGGAAACTGTATAAAATAATAATGGCAACACTCTAGACTTGTATGCTGAAGCTTACCGGTTCAAACCCTGCGTTGTGTTGCTCCCCTTGAATGGCACAGGATTTTTTCCACTTATTACCCATGATTTCAATCATATGTATCCTTTTTGACTTTGACTTGAATCCCATGAGCCGAACATAAAGATTTTTATTTCACACGAAACCCCCGATAAAATTTTACGCTTGTGTAAATGTTTACGCTCAACTAAGATCAACTCTCTGCGTATATTTCAATGGCCAGATCAAATTTCTCTTATATTCCATCTTCATCCCTCATATCGGTGCAGGGCCGTCGCGTAAATTAGGGGAAACTTTACACGTAACCTTCTTATCGTACTCTAAAGATTTTAAGGTTGTTCCGTAACAGTCCCATATAAAAAAAAATATCTTGACTAAAATTATGTCTAGTTGGTAAAACACTTGTTATAAAAATAATAAAAGGACAATTTATATCGCGCCGTGTAGAGAACATGTTCTCCTCAAGGGTGATTTAACTCGGAAGTCGAATCCGCTTTTATTGACGGATTAAAAATATGACAAAAATGTATTAATTAAATATTATAAAAAATATTTAAGGATTGAAAGACGGGTGGCTGTAGATATTTGATTAGGAACTTCCCCGCATCTGCATATGTTTAGAAAAACATATTCGGTAAGAAAACCGAAGAAAACTTACAAAGCGAAAACGAACTAAAGGGTCTTTCAAATTGAGCGGTTTTTACAATTCAAATTATTTTATTCTTGAATAAAACACACAATTTGATTTAATTTCAATTATTTTTGTTGGTCGTTGAAGTATAATGTATGACATTTAAATACAAAAAAACAGTCCACCTCTTGCAGCTCCACAGATGTCCACTCTTTTGTCAAAATTTTCGATGACATTTTGGCATAATTGCGGTTCTAACTCATCAATAACGCGAATAATTTCGTCCATCAGCTCAGGAATTGATTGAGGGTCATTCTTATAGACCTGACTTTTCACGTAACCCCAGATAAAATAGTCCAACGGTGTCAGATCTCACGATCTTGATGGCCAATCAACATCACCGTTTTCGGAGATTACAATACATAAAATAATTCAACAATTTGAGCGCGTTGTTGTATTGTATACGACTCCATTTTTATAAATGTCATACATTACACTTCTCAAATGTTACAAGACCCAGGCAAGTTCGTGACGCCATCTGTGTTTTATCCAAGAATTAAAAAACTGCACAATTTGAAAAATCGTTTACTAATAAATATTTGTTGATCTTCCGACACAAGATCGTAACAATTGGATTTAGATAGAATGTATTGTTTTTGTGTTGTCTGTCGACCAAGAAACTACGGGTTCGATTCCAATTTGTTCCTAATTTTACTAGAAAGGGTTCGAGTCTTGTTTTTTACTTCAAGCTTCTTTAATATATTTTTAGTTGGTTGGAATAGATTTGCATAAATTTACTAGGTTGTGCGTTTATGCCGCAGTAGAAGTGGATTTAACAATTTATGTAAATTATAACTAGTGAATTTACACCTTCTTTAAAACAGTGAAAAGGGAAGGAATTGTTAATCTATAAATAATTCAGTTATATTTGATATTGATTGAATCCTTTCTAGTATTTGTAAACCTTTACTAACTCATATTTAAAACGTCAATACACAATCACTCATTACTTATGTGAAGGTGTTCATTCATTAGTAATAATAGTTGATTTACTGACTCGGCTTCAACGTCACACACTCGTATACAACGATAATCAAAAATTTCTAATTTCACCTATAATTATAAAATGGCGCTTGCAGAGTTGTATGGCAGCGCGGTAATTCACTATATTTCACCAGTTGTTGTTGAAATTGTTATCGGTTCGAACCCTGCGCTATGATATGCCACTTGAATGATAAATCAATTTTTACGCCTAGTATTCGAAGATATAAGGATATCTATGACTTCGGTCATATCTATTCTTTCAAAAGAAAAAAAAAACATGATTGTGTGCTCCGATCGTCTCACTTCCGTGGGCGATCGAATCCAGTACAGAAGTGTGACTGGTGAGTTTGAATGAGTCACTCATTTAAAAGAAAATAAACTCAACGGCACAGCTTCGTTTTCCAACTTAATTGACTTTGGAATAGCGAGGTGATCCTTGACTTCGAAGCTCAGCAACGAAGATTATAGTAAAATGGCGCAAATAAACTTTTATGTTTTATTGTTATAGTACAAGACATATGAGTGGCATAGAGCCAAACCAGCCCATCCAACAAAACAAAAAAATGAGTTAGTGTTAAAATTTGAGTCACATGACGTTTCTTTACACGCCAGAAGTGCCTTTACTTCAAAATTCTAAATGGTACTGCTGCTGCCATCTATAATTTTTTTTGGCAAAGCGATTTTCGTGATATACTTTTATGCCAAATTTGCCTATCAAACAAAAAACCTTAATCATCAAATAATCTTGTCATAATATGTATTAGATTCATTTTTAATTTTTTTTTGTACTAGTTTAAGAATGTATCTGTTCAATGTGTAAAAAACATTGATTACACAACATTTGATTTATAATAAGCCATAGACTTTGAGCTCCATTATCTCATTTCAACATATTCGTTGTATAGGCTGGTTTGGCACTTCGCCACTCATATAATACAGGCGGCTCTCGACTTCACACATTCTACTTTAGCACAATTCGCTATTTCGCACATTTTTTAAAATTCAATTTTTTAAAGATTTTTGTCGATAGTGAAAAAATTGTTCGCTTCCATGGAGTCGCTCCCACTTTTTTGGAAGAAATATAATATATGAAACGCAATAAACAGTATTGGAGACTCGTGCGCTGAAATAAAAGAGTCAACAATGAAAGGTTCCTGGAAACAATTATGTCCAGAAATGATGAATGATTTATAAATTCTGAAGAAACTCCGGAAACTATCACAGGTGAAATAGTTAACCTAATGAATTAACTAAAATTGGACGTCAACAACCAAGATGTTAATGAGTTGATTGAATCTCACTCAGTATCTCTGTCAAATGAATACTTAATTGAGCAACAAGAGTTAAATGAAATACACAATTAAAGTAAGGAAGAAGAAGCTGATAAAATCGTCAAGACTTTGACAATCAAAAATATGAATGAAGCCTTCATGCATCTTGACATTTTTTTACTATCATGGAAGAATGTGATCCCAATGGAGAATGTATATCTCAAGTACACAGGGCAGATTGAGAAAGACATAGCATGTTATACTCGTAGAACTCTTTATCAAGAAAAGAAAAAAAAGGGTGCTATTCAACTAACTCTTGACAAGTTTATAAACAAAAAACCCGAAAACACTTAAACACGCCTGGTTAATTTAATAATGTATAATATATTGATAAATAAATATTTTTAATAAGTTATTGATAAATAAATATTATTATTGATAAATAAATATTTTAAAACACAATTTTTGATGTATTTTTTTACATCCCTTTACTTTCGAACATTCAACATTCGCACACATTTTCAGGAACCAATTATGTGCGAAAGTCAAGGGCTGCCTGAACAACCAAACTGTAGTCTAGGCGATGTCATTTATGATTTTGCGGGCCGCGCAACCCCTACCGCCTGACATGTCCCATAAAGTCTTCATCATTCACCCTCTATCCTTTTTAATAGCTTCTCTCCTCTCCCCAACTGATAGAGCCACGATCATCATCAAGCTGCTTTCATAAGGTTTTAGCCTGAATAATGAGTGAAGAACTAGTAAAGCTTTTCCTTTCATTTCGGGTTTACGATGGATATTTACTACTTTTATCAGCAAATACACGAAATCACTTTCAGAATATCGAAATTTATAACCATGTTTTATTTTATATTTTTTCTCACGCACTTTCCCATAGCTTGGTATTATGTACCTCTACGTGTTTATTAAAACTCTTCACCAGTCTTCATGCCATAACGCAAAACAACATAAATACGATGTACATATCTACCATCACGCCGTTACCCTTTTGGTATAGGAGGAGAGATCTCCGTACCTTCCTACCCAAGCAAAAAGTTTTAAAATACATACCATCTCGTTATATCGTTATTCTTATGATTGTGTGCATATATTATATATTGTGGGATGAATATTTTTGGTTTTTCTGGAGTGATGATGTGTGAGGAGTTGAATTTCGCAAGATGTTTCCAGTTGTAGTTGAGTGTCACTGTTTGTCAGGTTGATGAGAGCGTGCAACGGGGTTTTGTTTTTGTGTAATCAAAAATCGGAAAGAAGTATCGATTTATTTTTTCATGCTAAATATCCTCAGTGAGATACAGGCAAAAGCCTAGTTTACTGGGGATACGACAAATGAAAGGCAACAAACCCAGATCCATTAAAATTGTATGTCCAAATCAAATAACCTGTTGTTTTTTCTCAAATTGTGTATATTTCTTGTCATGTGTAATAATTAATAATAATAAAATAGAAATATACATTTTATAGTAGGCAGAGAGTATCTCCTTTACCTTTTCTACACCCCTTCACCTTTTCATACAACTTCTACGATTTATTGACTTTTAACATTTCCTTCTTTAAAAATATAATTTACTCAATCCAACCAGACATTTTTAGTCTTCATCAACAACACTACGCACGTAACTATTTCTTTGTTTCTTGGTTTTTCATACCCATTAGCATTCAGAGTGTTCTTCTACATTTATTCAACTAATCAGCCTTAAGTTCACATTCATCTCAAATCACTTCATTCCGTATTCTATCATACATTGTCACCCCATGTATTATTCTCAGTGCACGCATTTCTACAGCATTTATTCGGCTCCTTTCAGTTTTTTTCCACGTTCACGCTTCACTCTCATATCTATGGTAGAGAACATAGGGCGATCACCCAAAATATGTTCACCATGTCGAACTTCTCACGGTGTGTAACTATAGAAGCCTCGAAATAAGAAGGCAAGAACCCATTGCGATATTCCTTCTTAAGGTTTTTCAAGGTTGCTTTAACTGTCACGCAATTCTAGAAGCACTAAGTTTATATGTACCCAATAAATATAGCCGTACAAGGAATCACCGTCTGTTCTACATACCAACTTACAGGACGAATATCATGGCTAAACACTCAGTCACGCGTGGTATATAGATATTGAACCAACTGAATGACACGGTTGATATATTCTCGGTACCGACTAGCAGAATGAGAAGAATCCTGGTGATATTCTTCCTAACGACTAAGTTAACTCTAGATGCAGACCCTCTTTGTGCAACAGGAGAAATCCGTGCAAAGTGGGAAAAAAATCAAAGCTGATACTAAAATCTAGCAGAATATTCCCTTTTCCAATTTTAATATAGTCCGGTTAGAATGTATATGTTTAAAGGTCCCATTAAATTTGTGTCCTATCGCTACGCGCCGTTCGATATATCTCGTAACTCTTCCATGATCTGAGAAAATACTACCCAAATTGCGAAATTCTTCAACTTGCTCCATTATTTCATTGGTTACTCATAAATCGCGCTTTAAATAATGATTATGTATTTTTGTTCGAGATATTAAGGTAATATCGCTAGTACAGACTTTTAAAATTCATATACGTACAAAACATATAATAAATATTATTAGCGCTCAGTTCAGTCACACTTACATAAGAAAAGTCTAATAAGCATATAAATAAATGAAAGTCGAACATAAAAACAAATTAAAAGTCTAATGAAGATAAAAACAAATGAAAAGTCTAATGAAGATAAAAACAAATGAAAAGTCTAATGAAGATAAAATCAAAAGAAAAGTCTAATAATGAACATAAAAACAAATGAAAATCTTGTTAACATAAAAACAAATGAAAAATCAAGAAACTAAAAAAATTATATGAAAATAAAAAGAAATCACGAGAACGTAAGAATTTTTTTCTGTGTTCAAATCCATACATTTTCAACATAAACGCTCTTCTTCATACTCTTTTTTTTCTTCTATGATCTCCAATTCTTCTCTTAACACCTCAAAATTGCTTTTTTTGTCTACTCAAAACATTCATCTCAGGCAACATTCTATATGTATCCTTTATTAATTAATTTTTTACTAAATCAATGTACAAAAATAAATTAAATTCACTTAATTACCAAATATGTTTCCTGAGACCGAAATTTCCACCATCCTGTGTCTTTGTAATCCACTTTGTTTATGCTTCACTACCAAACACCAAGATGGACACTAGCACACCATTGTGTAGCATCTTTTTTTTAATTTTAATAATTAATTTATTCGCTAATATTGTACTATAAACTTCTTTTTCTACTTCAATTATTCTCTATACTACTCTCCCTTTCAATTTTCACTAATGTATTGTTATCACTCAAATGAACGTTTATGAATATAATAAGATATAAACATATAAATGATAATGTATCACACTTTCGTTGTATACAGTATCACCTAGTGGGTTTATTGCCACGTGTCAGTATCTTCCAACAGCACAAACAAGACTGAATTATGTTCAAACTGGTGCCGAGATACACGCTTCTAACTGTTAAAATTCGGATTGAGGGCTGGGGATGAAGGGAGGGATGACACAATCTCGGCCAGCAGCGGAGATATTTTTGGGATATATGTGTTTTCCAGATGTTCACCTCGATGCACTGACTTAGAAATTTCTAGGACCTCTAATCTGTCCAATTTATTTGCGTGACTACTGATATGTAAGAATTTAGCATCATGGATAGAAAATGTGTGGTTTTCACGGTGACAGTGATTAGCCATTTCAGAATAAATTAGAAGATTTGTTAAGGCGGATTTGTGTTCAGGAAATCTCTTTTCAAAAGATCTTTCTGTCTTTCCTGTATAGAAATGATCACAGTCAGCACATAAAAGTGGCGGTGTGTATGAACTTTTTATAGGGTTATACCGTTACAAAAAAGTGGAATAAACAGTGTTTGATAAAACAAATTACAATGTCTTTAAGCCCCCACAATGTTAATATCTTAACTATAAATAAAAATAATTAAATAAATATAATAAACAAGTAAGATTTTGACATTTTTTTAAGTAAAAAACAGACTGAAACCCTTTAAAAAATGGGCAGCATTGGGAATCGACCAGCGATCCCCGAGTAGGAAGACAGGTATCTTACCAACTAAAGTTTAGTTACTAAACCATAGATATATAGCACCCTTTGTTAACCGTTAGACTACGGCTGCCGTAAAAAATATTGTTGTATACTATAAACTTGAATGAGAAATTCCTTTTTGAAATTTCAAATAGTTTAAAAAAATGCAATTTTGTGTTTTTGTATCGCTGTTATATCACTTACCAAAGCCTCTTCAATAGTTTTATTCTTACATTATAGTCTGTCTCGAATAGGTTTACTTAAGAAATCACTTAAAAGCTTTTACGTATCTCCAAGGAGAGTCTTTTATCTGCAATATGGTCGAGACAGCCACTCTTTTATCTGCAATATGGTCGAGACAGCCACTCTTTTATCTGCAATATGGTCGAGACAGCCACTCTTTTATCTGCAATATGGTCGAGACAGCCACTCTTTTATCTGCAATATGGTCGAGACAGCCACTCTTTTATCTGCAATATGGTCGAGACAGCCACTCTTTTATCTGCAATATGGTCGAGACAGCCACTCAAAACGATCGATCAAGATTACCGGGTGTATTTGTTTGCTTCAACAAAGTGGTATGTACTCTAAAATTTACCGTGTGTAATATATTTCCTATTTTGAATTTATATTTGGAGTATTTAATTTTAAATAACGTTCTCTATGCCCTAATAGGAAAGACTACACTTACGCCTAGAAATTTCGGATTTTATTCCCGATGGTACCTGAAAACTATTTTGCAAAAGGTTCCCAATCTGCTAAAGAGTTCATCTAGTAACGAATTACTCGTCAAGAGGCAATGGCACTCAAGCTACACTTGTTTGAGTTAGAGTTGTTGCCTCTACACGTGTAGAGTCCCGTCCCACTACAGTTGTTCTAAAACCGAAGGCTCTATAAATCCACTGCTTATAGAACTTGGAGGGCTGAAGATAGAGAAAGGAGTTTTAGTACAATGTTTTAGTTATTATGGTTAAAGCGATCAATAATCAGATTTCTCGATATTTTCAAGATTTGTTTAGACAGGGGAAGATCTCCGAATCTCGTCTCAAACTAAAGTTGACTGCTGCGAATAGTTTGATTCTTTAGATTTCCAGTAGAGTTGACAAACCCTTACATTTTGACAGAATGTTTCAGACATTGGAATCTTTTCTATAGAACAGCCTTCCCTTCTCCCTGAAGTAAATATCCAAATTAGTGAAGTTCTTGTTAGACTAGAAAAGTCACTTGTTCCCTATCTTTAATGTGTTAGTAAGAAGCCTTCTTGAGGCAGATTTAATAAAATGGGTCGAAGACATATTTTTAATGTTTTAAAAAGTGCTTAGTGCTAAATTTAATATTAAGTATGAATGCATTGAAGGGTAAGCATACGAATAAAATAACAAACAAATGAAATCAGTCTACAATTTAATTTAAAAAACATTGTACATAATTTGTTTTATCAAACATTGTTTATTCCACTTTTTATTCACAAAAAGTGGAATAAACAGTGTTTGATAAAAACAAATTACAATGTCTTTAAACCTCCACAATGTTAATGTCTTAACTATAAATAATATATAAAAAAACATTATATCGATGCAGACAAAAACCCAAAGAATGACAGAAGAGAAGACACTGATATTGTCAAATATGTGACTAAACAAAAGTAGAAGTGGGTAAGTCATATGATGAAGCGAGATAATGAACAATAAAACTTGTGTAGTCGTTCTTCACCATGCCAATAGTTTTATTAAGACTTATTTTCATAAAAAAGAGACCTCACAAAAATAAGTACATGGCAACAGAAAGTAAAGTGAAGATCTATGATATAAAATAGGTGTTCGACATGTATTGCCATATGCTTTTAAAACTAGAACTGATATCATACGAAGGTTTTCCATAAGATATCTGAAATATAGGTCTTATGGTGTTTAACTTGTTAAAACCACAGACAGAATAAGATATGTAGTAAGAAGAAGAATGGGTAAAATCAAAAACGTCGTAAGATGGGGAATGCAGAGATATTATTGGCAAGAACACATTCAAATAATGGATGAGACCCGAATTCCCCGTATTGTTTATCATAATTAATTACCCTATTGAATGCTGACTATTAGACAGTTCATCAAATAGATAGAAGAATAGCTGGCAGTTTACATCTCAGAAAAAACAGGTCATGAATCTACCGTAAGAAAATGAGACTACTTGATTATAAGAAATAGTTAACAAAATCCCAAAATATATCTTAAAAACGGGCGACAAATGCTTTGTCGTCAGCATATTATTTATTATAACCTTCATTTTGATTGTTTGAACCCTCAGTCTGAAGATATTGCCTATTTTTTACAAACCCTGATACACTCTATCAAGCCCTGATGTGTAATACACTCCCTCAGTGACATCCTTAAAGACGATATTAAAAAGTAATAATTCTTTCTACCTTGGATGACAATATAAATCATGCAGAGGTTTAGCATCCGGATGATTATCTCCAAGCTAATCGGTCACTCAATGTTCCTTCCCAGTCTATTTCCACTCACAGTCTCCTAAGATCTGCAAGTTTTCTAAGTGCCTTTGTCTTTATCTAACAAGTAGCTGGCTCCCGTTTAGTTGGATATGCTTAATGCTATTTGTTTACCATGTCAATTGAGATCTGGTTACCTAGTCGAACCTTCACAACTTTATGTCTCGTGTAATAAATTATTGTCTCGCTAATTATTTACTGCTTTTCAAGCCACTTTGACTATTCGAACACAAACTTTCAGCTTGTTTGTATCATATTTTCGGAAGAATTTAGAAAACATATTCCCGAGGATACTCAATAAAGCAGTGTTTCTTAACCTTTTGAAATGTAATCCAAATTTAGTGTCATAATCCTGTCGTATAGCTCATGATTGAGCATCGTGACTCCTATGACAGCCATCCGATTTTAAAACTTTCTAACTCAAGCGCACTACTTTCGCCTCCTCCACATTCGTACCTCAAGTCATGCACAATTTTATATTATTCACACTTCCTTCAAAATCTGGTCACGTCTACTTCGATCTTGTACATCTGATTTGGATACTCTCTTAGACATTATTTTATCACACATTTTCTCCACATGTCCAAACCACCTTAAAGCTCCTTTCTTTATATTACTTAAAACATCCATTTAATCCATGGATTAATTTCTTATATCTTTATTCCGTCTTCTGCCAAGTGGCGATTGTCATTATTATTGGCGAAATCTTCGTAGTGGATCGTTAGGACTTATAATTATTTTTGTACATTTGTTACGTGCCATATGTTATTAAGCAAAAGTCTTAAAATATTAAAAGATACAGGTAAAAGCATTCTTTACTGGAGGCACGGCAAATGAAAGGCAACGGAAAATTAAGTGTCCACTTTAAATTATCAGTTTTTATGTACTAGTTTGTCTTGTGTTTTTTTTTGTATTTATACAATTACTTGTAATATAAATAAATTATTATTTTTTTAAATACCAATCGACCCAATTTTGGGTCGCGATCCATAGGTTAAGAAACTTGGCAAAAGAGATATGGTATACCGCGGTAGTTACAAAGTACGAGTATACGCAAACAAAATGAGGAATATCTAATACAATGTATGATTTTATGACTTCCTTCTTGAGTATTCTCGTACTCAGGAAGGAGTTTTGCCATCTGTTAATATTTTGAATTAATGATCCTTGAATCAGCTAACAGTTACTGTAAGACTTGCACCCTCATTAACTTGCTTCAAAAGGCGACATACAAATAATTATCTCATCAATAACAAAGCGTGGCTTCCTATTTCATATTTTTATTCCTATCCCACTCCTCTCCAAGTGTCTGGTAATATTACTAATGAATATTTTGTATATTTTCTTTTCATTGCTTGAGTATCTTCTTTCAATTTATTTCATTATTTTACTCTGCTTTAAAAATTTCATCATGATATGAACCAACCAATAATTTTAATAACATGTACGAGTATGAGTTATATCTGGTTGAGTGTAAGGCTAAGGCCACACCAAAGTGCTTCGCTAGGTACTAAGCTAAGTGCTACGTGACTAATAGACTAGGTGACTTCATGCTTGGCCACACCAAAGTGATTCGCACAAATTCATTTGATATTTGAGAAATCAGATATAGTATATTTTTAAATATGAATTGTACTATAGTACAATTTCATTCTACAAGTATACAATACAATCTGGTGGGATTATTTCAAGGTGAAAATTTATTTCAGAATAGTATCAAAAAGGCGTGTGAAAACTAAACTAGATCTTATTTTGTTTCCCACGGGAATCCCCGGGTTGAAAAACTGGCGTGTTAGCGACTTGACTATAGAGATTGGGAAACAAATAATTTTTTTGAATTATTATTTAAGTACCTTTTAACGTTTTCATGCGCTTTAATTTGAATTAAAGTTAGACTTAGGTTGTCTCACATTCAGGTAGTTTAACATTATTTTTTTCTTTTCTTAATATTTTTGTAGTAAGTAGTATAAACCGACTGGAAGCATTCGAAATGTAGATGTACCGGAGAATGCTACGGATACCCTGGATGGATATGGTCAGCAACACAAGGGTTCTTCAAAGAGCCAAAGTTGATAGAGTTTATGACTAATATTTAAATCCGAAAGGTGTCCTATTTGGGTCATGTACTTAGAGGAGAAAAGTACAAATTACTGCACCTGATCATCCAAGGCAAAATAGAAGGCCCAAGAGGTGTTGGCAGGAGGCAGATCTCCTGGCTCCGAAATATACGTGATTGGACTGACATAAGGGGCGTTGTAGATCTTTTTCGGGCTGCCGGGGACAAAGATGTCTACTGTCAAGTGATATTCAACGTTGGAGGGACCTGACATGACACTGAGAAGAAGAAGAATATTTTTAATGCGTTTCTTTCGCTTATCATGGGACGTGTTATTTGATGTACTTTTTTTGAGTTAACATAATGTCTTGAAAATTTTGTTTTGTCTTAAGAGTTTTGTGTTGTTCTTAACTTATTGCATTTGTTATTGAATTGAAACTCATAAAGAATTAGGGCATCTACAAGTATATCTAAATAATAACAAAATTTCATCTAATATAGAAGTTAGTTTAAAATAAAGATTCAAATTTACCGTATATATTTTTAATATAAGATTGTTGCTCTAAAAAAGAATGATTTTTATTAAAGTTGAGTCAGTCTTTGGTAAATTTTAGCAATTCTACTTTATACGAAATCTATACCTTCAAACACAAATATAGTAATATTTTGAACCCCTTATTTCTGAAAATCTTGAATTCCTGTCTCTATCGAAGTGATGATACTTTCTTCCATGGTGTAATTTCAGGAGATCGATATCCGTGCCACGTCTGCGGAATATCTCATTTTGGCCAACAGTATTTTACAAGGATTGACGTTCGTGACCAGAAGATGTCATCAGATGGCAAATGGCACCATCAAAAGCACCATTTGATCTGCTCGGACCGCTTTTCATTTATTTGAACTATTTTTCGGTATACGTTTGTTCTTCGACATGAAAACAAACAAATTTCTACAATTTATTTAATATTTCCGACTAAACTTTGACAAAAGTCATTTTAAACATTACTATAGTATTTTTTTCTTTCATTAACTCCTAAAAAAAAGTTAATTTACTTCGAAACGTGTTCGTTCCGTTACATCTTTTCCATGATTTTTTTTCCTCAATTATATTAAATACTTAAAATAATAAATATATTATTTATTTAACTTTTCAAATATTGTTATTATTTTATCATAAAACTGTTAATTCCACTTTTAGTAACGGTATAACCCTACTGGTTTCAAGACTTTCCCCTCATCATCAGGGGAGCATAAACAAGACTCTTAAAGTCAAGAAGTTATATTTGTGCTCCCCTGATGATGAGGTGAAAGTCTTGAAACCGGTTGGGTTATACCGTTACAAAAAGTGGAATAAACAGTGTGTGATAAAACAAATTACCGTACAGTACCCGGTGGTAAATTATACACATCGGGCTTAAAAAAGAGAGTGTCGGCCCTAATCGGCTAACTTCGGCTTTGTAGAGCGTCGTCTCTGTA
The DNA here is from genome assembly GCA_949825065.1 of Odontocerum albicorne. Taxonomy (NCBI): domain Eukaryota; kingdom Metazoa; phylum Arthropoda; class Insecta; order Trichoptera; family Odontoceridae; genus Odontocerum; species Odontocerum albicorne. Next base: position 51,190,130 of record OX463839.1, read on the forward strand.
TCTGACAAATCGCGACGGAACACGTGTATGAATAACAGAGACGACGCTCTACAAAGCCGAAGATAGCCGATTATGGCCGATAGTGTCTTTCTTAAGCCCGATGTTTATTACTTACCGCCGGGTAATGTATAATGTCTTTAAGCCCCAACAATGTGAATGCCTTAACTATAAATAGTATATTTTCAAATATTCTTCAAAGCAAATTAAACCATCAACATCAGTATTTAAAAAATACATAGAGTAGGCAAAAGGGACAGAGTAGGTATCAGATTTTTTTATAGTCACACATATTTTGCCCCTTCAACATACGAGTTATACACACCTTCTCATACAACTCATACGATTTCTCTATTTTTTGTTCCTTTAATTCAAAATACCATTCACTTGATCCAACTATACTTTTCTTGGTCTTCCACTACCACGACTTCCATTTATATTTGAACTGAATGTCTTTTTCATTAATATTTCTTCACTCATTCGTTCTACATCCTCAAACCATCTCAGAGTGATATTTTTCATCTTACTTAATACGTCAGCCTTAAGTTCGCATTCATCCCTAATCATTTCATTCGGTATTCTGACATACGAGTACATTGTCAACCCATATATTCTTCTCAGTGCACGTATTTATTTATTTACAGTATTTTTCCACGTTCATGTTTCATTCCCATACAACACCGTATGTATCAAAATATTGTTGTGAACTAATCTTAGACAATTTTGATACGGTCTCATTTAAGCACTTTTTTTTCCGTCGCTACACAGCTTTCGATATCCTTCGTATATTCTTTATCATCTGAGAAAAAAAACTATGTAAGTAGCAGAATTCTTTAGCTTATTTTAATCTTTCATATTTCATTCTATGTCGCATTTACTTTTTATTTTACACTTTTCTAACGCCATGACTTAAGATTTCGCATGATTCATTCTCAATTTTTTTTCACATCTCTCATATAATCTATCTAACAAACTCTATAATTCATGTACATTCTTCACTTCCACTACCATGTCAGCAGCAATCCACATAAAGTATTATTCTAAAATTGTATAATTTCCATTAACTTCTACGAGTATTGTAATCATATTTCATTTTATAAATTGATCGTAGATATTAAGTGTTTTCTAAGTAAGTTGCGACAACTGGCTAAGCTATTACCTCGCTCTCATAATCTTATTTCAAATTAGATCTGACTTCTGGAAGCAATTGCTAAAGTACATTGTTTCAGTTACAATTGTGGAGTACATTTTTACTAGGAAAAACTGAGGCATGTAGAAACTTAAGGAGAAATATGTAAGAGTTTTTTTTTTACATTTTACAGAAAACTTTGAAAACAAAACCATTCTCCCTTGAAACTCAATGCAGTGTATTAAGACAAGTTCTATATTTTACAACTTGAAACATAAAAGCGATCGTAAGTTTATTTTAACCAGTGTATATGATGCTGCAGTGCAACACAGTTTTACAAAGTAACAATTTATCAATCCGTTATGTAAGAAAATTTACGCCAAATCTAAATGTTTTGTTAAAGACCTTTGCCCCTTCTCCACTCATACTGTAACTAGGAGCAAATAAGATTTCGCTACTTAAGGGGGTATTCTAGTCGAGAAATTTGAAAAAAAAAATTTTTGGCATATTTTTAAAGTTAAGACTTTTAACCTGTTCCCCGCGGGGAGCACAAACGCCTGTGATCTGACGACAATCCAAGTTTCAAATCACAAATACTTAAAAAAAAATGACACAAAACCGGAATAAAAATTGAACTGAAATTTAAAATAATCTTTATTCTAGCGACATCTCTGAAAACCTTGTCAAATAATATATTAGTTTATGAGATATTGTTGAATAAACAGAGCGCCGAATTTTTTTGGTTTCTCAATATTTCCAGCATTAACGACCTGTCTCGCGGATCGAGTCCTGCGATGAGTCTCTCTCACGTAAACAAACATTACTAAATCTCTCTTACGTAAATAAACATGACTAGTGCTATATGCATTTGATTGGGTGAGTGTCATGAAGCATTGATTTGATCGTAGCATTCCTTTGTTTATTTTACGTAATGTTAAGTTTATCTCCTTTATTTAATGAGTCTCCTTAAGAGTAATGACTATTATTTATTATTAGAAAATTACTTAAGTGTCATGTTTACTTGGTGTTGTAATCAAATATCAGTGGTTCTAAACAAAATATGTGTTTAAACTTAGAAATTAAAAAACGCTGAAATTGTGCCGCGCACAGGATTCGTGGAATTTGATTTTTAACGCGGTGAACAGGTTAAGAATATGTTCTCAAAAGAAAATTTTAAAATTCTTAATATTTACGAAGTTATAGCTATAAATGAGGCAGGAATTACGCCGCACCGGTATGAGTCGGACAATAATCTCAAAACTTGAAACGCATTTTTCTCGAAACTACTTTTTTCGACCTGGTCAACATAAAATCTCAAGTTCTATCCAACCGATTGCCTTCAAATTTGGTATAAAACTTTGATAAATGTTTTTAGACGCTTCTACTGTGGAAAATTCAAAATTATTTTTTACTATTTTTTTTTAAATTAAAATATTTGAAAAAAAAGGGGAAAAAATGAATTTTTTTCGGACAGCCGCTTTACGATTTTTTTTTCTTTGGTACCAACTATACAAACATTATTTTGTATTAAGAAACTGTGTATAATTTGGGTTTCAAATATTTTAAAAGGCTTCAATCATGTCGACCAGTTTCCCCCCCTTTTTCCCGACAAGATATACTCGTAGCAACTGATATCTTGAATTTTTTTTGTACATTCTCAAATCATCAATAAATAAACTGTTAAAAATGCATTGGAAAACTATTTTTAGATTTTTTTTATTAAGTCTTAAAAAACGCCAGAAATTCACGCCTCTAGAGTATAATACCTCCTTAAACGAATTTGGTACAGTCGTAAGAAAATAAGATAAATTCATATTTTTATGAATGAGCTGTCCCTAGGAAAAACTCCAAAAAATCAAAATGGGTGAAGTAATTTGTCCCTTCTCCACCCATACAGTATCTAGAAAATAATTAAGTTTCGGTATTTTAAACAAATAAGGTACATTCTTAAGAAAAGTTAGCTACAGTCATAATTTTATGCAAAAGCGATACCTGGGAGAAATTCCCAGTAATCTAGATATTTAGGTGAAGAAATTTGTCCCTCTTCTACCTACACTGTGTCTAAAAAAGAATGAGCTTTCAATACTAGGAACGAATAAGTTACTCTTTAGAAAATTAGATATACATTGTGATATTTTTAAGAAATAATGATTCTTCGGGAAAGCTCCGGGTGGATTTGGATGAAGAAAACGATAATAATTTAAACATTTTTTTTTCATTTGCTAGTATAGTTTAACATATCCGAGCTGATGGTTCGGATATATTAAAAAGCGTGGTTTGGAGACAAAAATGTCTTCGACCTCATTTATTGAGTGTTCAGATTTAAAACCACTGTAGTTTATATTTGTCATGCACTTATTGGCAATACTACCTCGCATCTAAAGATGCAACAGCGTTTGCGTGCAAATTGTACATTTGACAATTGTTAACACACGAAATCTTTTTCTAGACTTTTTTTTTCGGGTACCATCAAGAACCGAGCCCGATACCCCCTAGTTGGAATCAAGAGTCTTGCCAACAAGAAAAATTAAAAAGTAAACTAAAATATTTAACGTGACTATAAAAAAAATTCATGAAGATGATTTATTTATTTTTTTAATGCAGGCTTAGCTCAATTACATTAAAAATATAAACATTAAAAAAAATTACATCAAATTATGTACATGCAACCCTATATACACACAAACATACAAATATATACACATACATACACACTTACACATATAAAGTCATTTAAATACGTTGATGAGTGCTTTGTTATCTTAGAAGAAATTTTTCTTTTGCTTTTGGTAATGTGATATGAAATATGTCAATATCCGAAGCAGTCCCGTTCAAAAGAGTTAAGGTTCTTTCAACAGGCATAGCGGCTGGAAGACCCGTTCTTGCGTATGTGTTCTTGCGTATTGAGAACAGTTCTTTCCGGCGCAGTCTAGTGTAATTGTTAGGAACATTTAACGCTAATTTTTATAGTAATACTAGACAGCTCACCACTTCTCGAACGAGTCTGACAACGTATACCAGGAGACGCAGATCTCTTCTTACGCTCAAGGAGTTATACCCAAGCATGCCCAGCTGAAACTGAGTAGGATAAAGTCATGGATAGACACCGAACTCTCTCATATAGAGATATCGTAGATATATTTTTTTTAACCTTCTCCGCCATGAGTGAGTTCTGCGCCCCCACTGGCCTCCAAATGCAAGCATTGCTTTCTAGTTTGCTACGGACCAATGAATTAAACAACGTTTTGAGCATCATTTGGTTTTCAAACGGCTAAGAGATTCTCATTACAAATCCTAGAATTTTATAAGCTGATTTGCACATAATTTCTATGTGAGGACCAAATGCGAGATTGCTGTGAAACAAGACACCCAGATATTTAATATTATTTGTGCGGGGTATAGGTATAGATTCCAGTGTATATCTATGGAATTTCAAAACGTGTGAGCTATGATACGATATAATTTTGCACTTTGATGCATTGAAATATAATTTATTATTGTGACTCCACTCACAAACTTTCTTGAGATCTGACTGTAGGTCTACCATGTAAGCAGTCAGTAAATGAACGATTTTTTTTAAATGTTGAGATCATCAGCAAATAGAAACATGGATTTTTTTTATGATGACCTCTCTGATGTAGTTGATAAGATAGCCTGTCTTTCATCCTGACATTGTGGGTTCGATTCAAGTTGATACCTAATTATTTGCAAGAAGGTTCCAGCCTGGTTATCACTTCAGGTGTCTTTATCTTATAACCAGGTTGTACTATATACAGCAAAAAAGGCGTAAAATATTATTGAGAAGGCTCTTATATGACTTATCAGACTGCCATAAATTGTTTGAGGATTAAACCATACGAGAAAAACAGATGGCTCTAAATACAGAAATAACCTACGAGTACATAAATATTTTCTTACTTTTAAAGTACACAAATATCTTGTGACCTCTCTAACTTCAATTATTTTAAGATAAATATATTATAAACTAGGTCAGAGTAAATATTTCAGTAATGTGAAAAGTTAGTTCAAAATAAAATACAAGTTTCCTGCATCTCGAACAAGGTTTGAAAATTTTAAATGCTAGCAGTTTGACAACCCAGAAGTTTCCCAGAACTCGTTTAAACCAAAATGAAGATTCTGGCCAAGTGTTTAAAATTATGAAACAATATTTTACAAATATATTAATTTCACAGTTGCTTTTTTACATTTATGATGACTTTTTACTATTTTTATGATTAATGTTCTCGTATTTCATGTTTTTTTTTTAATTATGATGAGATTTTGAACTTATGATAAAGAAGCTGAAGATATATGTGTGACAAATTCATCAGGCGTCGGTGCACAAACATCAGGCGTCGGAGAGACTTTATCAAGAAGTACTATGTGGACCTAAACATGACTAATCTTTAGTTTCCAATTTTGACCAGAGAATGTTCTAGTATCTTACCAAAAGTTTGGGTCATATATGAAAAAGGAAAGGAATCCAGCCAACTAATAAATCTGTTGAGAGGTTCTCCAAGAGATCAAAATTTTGCAAAAGCACAAGATTTTCCTCTTCGAAAGTTTAAAGCTTATTTGATCGTTATTCTTCTTCTTCCCAGTGTCATGTCAGGTCCCCTCAACGTTGAATATCACCTGAGAGTAAGCATCTTTGTCCCCGGCAGCCCAAAAAAAATCCCCAACGGTCCTTATACTAGCCCAATCACGTATATTGCGGAGCCAGGAGATTTCCCTCCCGCGAACACCTCTTCGACCCTCTATTTTGCCTTGGATGATCATGTGCAGTAATTTTTACTCTGGTCCTCTAAGTACATCCCCAAATAGGACTTTAATATTACTCAGCAACTCTATCAACTTAGGCTATTTGAAGAACCCTTTATTGCTGACCATATCCGTCCAGGGTATCCGTAGCATTCTCCGGTGCATCCACATTTCGAATGCTTCCAGTCGATTCATACTACCAACTTTGAGGGTCCATGATTCCACTCCACTTTGATCGTTATATAAAATATTAATGTTAAATAAATAATATACACACAAATTTGATTGAGAAAACATTTGCACGTGCCAAATAGTTCCTAATATAATGGCCACAGTCACTATCTTCCTACCCTTACACTCAATATGTTTTTTTTTTGTAATATTTTTTATCTGTCAATAAAAGTGAGTTCGATTTCCGCGTTCTTGAGAAGTCAGCTCTTTAAGCGAGGCTGTATGAAACTACCCTCTTATGTTATTATGATCTGAAATTAAACAAACCAACTGACGGTCGAAAAATAATTGTCGACTTATAATAATCAGTGATGTTACAGCTGCTTTAAAAAGTAGCATTTTTTTATTTCATGTAGCGTGCTACTCAAAAATTGTAAATTAAAAGTGTTAACTGCATTTTTTTGGTACTACTCTCAGGGTGAAGTGCGCCTTTTCATCCTTCTTGTTAACACTGTCGAACTATTCCCGATAAAGAATTGTATCTGATTTAAGTTTCTTTGTATTTTTTTAGATAAGTAACGTGGAATGATCATTCAATTTAAATTAAATGTGTTAGGTATTCTTTCTAATTGAACGTTGAACTTTCTAACATAATCTCTACACACAATATTTTTTTACCTGCACGTTTTGCGAAATTCCGGCACACATTTAGATTTTTTCCATAGAATACATAAGTCTCTTATTAATATTAAAATATTTAATATATCGTTTTTAAGCTTGGTAAATATCGCAAACACATACCGTGCAAAAAAGAGCGAAAAAACGTTTTTATCGCGTAATACGAAATGTAGTATTGTGTATAAACGTTTTTGTTTTATTTTCAGTTGATAAAATTTATTGTACATTTTTTTCAGTTTGTAACCTTTACCACGCAATTATATTTATAATTTTCTTGAATAAATAGGTTTTTCCTGCAAATCACAGTGGTAAATATGTTTTTGTTTTTCAGTACACTCTCTGTTATCCGGGGTCGCATTACCTGGATAACAAAGTAAGCGGGACAGTAAAAGTTTCGATTCTTTTTAAATATTTAGAAAAAATATAACAAAGGAATAATTATATTTTTTTACTACCCCGGTTAATGCAACCCCTGAAAAAAGGACCCAACCCAAGTAAAAAATCACTCACGCTTAAACGATCCAACATATATAGCGTTGGCAATATTTTTTATTTATTCGTATGGAAACCCTCAACATGTCCGAATTGGCAATACGGACATGTTGAAGAGCGTGGTCTTAAGACAATGTTGCCTTCGAGTTAAAAAAAATCAATTAATGATGCACGTAACTCGCAGTTCACCAAATGCACATGTTTGAAATACTGCTGCAAGTGGATGAACAACGTTTTGGAAGCAGGCGTTGGAACCTTTTTTTATGTAGATACCATCACGAATTGAACCCAACACCTTCGGGTGTAAGTGTTACGTCTTATAAAGTAGACTAAGGATATCGTCAAGTATGGTTAAAAATAAAAAATAAAAATATGAAATAAAAAAAATATTCAAAAAATAACATGTAGGAAAATAAGATTAAGTAAGTTCATAAATTATAACATATAATTAAGATTAGTTAAGTAATAAATTTGTAAATAGGTATAGCCTGATAAATATTTGCTCCATATATTACTTTGTTTAGTAAAAAAATTAAAAAAATAAAAATGTTGTAAGTATGGTTAAAAATAAATAAAATAATATACAATCTTTCGTAGATTAAATTGACGAAAACTACGTGACATTGACAAAAAATGTGTGGCATTGACGAAAATTATGTGACGTTGACAATAACTACGTGACATTGACGAAAACGCAATAATTAGAATTTGTGTATCGAAATTTCCTGTTTTCAGAAAACAATCTATATTTGTTTTTAGAATTTTAGTTTAAAATGAAAAATATAATCAGTGAAAATTCTCGATCAGAAAACGGTGTGGAGTCGTATTTAACCTGAAAAACTCATTTTTTCTGCATACAATGAAAGTGTAATACAAAATAATACAGCGTTGAACATTAAATTCTACTAAATATGTATATTTTAAATTAATTATTATTAGAGCATACACACATACATATCATTACGCCGTGTCCCTTGCAGGGTAGGCAGAGATAATAGATTTCCGACTTTCTCTGTCCAAATATAGGCCTTTTGGTTCCCCTACATTCATTTATCTCGCTATACACATTGTCCTATTATTCATACTTTTCAGTTTACCTTCTTTCAAATGTTTTCCTAATTCTATCTCTTACCCACACATCTTACAATTCTATCTAAATTAGTCATTATTTTTACACTCATTATCTGCAAGAGTCGAAACGATCTTAAAACTCCTTTCTTTATCTTTTTTAAAGAATCCGTTTTATTTAAGCATACATTTTTCATTACATTATTTTAGTTTAATGAAATATTATATATTGTACATTGGAATTATTGTAAATTAACTCAATTAATTCACAGTAATTCCAATGTATAACTTTCTTTTATAAATCTAATTTCCAGTGAGATAAAGCACTGAACACGCCATATTTTTTCTTCATATGAGATTTTAATTCCCTCTAAAACATGTTAAGCCTCTTGGATACGTGCTTTGTGGATAATATTAAAAATATTGAGAAACACGCTATTCATCACACTTCTATCAACTCCATGCTTCTCGATCCTCTTCCCTCTCACCACTCACTTCTCGCATCTCTCTCTTCCTTCCCCGCTTATCTCTTCATTCACGTCTCCAATCAATTCAAGCGGACAGAGTTCTCAAGCGTTGTACACCGATCTACTTCAATATTTGATATTCTCTCCATTTTGTACTCTATCTAACTAAGATACACATCAAATATGGATTAGAAACAAAATAACTACATTTTACTATTAAATTGAATAACGCTTTTGTAATATTTGAGAGTGAAACGTAAACGTGAAACATGACTGAAAATAGACGAATAATTGGTGTAGAAATACTCGTAATGAGAATAATACATGGGGTGATAATGTATGACAGAGTATGGAAAGAAGTTAGTAGAGATAAGTGTGAACTTAAGACTGATGTGTGGAGTATGAGGTAAAAAAGCACTCAGAGATGGTTTGGTAACGTGGAGCAAATGAATAAAAAAATACAAATATACAGTGCAAATATGAGTGAAATGCGCGCTAGAGAAATCCAAGGAAAGTATGGTTGGAACAAATGTATGATACTTTGAAAGAAAGAAATGTGTGAGTCAGAGAAATTGTAAAAGCTATCGGTATTTGTTTTACCAAAACTGTTTATTCCACTTTTTGTAACGGTATTACCCGACCGGTTTCAAGGCTTTCACCTCATCTTCAGGAGAGCACAAACAAGACTGACTTCTGTTCGAACTGGTACCGATATACACGCTTCTAACGGTTGGGGACATTCGGGTTGGGGACTGAGGAATAAACAGTGTTTGATAAAACAAATTACAATCTCTTTAAGCCTCCACAACGTTAATGCCTTAACTATAAACAATATCGTAAAAGCTATGTAAGAAGGTGAATAGATGTACTCGTAGGAGAACCGAAAAATATGTATTACGACGGGAAAGTCTAGTGATATCTCCTTTCTGCCTACCCCATAGGGAGATGGTGTGATGGTATATGTATTTTTTATTTATTTATTTATTTTACATATGACAAGAAATATATAAACATAATTTGCGAAAAAACAACATGTAATTAAATTTTAACACACAATTTTAATGGATCTGGGTTTGTTGCTTTTATTTTGTTGTGTCCCCAGTAAACTAGGCTTTTGCCTGTATCTCACTGAGGATATATAGCATGAAAAAATAAATCGATACTTCTTTCCGATTTTTGATGATATAAAACCCCGTTGCACATTCTTTTCAACCTGACATACAGTGATACTCATTTACATAAGTATACATCAAGCGAATCAAACGTTATGTACAAATTCGTTATGTACTGTTTATTTTATACTATTATATTATATCACAATTTCATTTTACACTTCAAGTGCTTTATAAAGTTGCACACACCACTCATGTATCTAACAATTAAAGGGACACTTACATCACGGGATCAGCAACGGCAAAAGCCTTATATCATAATATAACGCCTTATTGGATCGATCCACAATAATAAATGTATTTAATGAAGATTAAATCGATCTCTAAATTCCGCTTAGGCACAGATTCGAAAGATACAATGGAGGCATCCCTTAAATACAAAAAAGATAAAGTTTCAAATCAACCCGTTCGCCACACTTTAATCAATGTATATTTTTATAATATGACTTCTACATATCAATTAGCAGTTATATAGAAAACGGACGGTTTTTTTTGCGAATCCAGGAGACGAAAAGAAATAGAAGTACAAATTTACAGACGTGACATGACTAATTAATTAATATGAGTTTTTTTTTATATAATAAGAGTTTTAATTTCTTTTACGCACAATTTTTAAATGTCTTAGATTATAAAAAAAGTCAAAATAAACCGTTCATTATAGTATATTTGCATGTCAAAAGAAAGATTGCTTATCAAAAAAATTGATACTATCTTTTGGTCAAATATTAAAGCCCTATACTAAAAATTAATTTCCATCAAGAAGTTATTATCTATACAGGAAGGTCATTCAAAGAAATTTAGTCAATTTTGTTTTATGTGGATTCAGTTATAACTTATTTTAGGCATGCCATTTAAGAATGCAAATATCAAACCCACTCTTATTATAAAAAAATACTTTTGCTTTTATCGAAAATAAATAGTGTTCAAGACGATCAACAATTAGGTTTCTCAATATTTTCAGGATCGTTTTAAATAGAAAGAGATCTTAGAATCTCGTCTCAAATTAAGGTCAAACGCTGCGAATACTTGAACTCTTCAGATTCTTAGTAAAGTTGGCAAACCCAAATATTTCGACAGAACGTTTCAAGTAGTAGGTTTTAATCCATAGGGGAGAATCTTCCGTTTTCAATTAAACAAATCTCCAAATTGGCAAAGTTCTCTTTTGGCTTGAAAAGACAGTTGTCCATCTTCTGTACGTTAACAGATTAGTTATAAAGCCCTCTTGAGGTAATCTTAACCCTTAGCACTCCAATTTTACACCTTAGTGTGTTTGGAACACTGATTATTAAATTTTGTAATGTTTAGAATGATAATGTTTTTTTTAATATTCTAAATAATAAATAAAAATATGAACACAAAGTAAGCGTTTGCAATATTCCGTTTTCAATTAAACAATCTCCAAATTGGCAAAGTTCTCTTTTGGCTTAAAAAGACAGTTGTCCATCTTTTGTACGTTAACAGATTAGTTATAAAGCTCTCTTGAAGTAATGTTAACCCTTAGCACTCCAATTTTACACCTTAGTGTGTTTGGAACACTGATTATTAAATTTTGTAATGTTTAGAATGATAATGTTTTTTTTAATATTCTAAATAATAAATAAAAATATGAACACAAAGTAAGCGTTTGCAATCTTCCGTTTTCAATTAAACAATCTCCAAATTGGCAAAGTTCTCTTTTGGCTTAAAAAGACAGTTGTCCATCTTCTGTACGTTAACAGATTAGTTATAAAGCTCTCTTGAGGTAATGTTAACCCTTAGCACTCCAATTTTACACCTTAGTGTGTTTGGAACACTGATTATTAAATTTTGTAATGTTTTGAATGATAATGTTTTTTTTTAATATTCTAAATAATAAATAAAAATATGAACACAAAGTAAGCGTTTGCGTTGCGAAATTTGACATTTAAAACAACATTAAACACGTCATCGGTCAGTAGATAATTGAGCTAAAGTATACATGTCGCTTGTGCGCCGACAACTGAGTGCTAATGGTTATTAGTGGGAAATAGTGCTATATCAAATTATCTTAACAAAATATTATATCAAATTATATAAACAATAAACATGTTCGTGTTAATTAACGTGTTAAGGATCTTTAATCAAAACTCTCAATCATTAACACTCTTCCCTAACAAGCTTTAGATATAAAAAGCTGGTAAATTCATTACCGTTTAATGATCAAACGAAAAGCTTTTACCTTTGTTAGTCGGATGTCATGTAGCAAGCTAACCCAATTGTTCACACAAACACAAGTAACGAGCAGCATTTAAGTTAATAACGGGGAGTCATGAGCCAACACATTCCAGATAATTACCCTTCAGAACAGCGAAGGAGATATTAAGCCATTAGATAAGGGATCCACAACCATTTATTTGCATGCCTGCATCTTGACGTCTGCAAAAAGTTCAAAGTTAAAAGAAAATATTTTTTTTAATTGTGTAAAGAACATATTTTTTACGATTCAAAGTGGAAAACTGGTAAAATATTTTTATTTCGTATTAATTATTTTGTATATATCGTCAAACATATTGTAGTATATGGTATTCTTCAATTAACCAGCTCATCTTGGATACAATAAAACTATTCAATTAATGACAGACTTTACAAAAAACAGTTTATATACTTTTAAATTTGAGTAAAAAAAATATTGACTAATTTCTATAAAGAACTAAAGAAAAAGAATTCATTGAACGATGAGGAAAAGATGCAAAGGAAAAACAAAAGATATTCTGAATGAAGTAATATTTTTTTAATTCTCTCTTTAACGTTCATAAGAAATGGAACACAAAAATAATCATAGTTAATAAAATACGAGTATATTCTTTTGTTCCCTGAAATAATTAAAAACTGATATTACATTTTCGTCGTATAAAGTATAACCTGGCAGGTCTATTGTCAATTGTTGACAATTTCTTCCAGCCATAGAGTATGATTTTAAAAAAGTATTACGTAAAAACTAGGCTGAAACTTTTTTTTTAAATCGAGTACCAACGTGAATCGAACCGCAGCCCCTGGATCAGAATTCAGGTGTTTAAACTAAGCTACGAAGGTCATCAAACATAAAATGTGACTCAAATTTCTTACATATTTTTCCATTCGCTTATGGTTTTTTTCTTTAAACATTTCATACAATGTTGTTTATAGTTAAGGCATAAACGTTGTGGAGGTTTAAAAACATTGTAATTTATTTTTATCAAACACTGTTTATTCCAGTTTTTTGTAACGGTATAACCCTACCGGTTTCAAGGCTTTCACCTCATCTTTAGGGTTTGTGCTCCCCTTAAGATGCGGTGAAAGCCTTGAAACCGGTAGGGTTATACCGTTACAAAAAAGTTGAATAAACAGTGTTTGATCAAAATAAATTACAATTTCATACAATAATAACGCTCGAAAATTTTAATTTCATTCACCTCAAAAAACATTTCATGTTTTTAAACGTTTTTGTTTAAACATTGTTTTTGAAATAATTTTTAAATCAAATTACAGATCAAAACTTTCCAATAGGAAGGATTTTATGAATAATAATAGTGTTATCTATTAATGAAATTTGGGGTATATATAAAAAAAAAAAATATTTTAGTTTAGATTTCTTGGTACTACACCATGAATTAATTTTGTGACAATTATAAATCCATTGAGTTTTATCTCAAAAAGGTATAAAACATATCAGAACATAAAAAACCCGTGATAATTAAATGGTTATTAAGGATAACGCTTGAAAGACTTTTTAAAATAAAAATGTCAAAGTCTGTCCTAAAAATATAGCATATATACCACCTACCCCATGCCTGGTAGGAAAAAGGTTAATATCCAAATATAAATTGTTCTTGAGAAAGTAAATTGCGTGATCATATATAGGTTCTCCTGTACAAAGTTGGTACCCACTGTAATTGTGGATCCCCCACACCAAAATGAGATATTCTCTTTTCTTTCTAGCCGCTGAACGAAAATCCCATTATAGCTCGACTAATACAACGGAATTAAGTTCTTAGTTTACCAAATTCATTTTTCATCTCCATATTTATACAACTTACAAAGATTCTTAGTTTACCAAATTCATTTTTCATCTCCATATTTATACAACTTACAAAGATTCTTAGTTTACCAAATTCATTTTTTATCTCCATATTTATACAACTTACAAAGATTTTCTTCATAACTACTGATAAGCTCCGAGATATGGAAAATTTTGCATTATGAAGCGGAGAAAACGAAAAGAGTTTATTTTGACCAAAGAGAATAAATATCAGTTCCCTTATCTTATTCCACAAAGGATATGACATAATAATCTTCTTCTTCTTCTTCAGTCATTCTGGATCCATCCCCGGATGTAGGCCTCCCCTTCGGTCTTCCACAGCTCCCTATCTCGGACACACTGCATCCACTTCAACCCCTGCACCCGTCTTATATCGTCCGATCATCTAGCCCGTGGTCTCCCCACACCTCTCTTGCCCGTTCTAGGCTGCCATTCCAGGACCTTTTTCGTCCATCGAGAGTCAAAACATCTGGCAATATATCCTGCCCAGCTCCATTTTAAGGCAGCTGCTCTCTCAACTACGTCCGTGACTTTGGTTCTCTCTCTTATGCATTTGTTGGTCTTTCTATCTCACAGTGAAACTCCCAGCATCCTCCTCTCTATGGCTCTCTGTGTCACTAGTAGTTTTTGCGTTATTCGCTTTGTTAGAACAGAGGTTTCGATTTCATATGTGAGGATCGGTAAAATGTATGAATCAATTACTCTCTTTTTCAAATGATTGGGGTATTATGAAGATTTCAGAATGTAAGAGAGTTTACCAAACGCCGCCCAGGCAAGACCACCCCTACGCTCTATCTCGGCCTCTTGATTCTCTTTTCCCAGCTTTACAGTGTGTCCTATAATAGGTACACATAACTTGTAACTCTGTCTCTATATTTCTTCCACCTACCAAGACGGGGGGATTGTTTGTCGTGTTGCTCATTATTTTTGTTTTGGCAGCATTCATTTCAAGGCCAACTTTAGCGCAGGCTGCATATATTTGATTGAGCATTATGTTCAACTCTTTCTCGTTTTTGACAAACAAGACAATGTCATCTGCGAAACACAAGTTACTCAGAAGTTCCCCATTTATCGGAATACCTTTATCTTCCCAGTCAAGAGCCTTGAATACGTCTTCAAGTGCCAGAGTGAAGAGTTTCGGAGAAATTGTATATCTCCCTGTCGTGACATAATAATATTGTATGTGTAATAAGAAGAAATCAACACGTTCATTAATAAAGTGTTTGTTGAAGTTATCTAATGTTTTAGTGATGATATTAACATATTTCTATACTGTAGACAATTTTTTTCATGCAATAGCTCACTTTGGGAAGCACTGATGTATACTAAGGGCAGAAGTGAAAAGGTTTCCGCATCCGAGATATAAAAAAAACTGAACGCTAGAGATGGTCTTAGATAAAGACAACTCATCCCGCAGAAACCAATTCAATAGGAAAATACGACAATGATAACGATACAAAACTATAACTTCTTTTTTGTCTTACATACTATTGTATATATGTGTATTTCTTGCGACTCGTGTCATAATATGAGATATTATGTATTATTGTGTAACTCCCCGATCAAATAGATAGAAATTAAATGTCATAGACAAATTCAAGTTCAAGGAGTGTGAAATTTATGTTTAAACTACTCGTACTAACCAAAGTAGTGCGACAACTTTCTATTCAGACACGGCTTGTATCCGTTTAAACTTACATGTTTCACACTAATCCACAAATAATTGTTTCAAAATATATCTCTTATTTAAACAAAACCTCTTCAACTACGAGTATCTAAATTCAAGGGATACTGAGGATTTTTAAAATTATGTTCTTATATTAGAACTTTGTACAATTACGCAGTGAATGATGAAACGACCAGAAAAAAATAACTGTATTGTATTGAAAAATTATCTGGAAAGCCACTATCATAGTAAGCCCATTTTATTGTTTCAATATTTCATCGCGGTATCACTTTGTCGTTGTAATAATTAATAGCAAGAACATTTATAAATATAATACTGAATAACGTTAACTTTTATATTGTAATAATTCATCGATTGAGCGTTTTAGTTATTTCAACGATTAATCGTAGGATTTTTTTTCTTTTTATAATAATGGATCAACGGATAATCATGTAATTTTATCAATTTATAGCGATATAGTTTTGCCATTGCTAAAATTCATCGTTTTAACATTTCATCGCCAAGTTTTTTCTTATTGTTAGACAATTTAATCTGATTAGAGCGACAATAAATACAATGTAGTGGAATTCTTTTCATGAAAATATTTATTACAAGAGCATTTATTGAATCAAATATATCTTCATTGGAACATATCATCGCAGGAGCATTTCTTCATTGGAATAATTAATCGCAGGAATATTTCTTCATTGTAATATTTTAGCGTGGGACATTGTTTGATAATTTCATCAAACATATTATGTCATTTAAATCACTGGATATTTTAGTCAAAAGGTATGTCAAACGAAATAATATTTAATTATGGGGATGTTAAATTGTGATTAAACTAAATCAGGTGAATAATACTCCGTGGTCTAACCATTAAGACGCTTGTCTTCAAATTTGTGAATTAAGGACTCATACCCGCTAGTACTTATTTTTTTTTAATAGGTTTTTTCAGTCTGATATTCACTTGAAACCTCTTAAAAACCATTCTGATTGATTTTTAAAATAAATAAATAGCAATAACCTAGCTTGTACTATACTGTATACAAAAAAAGTATCCATGCATACGTATCATCACGCCGTATCCCTTGCGGAGTTGGTTAAGAGAACAAATCTCCAAACTTTTCTATCCAACCACACAACTTTCGCCTCTTTCACGTTCATATATGTTGTCAGACATAATATTTTATTATTCATACCTCTCCCTTTACCTTCTTCCAAAATCTGGTCTATTTGGTCCAGCCACGTTTTCCTACATCTAACTCTTCCACAAATACCTTGCACTTCTGACTTATTCACCTTTCACTTCTGGTATATTTGCTTAGTCATTCATTCATCATTCATTCTTTCGACATTTCCAAATTATCTTAAAGCCCTTTTCTTCATCTTACTTTCAAACAAAGAAAGTGTAATATAATATAATATAATATATTATAATACCATAGAATTAGAGAAAGTATAGAACCTTTTAGAAAGCTAGTTATTTTTAAAGCAATATGAATTAAATAAAAACAACAAACATATACGACTATTTAACTGTTGAAGTAATGCTGATTTTTAGAGAAAAATTTGATATAGAAAATGTTTGATATAGAAAGATTTGATATAGAAACTGTTTGATATAGAAAGATTTGATATAGAAACTGTTTGATATAGAAAAAAATGATATAGAAACTGTTTGATATAAAAAGATTTAATATAGAAACTATGAATCAACTGTTTTGAATGATATTTTAAAAAACGACTATTTTAGAATCAATTATTTTACTATGATGTAAATGTTATTGTTAGTATACGCGTATCTTTAATAATGTATCATAGGGTTAATCAAACTTTTTTTATTGTAATATTCATTGATTAATGTTTAGTGTTTAAATATGGAAAATTTTAAATTGCTAAGTAAATCTAATGTGAACACTATTATATCAAAATATTATATTAACAATCGTCCAAAGTCATGTTGATAGAAAAGTGTGAATATGAAAGAAAACGCGATATATGGGTATGCGATGAAGGATAAGAAGACGTTAAGGAAATATACTATTTCAATAGTATTTTCTCAGATGACGGAAGAATCACGAAAGCTGTTAGACGGCGCGTAGCGACAGGAAACAAAGTCAATGGGACAAAACTTATGTATTCGAACAGGACAATGTTAAAATCTGCTAAAATTACGGTCTACAATAGTATTCTAATACTAATTTCCAGTAAAATGTGGACGTGAATAAAGACTGAAAAAGTCAAACAAGCACTGTACAAATGCATACACTGTGAAGAATTCGTGGTGTAACAATGTATGGTAGCATACGAAATTATATGATTAAAGATGAACGTGAATTTAAGATGATTGTATAAAATATGATAAAGAAGAGCACTATAGGATGGTTTGAGCATGTAGAACGGATGAATGAAGACAAACTAACGAACCAAAAATAAAGTGCAAATGTAATAGAAAGGTATAGTAAAGGAAGACCAAGAAATTTGGTTTAATCAAGTAGAATGTCATTTAAAAAAAAAGGATATATGTATAAGTGAGATAAATTGAATGAGTTGTGTGAAAAGGTGTATGGGTGTAAAGGAGGAGAAAAATGCGTTTCGCGATATAAATGTTTACAGGGAAACAGCTTTATGGTATTTTTGCATTTACCAACATATACTTGAAGCAAAATCAGACGTAATTTCTCTTATAAAAATAAAACTTATCAAGGTGGATTTTTTTTTCATTTGAAGAACGTGAAATCCGATAAGGTCGTATCAAACTGAGAAGTATAAACTCTTTCAGAAGATATCAACTGACTCTTCTCGTTTTTTGGATATTGATCTAAGGGGCCTCAAAGAACTCGGGATATGTCCTCTCGCTTCGAGAGGAAATACGGTGTCAAATGTCAAAAAAGAAAAAAAGTACTAAAAGTAAAGACGGTGGCTGTCTGAGAATTAACGAAGCTTTGTCTCAAAAACGATAAAAGTTCTTTTTTAATTTTTTTCTTGTTATATCAGATCTTGCTTGAGTATTGCGTCCTTGTAATATATAAAACTTACGTTCTTAATTTGTGAGAATTTATATAAGAAGTCTGATAAATCTAGCCTTGTTGGAAAAAGCTTATTTTTTTATTTTGTGAAGGGTAACGAATCTACACGAATAAAAATAAAAAATATTATTTGGAGAACTCGTCACTTTTTACACTGAGTTCCCTTGAAATAAAACTACTCTCTGAACGGTGACATATAATTTGTCCTTTCTATTATTATTATGGGTGAAGCAAGTGGAGGAATTATGCCATATGAGGAGTATTACCACAGATGATAAAAAAGTAAATAGGGATATCGATGACATGTAGCGATAGGAAACACAGGAAGTGGGGTACTTAGACATATACGAGGGTCATCCAGAAAGTAAGGTTACAACATTTATGTAGGATCGAAAAATGCTTTTATTTAATTAAAATTCACAGAAAACTTCACAAATATATTAAACTATTTTTCAACGTTTTGGCGTCGAGATTGAGACCTTTTTGTAGTCAAGGCACCAGCTTTTGTATGGCAGTGTCATAGACCTCCGCCGCCAGCTCTTTCAGCCACTTCTTCACAGCTTCCTCGACCTCTTGATCGTTGAAAAATTGTTGGGGTGTAGTTTACACACCCACGTCTCATTCTCCGTCACGATCAAGTCCAGAAAAGCTTCTCCCTCCTGTGCAAAACGATCCAAAAATTCACGCGCGGCGATCACGCGATTTTGACGATGCTCCGGTGTGAGCATTCTGGGCACCCATCTCGCACACAACTTCTTGTAACCAAGTTTTTACGACACAATATTACCAAGGAGACTTTGAAAAATGTCATGGAATTCTTCGTAAAGGTCGTCAAGCGTCACACGGCGGTCATTTTTCACTTGTCCTTCAATTTTTTACACAAATTCGTCAGAAATCACTGCCTTGCCTCGTCGTGAGTATCAGTATGGCCTTTTCTGAACAACCTAACCCTAGTCGTGACATGTTGTTGACTCATCACATCACTACCATAAACTTCCACGGGCTTCCGATGGATATTCGCGGCAGTATTGTTCTGCAAAGTCAAAAAACTGAAGCCGGCGCGGGTCTCGCACGGACGAGAGTTGGCAGGAGCGCACGACGACCTCTCCATCGGAAGAATTTACTGTGACTGAACAAAATGGCCCACAAACACACGAGACTAAACAATCTTACCGTTAGGATCCCCCTACATGCCAGTTGCACCAACTTTGAAACAAAAAATTTCCACCGGCCTCAGGGGCCCTTGTAACCTTAGTTTCTGGATGACCCTCGCATTATATATGATTTTGATTTTTGATGTGATACTGCCCGGTTAGAAAAATAAAACATGTATAGTATATGTATTATTCTAACCGAGCCGTATCAAACTTTGCTAAGAAGTGATACTTTGGTGCCGACTTTGATGTATGGGATTATAACGTGCTCATGGAAAAGAACCAACAGGAACCGAATAAATACTCTTAAAATGCGTAAATTAAAAAGCAAACAAACATTGCGTGACAACAATGTATGACAGAATATGGAATGAATGTGAAATTAAGACTGTTGTATTTAGTAAGATGAAAAAGAATACGTTAAGGCTATTTGAGCATATGGAACGAATGAATGATGAAAGACTAACAAAACAGATATATAGTACAAATTTAAGTGGAAGGCGTGTGAGAAAAAACCAAGAAAGGTATGGTTGGATCAAGTAAATGATATTCTGAAAGAAAAAAACGTAGAAAGTTAGAGAAATCGTAGAAGTTGTATAAAAAAGTCCATGGATGTAAAAGAGACTAAGGATATGTGTGGAATAGAAAAAGTATTGCGCACTGTCGTTTCCATAATAAGGTATACCATAATAAGGAAATTGGCGTGATTATTTATTTATTTAACACTTTTATTGCAAATACAATCTAGCGGGATTTTTGCCAGGCGGCAATCTCTTCCAACCGGCCAGAAAAAGTAAATTAAGCAAGTTACATGGTTGCATAAATCATTCAAATGACTATCCATCCCCACGAAATCCATAAATGTGTACATATGCCCACGAACCGCACAAAGACGGACAAGCACCCGAACATTGTTTTTCATATAAAGTGAGATATCATCAATCAAAAGGAAAGGAAAGGATGGTGGAGAGGAAAGGAAAAAAAATTGGGAATGAAACACGTTATTTTACTGACTAGAAATTATATCACGTTTTTCCAAATGTAGGAGATTTACGAAGAGTTCACACAAAGGTGCATAACCCGCGATTCGACTTCGCAAGGGTTGGCAAAACTACCTCCACACGTGAGGAGGTTATAACACTTCTACTCGTATTAGTTGAGAGTATTGTTACTGAACGAACTATTTTATCAAACGGAAGTCTTCTGTTAGGTCAATAAGAAGGAATTAGAACTCGAAAATGTTTCAACATTTCAGCATTATTGTATTGTAATATAACACATTCCAACATTATCATAAAGGAATTTGGGCATTAAATTTAACGAAACATTTCATTCAATTCTAAGAAATAGAATTTTATTCGTTTTCGGAGAAATTCCTTAGATATACGTTAAGATAGATATGTGCAAGAAAGCGCCAAACAACGTTCCACTTTGTTTTTAGATATTATTTTTTTAATGCCATACGTTGCCAATCACAAAAGCAAAGCTAATATATTTAGTTTTTTTTTTCAGGGCATAGACTGTCCTTCCGAGTTGGAAATGGTAAAATCTTTTGAATAATAACGCATCATACATCATTCTACAAATCATTTTTTGCAGTTTACACAGTTTTGAACGATCTACCTAGCTCAATCCGATGTGCTTCATAATAATAATAATAATAAAACGACTACTTTTATAGCGTCATTTAGATATCAGACTCACTCTAAAGGCACTTTTACTCGTGATTCAAACCCACTTTTATTGATGGTTTAAAAATATTACAAAAAAAAATAGTTGGATTGGAAGGGGGTGGCTGCTGTCGTTATATTGAGCACTTTCACGCATCCGTATATGTTAATTAAAATGTAAACGATTAGATAATCAATTCGCCCTTCTTTTAAAGCTCCACAAGGGAGCATAGGGAGGCCACCAGTCTTCTCCATTCAGAGCGGTTTTGGGCGGTGTTGGTAATCCCACTCCACGCATTCCCAACGCTCTGACTTCCTTGGCATAAGAACGGTACACCGTGAGCGAGGGTCTTCCAGGTCGTTGGGACCCCAATGGACAGAAAAACAGCGCTCTCCTCAGCCAACTATCATCGGGCATTCTCAGAACATGTCCCAGCCAGGACCATCGCCTCTCTTGAATTACAGAGACGACAGACCCCTGCCGGGTGCGCCGGCGTACAGCGTCGTTTGTTATGTGGTAATACCACCTGACTCCCAATATCCTCCCGAAACACCTGTTTTCAAAACTAATTATCTAAAACTAAGTACGACTAGATAAAGGGAAAACAAACTACACAACAACCTTTTTAAATCTTCCGATATATAATAGTAATATATTTGGCTTAAGGTGGAGTGTAATGTATTTGTTTAGTGTTCATAAATTAAGATTTAAAAAATCCAAAAAGGTTTGTTTTTAAGTTTCACTGGCTTTTAAAATTTGTACGCAACTCCATTTCAAATATAACACCTTCCAAACCTTTTTATTTGTACACATCTCCCTTTCAAATATGACACACCTTCCGAACCTTTATATTTGTAAGAAACTCTCTTTTAAATGCACATATGACACCTTCCGAACCTTCATAATTCTAGTCCTAATAAGGAGGACATTTGAGTTAGTCTAGTATGACATGGTGCAATATTTCATACAATTTGTATTTTTACAAAGCTTCAATTTGATTGGTTAATTGCTTGCAAATTATATTTTAATGTGAGTATTGGCCGTAAATGAGATAAAGAAACATATTTTTGCGTTTCGCAACTAAATATTTTTTTTTTAAATTGTAAACAATGTACTCGTATATTTGGACAAATTGCATTTAAATTTGCCCGAATTGTAAACAATGTATAATTGGACAAATTGCATTTAAATTTGCCCGAATTGTAAACAATGTACAATATAATTGGACAAATTGCATTTAAATTTGCCCGAATTGTAAACAATTTATAATTGGACAAATTGCATTTCAATTCGCCCGAATTGTAAACAATGTATAATTGGACAAATTCCATTAAAATGTGCCCGAATTGTAAACAATGTATAATTGGACAAATTGCATTTAAATTTGCCCGAATTGTAAACA
The DNA here is from genome assembly GCA_949825065.1 of Odontocerum albicorne. Classification (NCBI taxonomy): domain Eukaryota; kingdom Metazoa; phylum Arthropoda; class Insecta; order Trichoptera; family Odontoceridae; genus Odontocerum; species Odontocerum albicorne. Next base: position 51,213,026 of record OX463839.1, read on the forward strand.
ATGTATAATTGGATAAATTGCATTTAAATTTGCCCGAATTGTAAACAATGTATTATTGGACAAATAACATTTAAATTTGCCCGAATTATATTCTTTAGTTTTTCCTCACAAAGACAATCGAAGATTTTTTAATATTTAATTTTTATATCCACATTTCAAATACCTGCAATCTATTCAATGAAGAGACATTCAGGTATCATGTCTCAGTATCAAAGAAATTGAATGGTCATACCTTGACCAACGTTATCTGCGTCAAATTATTATTAAATTAGAATGGTCTTATGGTATACTATTGAATGCTGACTCCGCAGCTTCAATTGAGATATAATTACATTGATACAAAAACTCAGTAAGCCAAACAGTTCAAACAAGTGAAAGTTTTCTAACAAAGCTGTTCTTTTTTATTTGGGCCTATTCAATGGCATAGAAGATGAGGTTGGAGGATAATGGGGACTCTTTCAAAAGGAAGTAAAAAAACTCAATTCAAGATGTCGTTAATGCCCACTTCAAGTACCTCATCCCTAAAAAGTGTCGAAAAAATGAGTTGTCATTCGCAATGTTGTCAAAACTTCATTGAAAATCTAACAATATTTTAGCTAATTTTGAATCTAAACTTTCCAACTCAAACAGTAATAAAAATTATAACGGCGCTAATTTACAGCTAGTTTTAGTACGAAGTGAACTACTGATAACTATCAGAAGTATTCATAAGCGTAATGTTGTTAAAGCTACTTTGAAAATGTTCACAGTTACAGATAATTTTGGATCTTAAATAGCATGCTACTCAAACAACTAATTGAAAAAGTAATAAAGGCACCAATTTATAGCTTATTTTAGTATGAAATATCATACTGATAACTAGCAGAGGTATAAATCGACACAATTTTGTTAAAGCTAGTTTGAAAATGTTACAGTTACAGCTAATTTTCAATATCATGTCACGCTTACAAATATTTAAAAAAAAGTACTCTTTTTACGATGTGTGCTATTGATAACTAACACAGGTATAAATTGACTTGTTTTTTAACACTGAATTTAACATTATAGAGCAGGTATAATTATAAATTCAGTGTTTTTAACACTGAATTTATAATTATACCTGCTCATTTGTATATACCATTGCGCTGTTTTCCTGTCGGGATAGGAGAGAAGACAAAGTGTCAGGCGTTTCCGTTGCGACATATACTTATACCTTTTCTACTTTCACACACCGTTTCATACAAATCCTACGATTTCACTGACTTTTAACAATTTATTCTCTCTAACATTAATTCGCTTGATCCAACCATACTTTCCTTGGTCTTCCTATACCACGCCTTTTATTCAAATTTGATTTCTAAGCATTCCACTCACCTGATTATTTGATTTTTCAAGTATAAAAAAATGCGGATAGGATCCTTTTAGCGTATATTCGTCTAAATATTCGTTTATCGGCTGGTGTCGAAATTCTAGACTACGCTACGCCGAGAAATTCCGACTTCCGACAATAAATACGAAGAGAAACGGTAAAAAATATTTTGGAACGATGGAAAGTAAAACAATTTACCATCACATTTCAGTATTTTTGTTGAAAAATCAGCTTTCATGGGGAAACCCACACACACCCATATTTTTCACCCATTTTTGTATAATTTTACTCCATAACACAGTGATTCTCTATCTTTTCAGGTGCTTATAACTCTTTGGTTTCCAAAATGTTTACCGTGAATCCTTTTAAATGTTTTTTTTTTCCAATTTAAATAAATTTTTGGACATATGAAGAGAAACAATAACGAAAGAATGAGTAAGTGAGTAAACAAGTCTAAAATTCAAGGTATGCGTGGAAGTGGTAAGCCGAGGAAAACGTAACTGAATCAATTGAACTATATTGTGAAAGTACGTAAACTGTAAAGTACAACTAAAAGAAGATTTTGCATGACGAAATGTATCAATTGCAGGAGTTGAAAGTTGTGTGTTTGGATATAAAAGTTTGGAGATCAGCTCATCTCTATCCTGAACTGCAAGAGATATGGCATGGTGATATTATGTAATAAGTGAACCACTCCATCAAGACAAGGACTCGGAAAGCGTTGGCAAGTATAAAAAGACGATGGGTCGTTAACATTGAAGGAATATCATCGAGAAAGTTAAGCCCTTGCATCATTGAGAAGGTTAAATCCTTCAGAGATAGCATCGAAGAAGAAACGCCTTAAAAGATATCATCAAGGAGGTTAAACCCTAAAGAAATATAATCGATGATGCTAGACCCTTAAGATGTATAATCGAGGAGGATATACGCTTAAGATATGTCATCAAATAGACTCAACTTTTAGGAGGCTTAACCCTGAAAATATATCGTCGAATTGACTTAACCCTTAAGAGATATCATTGAGAAAACTAAACTCTTAAGAAACATTATCAGGGAGACTAAATACTTAGTAGATGTCAACGAAAAATCTTAACCCTCTAAATATATCATCGAGGAGACTAAAATCTTAAAAATATCGTCGAGTATACCAAACCCTAAAGAGATATCATCGAGGGGTTTAAACCCTTAAGAGTCATGTGATCATCGGAGATATGAAGATAAGTTATGTTTTGCATATGTGTATTACAAGTATAAAAAAGTTCATTTAGGTTTGTAAGAAACAAATAAATTGAATCATATTGAAAAAAAAAAACAATTATAATATCAATTTAAATTAACGATTCATAAACATTTTTGTTAATTATGTTATGATCGAAAAACTTAGTTTTTTTTTGTTTTATTTAATATTTTTTTAAGTTGGTTTATACTTTTGATTTTTTACAAGAAAATATGCAAAACTCTCTCCTGCTTAACTAGGCGTATGCCCGTATTCGCAAGTATACGTATCCGCAAGTAGTTTACGTTAAACAAATCATAAAAACAATATTTAAAAAAAAACACAAAACATATATCATCTATAAAAATTATAACTATGAAATGAAATAGTTTAAAAAATTTGGAAATCATAATTTTAAATAATCCCACCAATTATAGAAAAGAGTATTTTAATTAGAAACATTTATTTTTCAATGGATCATTCACATATGGATATAAATAAAAATGGCACTTATCAATTCACAAAAGATCATTCACATATTGGTATTAATAAAAATGCACTTATCAATCTACTAAAGATCATTCACATATTATAATGTCACATATCTAAATGTCACTTATTAATCCACAAAAGATCATTCACATATTGGTGTTAATAAAAATGGCACTTATCAATCCTCAAAACATCATTCACATATTGGTATTAATAAAAATGGTACTTATCAATCCTCAAAACATCATTCACATATTGGTATTAATAAAAATGGTACTTATCAATCCTCAAAACATCATTCACATATTGGTATTAATAAAAATGGTACTTATCAATCCTCAAAACATCATTCACATATTGGTATTAATAAAAATGGTACTTATCAATCCTCAAAACATCATTCACATATTGGTATTAATAAAAATGGTACTTATCAATCCTCAAAACATCATTCACATATTGGTTTTAATAAAAATGGTACTTATCAATCCTCAAAGATCATTCACATATTGGTATTAATAAAAATGGTACTTATCAATCCTCAAAACATCATTCACATATTGGTATTAATAAAAATGGTACTTATCAATCCTCAAAACATAATTCACATATTGGTATTAATAAAAATGGTACTTACCAAATCATAAAATATTATTCACATATTAGTATTAATAAAAATGGCACTTATCAATCCACAAAAGATCATTCAAATATTGGTTTTAATAAAAATGGCACTTATCAATCCACAAAAGATCATTCAAATATTGGTTTTAATAAAAATGGCACTTATCAGTCCACAAAAGATCATTCAGATATTCGTATTAATAAAAGTGGTACATATTTAACCACAAAAAATCATTCACATATTGGTATTCATAAAAATGTCACATCAATCCACAAAACATCATTTAAATATTATTGGTATTAATAAAAATGGCATTTATCAATCCACGAAAGATCATTCAAATTTTGGTATAAATAAAAATGGCACTTATCAAACCACAAAAGATCGTTCACATATTGGTGTTAATAAAACTGGCAGATATAAAATCACAAAAAAAGTTTATCGAAAAATTCCAAGAAATGTTTCTCCGTTGCATGATTTTGATTTAATTCAAGTTAGAATCTTGTTTTGACATTACTCGTAACATATATCTTAATACATCTGGTCTCAACTCTATCAGCTTCTTTATAATTCTAATTTTATAGTAATCATACATTGAAACCTAACTACTAGAAGTGTTGTAATTAATTAATTAATCAGAAAGAATGGCACGTGATCGTTGAGGAATGAAGAGAATGAGATAGAAAATAATTAAGTGTGTCTAAATGTTCCTGGCTGGAGCAAATACTAATACTCAGAATATTGGAGTCTGGAGGAAGTGTGGAAGGAATTAATAAAGTAGGTTAAATAAATTACAATAAAAATACAACCTTAATAAACTCATTATTCTTTAAATAGTATATTCATCCGCAGGTTAATATAAAACTAAAAAAAGTTAAAGCTATAAAAGACTTGTGATAAGAAAAATATCATTGATGGAATTTTGATTACATACTTATGGTAAATTTATGTTTAGTGGATTTCAAAATCATTACTGATTATTTCCAAAAATATAATTCTGCATTGTTAACAAATAGTTGCATGTTATTTACTAAACTTTGTGTCCATAATGCTTTATGGTATTAATGTATTTTAACGATAAATAAAAAGTATTGGAGAGTTAACATAAGTTGTATCCGTTTTTTTTCCAATTTAAAAATGAGCACCAAAAGTAAAACAAAATGGTAAATGTTATACGTCTTTCGAAAGAAAATTTGCTGTTCTACAAGATATTGTATTTGCTTTTACATTACATATATTATTTTATTTTATTAAAAGCCTTCAAAATGGAATGGCAAGTAGATGAAAGTGAGCATTTTCGACACGTCCTTCTATTCGCGTTCAATCGAGGGAATAAAGCTGACAAAGCTGCTTGTGATATTTGCGAAGTGTACGGTGAAAATGATATGAATAAAAGAACAGCTCGTCGATGGTTTTTGCGTTTCAAATATGGTAATTTTGACCTGAAAGACATGGAGCGTTCCAGACGACCAGTGGACTTCGATGAGGACCGCTTAAACCATATTATTCATGAAGATCCCCTTCAAACCACCGTAAAATTGGCTGAACAGATGAATTGTAACACAATATCATGTAGAGCAGAAAATTTTCTTTCGAATGACGTATAACATTTACCATTTTGTTTTACTTTTGGTGCTCATTTTTAAATTGGAAAAAAACGGACACAACTTATGTTAACACCCAATGTTATACTAGATCTTTTCACGGTATTTTAACTTGACGCTTAAATTAAATTCAACACTCAAAACAGGGAGAGGTCTCCAGACGATATACATGGTAGGCAAAATTTATTTTTCTACTTTCATTTCAAATTATTTCTATAACATTTTTTCTATAAGTGTTTTGTGTGGATCTTATTTTAGAAATATTATCTTGACCAAACACCTGCCTCTTGCTGCCATACAAATCCATGCTCTTTGAAAAGCACCTTTTATTAATATTTAAACAGATTTCAAGCGATATTTCAACTATTGCAGCTACTAAACGAGTACAATTCTTTAATTTTTCAATGGACAATGATTTATTGTCATAAACACATCATCTAAGATAATCTCACATAAAAAAGGCTGAAGCAATTAAATCTAGACATCTTGGCGACCAGTCGATATCATCGCTTCGGGAGATTAATCTGTCTAGAAACATTCTCTTCAAAATTTCAATTGTATTTCATGTTATATAACATGTAACACCATTTTACTACAACTACATGTTTATCAAACTCAAATCATCCAATGAATGGGACAGAAAGTTCTCGATCAAGGCACAGTAGCAATCGCCCTTCACAGTAACAGCATTACCTTAAGCGTCATCGAAAAAATAAGGTCCAACCACACTTCTTGACCAAATTCCAAACCATACTATCACTCGACGAGATTTTAATGATCAACCATCCATATAATAGCGAGTAGTTTGTTTTCATAACCAACCACCTATGTCAAAATGGGCTACGTCGCTCATTATTATTTTCTTATAAAAACTGGAAACTGATTTTTTTTAGTACGTTTTAATAATAATAACAAAAACGCGTTGTTGAATCTCTAAATGATTTTTAATAAATTAGCCACGTTGATAATGCTCTGCAGTCAAAAATAAACTGATAAAATTAATTTAAATCACAATGGCAAGTAATATAAGTTTTCAAGTTATTGTCAGTATTAGATCTAGTAGGATTTCCTTGTGATGCCTTAAAAATATATCGTCGTCTAATTTTTCATAGAAGTTATGTTAATTTCTTTACGATATCCAATTGAGGAAGCATCAAAACAAGAAGGCAAGAACCCATCGCATTGTTCTAATTAAAATAACTGCAATGTTATTACAACCGTTTCGCCATGTTAGAGGCCCTTAATTTTGATGTTCCCGATAATTACAATTTTGTAAGAAATCATCTTTTATTATACTATACGAGTATATACCAAATAGCAGAAGTATGTTCATGACTTAAAACGCAGTGATGCGTTATTAAAAGGTATTAAAGCGATTGAGGAGTACAGTGGATATATTCTTGGCACTGTAGCAGCATGAGCAGAATCATGCTTAGTATTACTCCATAAGAAACATATATAATCAGACCCATATTACGAAACAAAATAATAATAATAATAAAAGGGCAATTTATATAGCGCCGTTCAGAAAATTTACTTGGAATTCGAGCCCACTATTACTGATACTAGTAGAACTACGAGTATATTATGAGATACTATACATGGGCGCGGTAAAACATTGAATTTCCGTGCGAAATGTTGCTGGTTCGAACCATGCGCTGTGCTACTTTTCCACCTAGGATTCGGGTGTATAAATAAAGACCTATGACTTTGGTCAAATCTATTCTTTCAAAAAAAAATAATAATAATCATATCGTCTCACCTATTTGTGCCACCGTATCTAGTACAGCAGTGTGGTGGGATCCTCGACTACGAGGGCCAGCAACGATGAAAACTGACAGATCAAAAATATTACTTTAAAAAATATATTTAATTTGAGTGTAGGAATAAAAGGTAGTGGCTGCGGCCATTAAATTGGGTACTTCCCCTTTCGCATAATGTGGAAAAAAATCAGGTTCGTTGAAAATTATCACCACGTTGAAGAAACAGAAGTGATAAATTTTTTCAGTTCCCTCTTAAGACAAAATTTTATTTAATGTTTGAAACCACTGCGTTAGACCCATTTACAGATTCCAACTACGACTCCAGGAAGCCTCGATTAAGAAGCACTACGCGAAAGCTTTACTCGCCAGCTGACGATTTATAGGACGTCGTGTTCTCATTTTTTTCCTACATCACTTTTACTAAATTTATTTTTCGATTACATTCTCTCTGGATCGCATTCGGATTGTTTTTTTTTCGCAGAGTTCTGTTTTCATTGGGAAATTTCTCTAATACTCGCTCATTTTCACGTTTTTCCTTGTTTTACGAACAGTTTAGACTAACATTGTTTTTCCAACGTTCGAAGGTTGAGTTGTGGGTAAGAGCAGTTTGCTTTATTTTGAAAAGTTACTATTTTTTTTTTTTAAAACGTACATTTTACAAAAACACTTCAAACTGTCAACGACACACACCCATTATATAACGTTAAACTTTTACTAAATTTCAGAAAAAGGTGCTCAGGTCTAGTAAGGGTGGAGAGAGGTAGTACCCCAAGTTCGAGACATATTAGAGGACCACGACGCTCAGCATTGAGCATGCGATAAAGAAGAGGAAGTAAAAGACTTTGATCCATCGTTTTTCTGTCCTTCTATCTGTTGTGGTTGTGCCATTAACTATAAAGGCTTTATAAACCCTTGCACGGTGATCAGGAATATTTTTTTGATGATCAAGTGGTCATAATTATGGCTTGTCTGATTTATATTCTGTTTTTTTCATACTCCTTATTTCTCTCAGCAATCAAATATATTATAATTGTAAGATTTTTTATTATATTTATAAAAATACGTTAACACTGTGAAGGTGTAAAGACACGGTTATTCATATAGCCAGACACTCTAAGTGGAATGAGCAGTGTTGAACTAAATAAATTTAAATATATATATTTGTTTAAATCAGTTTTTGCGTTGTGTGTGTGTAACAATTCGTTACATATACAAGCATACTATAATAATAAAACGATGTATATAAATTCACATTTTTATCGGAATTTTTTTAAATATATAAATATTTCATGAACTTGATTCACACGCATTATGTAGCCACATAAAAAAACGTTATACGTTTCGCGACACTTCCCAGCGAGTAAAATTCCCAGCGTCAATAATTTGGCAACATTTAGCGATTTCAAGCACGTTTCCAATGGACTCACTTAGCATAACCCAATTTTTTCCCAAACCCGTTCTCGTCAAGTGACAGCCAACCGCTCCATGCCAAATTGTTCACTTTGTGCCAAAGGTTTTACTCATTAAATTTGTGGTTATAACTTTCGCAACTCCAGCGAAGTTTTCGTTTCCTTCGCTTAGACTGTAACTTACAACGCCGGACTGAATGCCTGTAAATATTCGCATTTTTAATAAAAACTTTTCCGGCTTTCCTTAAAAATCTTAAAATTGGTTATATATCACTTAATCAACTGTATGCGGTTTAAGTGTCTCCAGAAAATTCATAAAGAAACGTATTTTTTTTAAATGAATAACATCTTATGTATACTACATATTAATAATAAGCTCCAAAAAGTACAAGTATGTGCAATACAACACAATCAATTTTGAAAATACGAGTACGTTCGCAATCAACAGTTCAGTACATTTATATAAAAATAACTATAAATATGAATAAAACATACAATTATTAATTGTATGTTTTATTCAAATTTAAAGAAGATATATTTAAAAAAATTAAAGCATATAAGTTTACTATTCAGATTGTTCTCTTCATGTCACGTAATTCATATATTTATTTTTTTATCGAATTTTTCAGTGGCGCAGCAAACACTTTTAATGTTAATGATAACATTATTAATGACAATTATTGCAAGGTAACAACGCAGCAAATATTGTTGCCTTACAACAATTCGAATTAATATTGCATTTTCCATATACGTTACTTCAGAAGTGCATCAAAACCTGGCAGATGGCATTGAACAAATATCTTTGAAGCACTACAAAATCGTTTTTGGTAAAATATTATTCAGTATGCATTGTTATACTCGTACTTTACTTAGAGCTTTATTAAATCCCATATAATAACTTTATTATCAGATTTAAAAATATTCGAACCTTCACCCACCCCTACAAAAAGTTCTCTCGTGGCTTGGCCATCTGATTCTCTGTTTGATGTGGCGTCACCGAGATTATGAACTCGGTTGGTTTTTAATTTCAGTTAATGTGAAATTACGATACGATAATATCTGAAATGAACGCATTCGTGAAACAATTAAAGTGGCGCAAATAGTTGATAAAGCCCAGAAAGCACGACTACGCTGTTATGGGCACGTGCAACGGCGAAATGAAGGGTTTACGCTAAATACAGCCACAAATTAAGAACCTCCAAATAGACGCAGAGGGAGTCTCAAGAAGAGCCTTTATAAGAGAATTGAAGAGAACATAACGAGACTCGAACTATCCCCGAGTGAATGGCAACATCGAAAGAAATTAAGAAAAAAGGTCCAAGCGACCGACCCCAAATGAATGGGACAAGGCAAGGAAAAGGAAGATATAGTTGTGACAATCCGTGACTTTTTCAACACTTTAAAATATTTGAGGAACATATGATAACGATTTTGCGTATTTTTCACACAAATATAAATTTGAGGAATATATGATAAGGATTTTGTATATTTTTGACACTTTCAAATATAAATTTGAGGAACATATGATAAGGATTTTGTGTATGATAAGGATTTTGTGTAGTTTTCACACTTTCAAATATAAATTTGAGGAATATACGATAAGGATTTTGTATATTTTTCACACTTTCAAATTTAAATTTGAGGAACATATGATAAGGATTTTGTGTAGTTTTCACGCTTTCAAATATAAATTTGAGGAATATATGATAAGGATTTTGTGTATTTTTCACACTTTCAAATATAAATTTGAGGAGTATATGATCTTATTTTAAAGTTAAATATTTATGTAGCGTACAAATCTTCTTCATTAGTTAAATTTAATTATTGGTAAGGGTGCCTTGTCTTCCAACACGAGAGTTAGAGGACAGATTTTGGATTTAATTTTTTATTTTATTATTCATATCTTTTTTTTTTCTAAAGACCTCTTTGAAATCTTTCTCATTGGTCGGAAGTGATTGTCATATAACAATGTTTCCGCCAGGTTGTGCTGTATACAACGAAAGTATCATAAAATATTCTAGTCTGCATAGCTGTTTCTCCGTAACATTCTGATAACATATGCATACAAAGTCAATAACTGGTAAAAACAGAGATTTTTATAAGGTCTTCTCTACACATATGCACTACATTCTACCTAAAGTGTATTATTCTAACCGAATGTATACTGTCACATATCGAAAGATCTACAAAGGGCTCTTTGTAATTAGTCTTCCCTTGGTAAGTTTTGTAAGCAAATATGTTTTTCTAATTAGAGCGCCCTTGAGGAGAGGATACCCTTTAAATATCGCCATATAATTTGTTCTTTCATTATTATTATCGCATTTATCTATGTTTTAAGAATTCTACTATATGGGTAGTATTTTCTCAGATAATGTAAGAGTTACGAGAGATATCGAACGGCGTGTAGCAATAGGAAACAAAGCCAATGGGGCTTTTAAACATGTATTATATATTTGATACGGACAGTATCAAAATCTGCTTAGATTATAGGTCACAACAGTATTTTAGTACCAACTTTGATGTACGACAGTAAAACGTGGGTGTAGAACAACACTGAAAAGAGTCCAATAAATGCTGTAGAAATACGTGCACTTAGAAGAAAATATGGGGTAACAATATACGACAGAATACGAAATGGAGTGATGAGGAATGAATAAGAACTTGAGTAAGATGAAAAAGAGCACTCTCTTGATTGTTTGGGTATGTGGAACGAATGAAAGACTGTGTGAATGTAGAGGAGGCAAATTGTGTGTTTAGATACTTGTAATTTGTCTTCTTTGCTTACTCCGTTTCGCGATATGGCGTGATAGCGTGTATGTGTGTGTTATGTAAAGCACAAATAAGTTATTTTGTTTTATGAAAGAAAAGCTCAATGATAATTAACATTTCAGATTGGGCTGTATACGACAAAGTATTTTTTTTAATACAAAGTGGAATAATTTAGTATTTCAACAATATTCAAAATCCCATACTTGTACTCTGAAAAATAGTCTTCGTTTTTTGCTCAATTTTTATCCAGTGGAGCGTAACGAGGTCGAGCATATGCATTTTAAAGTGAAATCGGTAGAAAGAATGAATCCCTTTGAGTTTTAAGTGCGCCACTATGCCATTGAAAAAGAGATCAAATCAGGAATAAAAGGAATTACTCTGGTTTATTTGTCTCTGGAGAGTACATTGATTAAACCAGTAAAACTCATGACCCAATTAATTTGTCAAGCACACGGATCTACTCGTACTAGTCTGAATGCCTTTATATGCACATTCATTATCTGAATGTCTGAATTACATAGCGACAGTGTATTTTTTTTAAAATAGCGCCGACTCCATCACCTTTTAACCAATATCGAAATTTTCAGTTTAAAAAAAGCACTTTGAATGTTTCTAGAACTTAAGTATGGATTGCTTTTCCTTTGGTATGGAATGATTTATCTCTAAGTGTTAGAGATATGGGTGGCATATGCAGCTTTACGAAGCATTTGAAAACAACCGTTTTTAGGAAGTCGTCATAATATAGTATTATATTATATATGCACACTCCACAAAATGGAAAGATCTCTTAATTTGATATCTATATTGCATTAATTAAATCTGTGTCTAAAAGATGTTCCTTTAGCGAGGAGTAGATGTTTGAGGTCGATTTCTTCTCCACCTAATAAATTAAATATTATAATCCGATATAATAGAGCGAGGTATTATAATAGAGATATTGCCATTTCTGGTTCTGTGGAGTTGAATAATCTGCTTATTAGTGTTAGATATATGACTGGCGTGCGCAGCTTTAAGAAGCACTTAAAGACAACCGTTTTTCGGAGGTCTAATCAAAATTTATTATTGTATATGAACACTACACACAAAACTACCGTCCTTGGCATGCTTTAAGAAGCGACTGAAAAAACTCTTAATTTATAGTCAGTAAAATAACGTGTTTCATTCCTGATTTTTCTTTTCCTTTCCTCTCCACCATCCCTTCCTTTCCTTTTGATTGACGATATCTAACTTTATATTAAAAAATAATGTTCGGGTTATTGTCCGTCTTTGTGGGGTTCATGGGCATGGGCATGCTCACGTATGTGTTTATGGATTTCGTAGGGATGGATAGTCATTTGAATTATTTATGTGACCATGTAACTTGCTTCATTTACTTTTGTCTGGTTGGTTGGAAGAGATTGCCGCCTGGCAATAAGCCCGCCAGATTGTATTGCAATAAAAGTGTTAAATAAATAAATAAAACTACAGTACTTCAAATGTATTGCTATCACATATTGGAAGATTTACAATGGATTCTTTATAGTTCGTCTTCCTTTGATAAGTTTTCATCGGTTTTCTTACCAAATATGTTTTTCCAAACATATGCAGATGGGAAGAAGTATCTAATTTAATGAGCGCAGTCATCACCTTCCTATATTTAACACTCAACTTAAATATAATAATTTTGTAATATTTTTTTATCTGTCATTAAAAGTTCATTTTAATTCCAAGTCAGAGCACCCTTGAGAAGAGTCTGCTCTCTGAAATGCGCTATATAAATTGTCAATTTATTATTATTCATATTTGAGAGGCCCATATCCAACATTAGAACGAGACGGCTGATAAATTGATCAATGTTGTTTACTCCTTCAATCGATTTGGAAGTTGAATCGAATCAACGAACCCAATTTATAAACTCTTATCTTATTCCAAAGTTATGATTGTAATTACGGTAGAAAAAAACTGAATGAGTTTAAATTGTAGATAATGAAATTCATTAAAGACCTGAATATTCATTTTAATAGTTCTTTAGTTCTCACGTGGAGAAAATGTGTGAGTCTGCTTATACAGTATTGGAATTTGTGATAGGAGTCTCTAGGTTATTTATAGGGGGAGAGGCTCTATGATTCTTCTACAGTGCGCTGGTATTTAGCAAAGTAGAATGTAGAACATTGGCGTGGAGCCCGCGAAAAATTTGGTTCTCTCAAATGATAGAGACAGTCTTAAAGAAATATTTGAAATATCTCGACTAACGGGAGTACATGTTCTATCCGTTGTTTTATCTTATAAGATTTATTCTAGGCATGTTGGAATAAAATCTTCAAAGCATGAGAAGAACTGTGAAGGCCTCTTCACTTCTCTCCTTATGATTTGAAGTAAGTTGCTTAAGATTACTGAAAGAAGTAACATCTTATGTATCTATACTGTAACTAATACATAGTTTTCTGTTCTTGACAACTATTTGAGATACTTAAATGTTAGTTTATTAAAACTGATAATAAAAAAAATTAAGAAGTCAAATGATCTTCCTTTGTATCGCGAGGTGACGGTTATAGATGGGTCTCGGATATTGAAATTTTCCAAAACATCAAAAATACGAGTATTTTATTTAAAGAAAGCATCCTGAACTTTGTTAGAAGTTATTTGTTTCGGCTAAACAATCAATTCTCAGTCAATTGTTTCATATTGTACGAATTAATATTTCTTTATAAACTTTGCATGAAATTAAGTTCAACCTGTATAGGTATAACCAAAAATATCAAGTCAGTATAATACTTTATGGTTGAATTCGGTCTTCAAAAGACGATCGTCGTGGCCTAGTTGATAAGACACCTGGCTTCCAGCCCGGGGGTTGCGGGTTTGATTCCCATTGCAGCCATAGATTTAAAAATAAAGAATTTCAGTTTTGTTTTCATTTTACAATAGGTACGAGTATGTTGAACATTTTCTGGTTAGTTGGGAGAGATTACCACTTGGTAATAAGTTTGCCAGGTTGTATTGTATACAACGAGATTGTAATACAATAAATTACTGTGCAATGTTTAATTTGCACGTTAAATGGAAGAACAGTACTTAGAAAGTTTTTAAAACTGAAAGTTTAACATCGTTTTCAATAATTAATTATTACGAGTGAGAAACATATTAAAGCCAGGTATTGAGGAGTCAAAGAAATATTTCTTACATTGTGTTTCAGTGTTGAAACTAACTTGAGTTTGTTATAAGTTATGATTTGTAGTCATTTCTTTATCAAAGACTATTTAACATCTGGATTTATGCTTTTCTGTAGCTTATATGCTGCGTACTATAAAGTCTTATATTTTCCAGACGCTACTGTAAGTGCCAGCCATAATTTGTAAATTGAATTTTTCAAGTAAAATAATAATTTATTTATCAAAGACCATTTTGCACCTGAATTTATATTTTCTTTTGACTTGTGTGCTGTGCACTATAAGATCTTATATCGCTCAGACGCTACTGTAGGCGCCAGACGTGATTTGTTCATTGAATTTTTCAAGTAAATTGTGATCACTTACTTATCGAAGACCATTTTGCATCTGAATTTATGTTTTTCTGTAGCATCTATGCATGTTTACTATAAATTCTTATATCGCTCAGACGCTACTGTAGGTGTCAGATATAATTTGTTTATTGAATTTTTCAAGTAAAATTATTTTTAATAATTTATTTATCAAAGACCATTTGGCATCTAAATTTCCGTGTTTCTGTAACATATATAAATTCTTATGTCGCTTAGACACTACAGCAGATGCCAAACGTAATTTTTTCTCTGAATTTGTCAGATAGTGTGTTTCTGTAACATATATATCTGCGTACCATACATTATGATATCGCTCAAACGCTACTGTAGGTGCCAGACGTAATTTGTTCTCTGAATTTGTCAGATAAAGTGTGATCATGTATCTATCAAAGACCATTTTATATCTGAATTTATTTTTTTCTGTAGCATATATGCCTGTGTACCATAAATTCTGGTATCGCTTAGACCAGGCCTGGTCAATCCAAATTGCCCCACGGGCCGCATTGACGAACTAAATTTTTCCAAGGGCCGCACATTAATAAGAACAATAGCATATTTTGTTCCAATATTTTTTTCTATATCTGCCTTTACAACGAAATTCGTACTTATTTTTCTTTTGTAAGTGATTGATTTGGATGCAGAGGTACATAACTTGATATTAAGAGAAAACATTTGTTGAACCAACAACAAAATGTATTTGTATGGTAATATAATGACTTAGAATTCTAAGTTATTAATTCGTTAACATATTTGTATGGTTATTAAAAAAAAACCTAATTCGTCATATATGACCGCAGGCCACCTGTGGCTCGCGGGCCATAGGTTGGCCAGCCCTGGCTTAGACGCTACTGTAGGTACCAGACGTAATTTGTTATCTAAATTGATTGACATTTGACAGTTCGACGACATTTGTTTCAGATTTTATTTTTTTTACTTTAGATAAACTTCAGAACGTTTTGAATAGATGAAAATCTCACGTGAACAATGTATATTTATTATAACTTTCATTGACAGGCAAACTTACACGCCCCTCTAAGACATGCCCCGTCATTCGCATGTTTCAAACAACGCGATTGAAAAATGTCGGGGTGATGGCACGTGTTTCCCTCCCTATTTTACTCTGCACCATTATTCCATCGATTCACTACATTTAACGTTTAATTTTTTTTTGTGCAAAAACAAAATAAACAAAATATTTTGCTTGTACATAGTACATGTCATTTTACTGTACAGAGTACATTTTGCTGTACAGAGTACAGAGTACATTACAGAGTACATGTCATTTTGCTGTTCTCCTGTTGGAGTAAGCATAAAAAGCATAGTGAAAACAAAGAAAAATATTGCTTAATATATTACTTTAAGATTTTTCGTACCATGTAACATTATTAATATCATCCTGTCTGTTTGATTGGGAGATATTGTCGTCTGTCAATAAGACTGCCAGATGAATTAGCAAAGAATAACCTAAAGATTTTGTTTACGATGCGAATAAATTCAATAATATTTTTGTAAATTCCGGTTTGATTGTGATTTTTGATCGATTTTGTAATCCAAATACTCGTTATATATTATACTATTGGAATGTAAATGTCGTACATTGGTTGATTGGTCACAATTCATATATACCCAATTCCCGAATTGATTAACGTAGATCATCGTGAATTGAGCGTTTAAACGGTCTTCATCAAAGTCGAATAGTCTTCCTAAACGTGTAGAGTCATTCATGCCCTCTTGGAAACGAGAAAACCATTTTAGTATCGTACTTTCCCCGATAACGTTATCATCGTCAACACAAATGGTGCTAGTGGAATCCATAGCCTTAATTTTTCGGTTAAACTAAAGAAATCAAACATAAAGATAGGTCGTAAATGTTCGTTTTTTTAACTTAACACTCTTAACATATTATTTAGCCAACAATTAACACAAAATTTCTACGAATTGAATAATTCAAGACGTATTAAATAAAGCAAAACTTTGGCATTAAAGTGACATTAACATGTCATAAAAATGTTTCTAAAACACTGTTACCTTAGAAATCAAAAACGCCCTGAACTATACTACCTTGATCAAAAAGTTTTAGGACTTTATTCAACAAATCGAAGATACAAGTTTATTAATCAAAATCGATATGGTCCCCTTCAAAGTACTCCCCATCGACTGCAACGCACTTACGCCAGCGCTTGATCCAATCCTCGAAACACCGTTGGTACTCAATTTTTGGTATGTCCATCATAGCCGTCTTCGATTTATTCATGACATCCTCTCGGGTGCTGTAACGCGTTCCGCGAAGCGGTTTTTTAAGTCGGTTGAACAGGAAAAAGTCGCAGGGAGCCAGATCAGGTGAATTAGTAGGCTGCTGGATAGTATTCGTGTTGGTTTTGGTCAAAAACTCACGGAAATCATGTATTTCGCGATTTCAACGCGGTCCTATTTTGCATGAAATTGAGATCTTTCGGCACCAGTTTTGCAGCGACACGTCTCAGGCCCAAATCACTAACCAAAATGTATTGAGTGGATCCATAAGCGATGTTCAAGTCCTCTGCCAGCTCTCTGATGATCAATTTGCGGTTTTCGGCCAACATTTCTTTGATTTTATCGATGTTTTCATCGGTTTTTGACTGCCACTGCGTTCGTCATCCTCGACCGACTCACGACCACTTCTGAAGCGTTCATGCCACCGAAAAATACTTCTCTAACATTTCCAAGGTCTGCGGACCGTTAAATCTGTTTTTCACACAAAATTTAATGCAAACTCGTTGATGCCATTTTCAAACTTGTAAAAAATCGAAAACACGCACAAAGGTAGATGTACTCAGTACAGCGTAACTTTTACAAATGTCAAGCTACGACGCTGAAATTTAGAGGGAAGTGTCAATGATAGATGTGGTAACCTAACAAAAAAAAAAGAATTCCAATCGGGTGACTGACAGCGCCACACGGTGGCCGGTCCTAAAACTTTTTGATCAAGGTAGTAGATCAACTCAATAGATTCCATATAATTAATATTTTTAACAGCTTCAATTTCATTGATTACCTGCTAAAAATATATATTATTTTGAAGTCAGCGTCGATCGTGGTTAAAATAAATAACATTATCGTGTGCTTTAACAATATATACATTTATTAGCAAATCGCACGCAATTTTCAGATCGTGTATCGTGCCTTTAAAATAATTAGACTGTTTTCAACTTTAAAATATAATAAACAAAATTGGCGCAGTTTTTTCATTAAATTGAAAATAAAATTTAATCAAAACAATAAAAAAACGTTTGAAATAATACAGATAATATATTTTTTAAGAAACTTTAATGTAAAGAAATAATAAAAAAATGCCAAATATCTCTAAATTTGAATTAATATTTTCAACCACACAGCGTATTTACCATTTTCAAGGTTTTCAAAGGAAAAGAAAGAGAAACTCAAAGTATGATATATTTTATTTAAGAACCGCCGTGTATTGCAATGTCATTATTTTTAAAACGAAAGTATTATTTCTTCAAAGAAAGACTGGATTCATTATGGCCTTTTGTCATTGTTGTACAATGTTTATTTTAGAAAATCCAATGGTGTATATTTCAACATAATATAACTAGTGAAATACTTACATCTTCGGCATTACTACCATAGTTTAATAACATAAAGCCGAGGTGCGTGGCCGCGCGATAACGCGCTGGACTTCTGCGCGGAAGGTCGTCGATTCGAACCCCGAGCTGTATTTATTTTATTTTTTATTTAACACTTTTATTGCAATACAATCTGGCGGGCTTATTGCCAGGCGGCAATCTCTTCCAACCAACCAGACAAAAGTAAATGAAGCAAGTTACGTGGTCGCACAAATCATTCAAATGACTATCCATCCCCACGAAATCCATAAACATATACGTGAGAACATGCCCACAAACCCCACAAAGACGGACAATCACCCGAACACTATTTTTCATATAAAGTGAGATATCATCAATCAAAAGGAAAGGAAAGGATGGTGGAGAGGAAAGGAAAAGAAAAATCAGGAATGAAACACGTTATTTTACTGACTAGAAATTAAGAGTTTTTTCAGTCGCTTCTTAAAAGCTGTACTATCCCCCTCGAACGAAACAGGCACTTTTTTCGCCAAGTGTTCAAGGATATTAAGGATACCTATGACTTTGGTCATATCTATTATTTTAAAATTTAAAAAAAAAATCTGTACATTTTATTTAATAGTTTTATTGTAAAAACCTTGTTTTTGAAAAGGTTCACAATACTTGCCTTAATTGTGTTGTATCATAATATATTTAACTTCCGATATGTACAATACAAGCTTGCAGAATTTTTCCATGTGGTAATCACTTCCAGCCAACCAGAAATTTATTCAACAAATATTCCTAACTATATTTAAATTCTGAGTATCAACGGTAATCGATACCGCAGTCCCCGGATTGGACAACAGGCGTCTTATAAACTAGACCATGAAGGTAGCCAATTAAATAGTGTATTCATGAGAATAGAGAGCAAAGTAAAATGTATAAATCATAATGACAAATGGAATCGAGAATTGAAAGGAAAAGCAAAGAAAACGAAAAGCACATTGCGTAGCTTAGAGATAAAAACCCAAAAAAAATTATTACAGATGACTTTAACACAGAATATGAAACTTCTTTGAAATATGCGACGAAAAAAACATTTAAACCTGAGGTAGACAATGCACGGGAGATCCACTAGTAACCAAGGACCTCTGAATATATAGAAGGATAGTTTGGAATATACATCTCAAAAGAAAATAGAGCCCATTGCGTTGATATTCAACAATTGTTTAGTAACAACCAATCAAGGGTGGCCCTGTAGACACATAAAATTGTCATGGTGTCTTTGGAGTGGCACATTATCACTAAGGCCTCGGCCACACAGGTAGGAGCCTCGCTTGATGCTTAGAGCTATGTTATTTTGCGAGTTAGGTGACATATCCTAGCAAACCAACGTACCGTATACTATCGCAGTGGCCACACTGCATGCTTCGCGCCACGTTGCATGATGATTAGTCATCGAGTGAATCTCCTAGCAAACAGACGTGTTGGTTAATTCACAAGATGGCGGAAGTTTTAATGACAGCTATGTATAAAAGGGAGTCTTTGTTAAACCCATCGAGCAAATTATACAAATATGTACCTGTAATAAAATCACTTTGGAATGAAGTTGCACAGAAAGTTAATAAAGATGGTAAGTTATAATGAAATTGGTTAGTTCTTAGAGTGGCATCGTGTGTTGACTCAACCGCTCCCAACTGTCAAATGAATTTATGCGTAGCACTTTGGTGTGGCCAGGCATGAAGGCACCTAGTATATGAGTCACGTAAAATCTAGCTTAGCACCTAACGAAGCATTTTGGTGTGGCCTCGGCCTAAAGGAATCCAAATAATCAATCATCTTTATCAAAACGTATATACAGATGCGGGTTCCTTAGTTTTTGGAGTACCTAATGGTCACAGTCATCGTCTTCCTATCCTTACACTCAACTTATAAATATATTTATTTTGTAATAGTATTAATGATTCAATAATGGTGGGTTCAATGTCCGGGTTAGAGTGCACTTGAAGAAAAGTTGCTCTTTACACGGCGTTTTGTAAATTTTCCTTTTATTTTGTTATTATTTAAACCGATATTTTTGACACATTTAGTTCACCGTTTTTTTAATTAATTAATAAACGGTACTATGTACTTTATAATAAATACACAACGGTGAGCGCTTCAAACAATGCAAAAGATAATTTCAATAAAAATAAATGCAAAGAAACAATCGTAACAAATAAATCAAAAAACATAAGCATGTAAGGAAGTACACACATCACACTCTAATAACAGTGTAAAAATTGTCTTTATTAGTCGCCAATACTACAGAACCGCCCAAAGGCGGACAACCCGCACTGCATCAAACCGGGTATCATTTTTGACATCAATGTGAAAGGGAAAAACAGACAAAAATCAAAATGTGCATACCACAAGCACTACCGAAGTCAAAACCGTCGTCTCAACACTCAATGTTTTAAGATGCAAATATGTTATATAGCTTTTAAATGAAGTTAAAATGAATAAAAAATAATAGAGACGTAAAACTGAATAACACATTGAAAACAAAATGTAAAGGACGGAATCAGATATTTGTAAATTCTCAAAGTTTCTCCAGCACGGGAAAAAATGTAAGAATAGATAAAAATATATAGTTTTCAATTGAAAAGCAGTTCTAAAAGTTTTTTAAAAGTCCTCGAGAGATACGCGGGATACCATCTCATGACTGGAATATTCAGTACAAGTGCCTTTTCAAAAACCTTTTTTATGTCAACAAACTAACTTTTAAAATGTCAAAGACTGGAGCGTACATATGTCAGATTATATGGAGTCTAGAGGTTAGGGAGAATTTCAACAGGCATTTTATTTTAAAATATTATAGATTTATCATAGTGAATTAAAGCAATAAGATGGCTGCAAAAAGAGTTGCAGACGCTAAGAAGGAAGAGACTGTAGACGTCAATCAAAACGTTCAACCGAGACTCTAGAGCAGAGGTTCCCAACCCCGTGCCCGCGGACACCATGGCGCCCGCGGAACGATTCGTATGTGCCCGCTACTATTCGACAGAGACAGAATTTTTTCATTTCTCTGTTTGAAAACAATGATTCGACATATTTATGCGAATCATTGTTTTCAAACATGAACTGAATAAAATCAAGATATAGATCTCGACTCACCGATGAGCATCTTTATGATTGTTTGCTAACAGGATTATCTGCTATCGTCATACTCTCCTAATTATGAGTATGAGGCACTGGCCAATGATATGCAATGCCAAAGATCACATCGACATATTGATAATATATTTTTTTATAAAATGTTTTCTTTGTATTTGTGTTTTTTGTTTACTTTGTTTACGTTTTGTAAATACATTTCTCTGTGTGTATGCAATTTGAATAGTAATTTTATTATTTTGAAACATTTTTGTTTATTATTTATTAATAAATTATGAATATAACAAAATAAATTATGGGAAAATGAGAAGTTATGGAAGGAGTTTGTCGATTAAAAATAGGTGGTGCCCGCCACCCTACCGATATTTTAGAATGTGCTCTTGAGTACAAAAAGGTTGGGAACCCCTGCTCTAGAGAAACAAACAGCAACACTACGACAGCATGAAGCAGCACAAAGCATGTATGTATAGTCAAATGAAAAAAAAGTTCTTCTGTCATTATTGATAGGTTTTTACTAGTAAATAAATAATTGACAAACTGTTTTACATTTATTTCATCTTCTTCTTCAGTTTCAATCCTGGGGATTGGTTAGGTAAGGTTAGATTTTCCTCAAAGGTTAGGTTAGGATCTCCAAATTTGCACACAATCTTATATTATTCACACTTCTCACTAAATCTTCTTTCAAAATTTAGTCCACTTGATCAAACCACGATTTTTATCAATGTACAATACTTCTTTCAAGTACACGTTGCACTTCTGACTTGTATACAAGTTGAGTCATTCTTTCGTTGTTCATTTTCTTCACATGTCCAAATCCTCTTCAAAATCTATTTATTCATCTTTATAAAACATCTTTTTTATTCATGCATTTATTTCTGATATCTTCACTCTATCTTTCACACGTTGACATTAAAAAAAAATTTGGTGCACGCATCTTCTTCTTCTTCAGTTTCAATTCTGGGGATTGGTTAGCAGCAAAACTCTGCATCTCCTCCTCCACTCCGCTCGGTCTTCAGCGATCCTCTTGAGCTCTGTATAGGAGGTGCAGCCCATATCGTAGCATATTTGCTCCAGATACTCTCGGCGAGGACGCCCTCTGCCAATCGATCTCTCGATAATTCCCTCCAGTATATTGTGCAGGAGATTTTCATGTCGCAGCATATGACTTATCCATTCTGCACGCCTTTCCGATATGGTGTTTGACAGGTACCTGGTTTCTTCGATCCTGCTGAGAACCTCGTCATTTGTAATGTGGTATCTCCAGGAAATCCTTAGGATTCGTCTATAAGTCCACAACTTGAAGGTCTCTAATCTTTTTCGATCATTTTTGCTTATGCACCATACATCAAAATACTCCACACATATGTTTTGATCAATTGCTTGCGGAGCTTTAGGTCCATGTTGTTGGATTCAAAAATATTTGGTTGATCAAAAGGCGAATTTTGCTTGGTGGACGCGACTGTCAACCTCTCTTTTTGTACGGCCATCCCATCCTATTTCTTTCATATTCAATGAAAATAAATTTTTATTCCAATAAATCGTCGTATTCAAGAATAAAACTACGTAATTTTTTTTACTATATAAAAAATCGTCGAAATTGAAGCAGAACTTTTTTCATGCTAATTAAAAGCAATATAAAGTTACGAGTATATGACAAAGAAAAATTTCGTTATTCCACACTTTCAAGTCATAAAAGTCACCTTCAGATTTTTTTGTTTTCTAAACTACAAATGAGGCGAAATTTTGAATTAACGTCAGTCAAAAGAATTTTTATCGTCGAATTTTGTAGAAGCCGAACCGGCAGTTTTTATCTCGAAAGAATTCACAGAAAGCTATTTCAGGTTGAAAAAAATCTACTGGAAGAATTTTATAACTTTGTTTCAAGAAGTTTTCTTTTTGTATTGTTGAATGTAAATATCTAAGGTTAAAAGGAATTTACTCTTTTTTATGACTTTTGAGATACGCCAACTTGTCAAACCTTACTGAAAATTTATGAGAATACTTTTTTTTATTTATGATAGGCTAACATCTTGTGAATGAAAGTCACCTCTACGTGTATTAGTTTATTGTATCAAATCTGTTGCACTTGTACAAGCACAGGATCATAGACAATTGACACTCCAAGATCATAGACAATTGACATGTTTAATCTGTAGGAACCTTTCGTTTAGCCGATTTGTATTGCATTATTTTCGTATCGTAAAACTTTAAATATTTTATAAATAACTTATAAAAACATACCATCGCGGAAACTCTCTATCGGAGTAGGCGGAGTGTAAAAAGCGCCAGACTTTCATATCTCGACACACATGTATAGGGTGTATTTATCTGTCAATTAAGTTTTGGAATTTGCAATAAGAGTCTCTAGGGTTATTTGAGCGTTGTTACGAGATCTCTTTATAATTCCCCGATATGGAACCCGAGAGGAACCCAGTGTTTCCTGACAACTGATCAAGTTCTAAAGATATTTCTGCAACATCTTCATTGCAGAGTATTGAGTTTACCCATTGCTCTATCCCACATTTTTAATGAACATGTATGATTGGATATTACTCCTGTAGCATAACAATAGATCACCGTACCTGTTTTATACAAATAAATAAATATAGGCTTATTAACAGCAACTTAGTATTTACGTACAAGGATACCTATGACTACAGTCATATCTACTCTTTCAAAATGAGGAAAAAACATACCGGTGTGCTCTGATCGTCTCGCTTCAACGTGCCATTGGATCCAGTACAGCGGTGTAACCAGTAAGTTTACTGGTGTGCAACGTCTTACTTACTTAAAAGAATGAAAAACTCCACGGGACAGCTTCGCTTTCCAACTGAATTGACGTTGGAATGGTGAGGGGATCCTCGACTACGAGGTCCAGCATCTATCTACGAGGTTCATCCATAAAGTAAAGTTACAATATTTATGTAAGATCGAAAAATTCTTTTGTAATTTATTTTTATAAAACACTGTTTATCCACAAAAAAAAGTGAAATAAACAGTGTTTGATAAAAATAAATTACAATGTCTTTAAACCTTCACAACGTTAATGCCTTAATTATAAACAACACGAAAAATGCTTGTATTTAATTGAAATTCACAGGATACTTTACAAATATATTAAACTATTTTTCAACGTAATCACCGTCGAGATCGAGATATTTCTGTAGTCGGAGCACCAGCTTTTGTATGGCAGTGTCATAGACCTCCGCCGCCAGCTCTTTCAGCCACTTCTTCACAGGTTCCTCAACCTCCTAATCGTTGGAAAATTATTGGGGTGTAGTGATACACCCACGTCTCCTTCCCCGTCACGACAGAGTCCAGAAAAGCTTCTCCCTCCTGTGCAAAACGATCCAAAAATTCACGCTCGGCGGTCACGCAATTTTGACGGTGCTCCGGTGTGAGCATTCTGGGCACCCATCTCGCACACAACTTCTTGTAACCAAGTTTTTCCGACACAATATCACCAAGGAGACTTCGAGAAATGTCAGGAAATTCTTCGTGAAGATCGTCAAGTGTCACACGGCGGTCATTTCGCACTTGTTCTTCAATTTTTTGCACAAGTTCGTCAGAAATCACTGCCTTGCCTCGTCGTGAGTATCAGTACGGCCTTTTCTGAACAACCTAACCCACTTCGTGACATGTTGTCGACTCATCACATCACTACCGTAAACTTTCACGAGCTTCCGATGGATATTCGCGGTGATATTGTTCTGCAAAGTCAAAAAACGGATGACCGCGTGAATCTCGCACGGACGTTTTGTGGCGGGAGCGCGCGACAACCTCTCCATCGGAAGACTTTACTGTGACTGAACAAAATGTCTGACAAACACGTGGGACCAAACAAACTGACCGATAGGATCCCCCCTACACGCCAGGTGCGCCAACTTTGAAACAAAAAATTTCCACCGGCCTCAGGAGCCCTTGTAACCTTAGTTTCTAGATAACCCTCGTGTGTACATATATGATATCGTGAAATTGCATATATATTTCAAGATAACGGAGAAGAAAATACATTTAAGATAGAAGCTTTCAAAAGCTATATATGATACAAATTGCTAACAGGAAAATAGCTATTTTCTTTCCTGATTGACAAACTTCTATTAACAAACAGGACAATTATTTACACCATCGTGAATTAAGATTACGTTTTCATGGACTGAGCTGTTAAAAGTATCACTTCTTGCACACAGAATGACTTTATTTAGTAAATGTTCCGTTATCTTTGTCTTCAGTATTTCAGTTGATAAATTGTAAATTGAACTTCTTCATTAACGTTGTTAGTGTAGTTAAATCACTTCACGGAAAAGTATGAGGAACATGGTTCTTATTATCATTATGCTATATTTAGAAGATTGATATTTTTTTTCGTTATTTGATGTAATTGGTAAAATAAATAAATTACTCTTTGAACGTAATAAAAACGCGAATGCTGTGGTGAAAATCTTCACAAAAACATTCAGAATTTAAGGATTACTATTCCCATAGCGACTCTGTCCAATCCTTTTGGTGGAAACATTTTGGCATTTAATAAAGATGAAGTCGTTGTAATTTAACGATGTCATAAAGTGATGTCTAGACTCAGAGAGCGTCCTTGGCGTCCATTCCTTAAATTTACTTCTGATATGAACTGCTAATATACTTTTCTGCGAATACCTCGCCAACTTCAATTTTATGTCAAATTTACTACTTGGCAATTTATTTTTATGTGTGAGGTTTGGCATTAGAAAGTAGACGTGGCAAAATTTTATTAAATATTGTTTATCTTTTATTCGATACCTGAAAACGTAAAATATTGTGAATAAAGTTATTTCTGATAAATATTTATGAAATGTGTTCTTTATAATATGGATACAAGAGTTTCGTTTAAGTTTAATTATTTATTTATCAATGGTACAATTCATTTTCAACATTTAAAAAAAAAATTACACAGGAAAAATTATCCTTAAAAAATTAAAACAATTATTGAAAATAAATGAAAAATTCAATTTTAAGAAAATAATACCCGTTTCGAAACTCTCTCAAATATATGTGCATTGTTATTAACGCAATACGGGATCGATCAAAAGGCGGAAAGCCCGCACTGTACCAAACCGTCGCCACTCTCAACATCCATTTGAAAAAGAAAATGTATTGGGTTGTACGGGAAGTAATTTCGTATTTTTAGATTAAATAAAACTTTTTCACATAACGTACGCGTACAGCAAAAATATATTCGTATATGTTGAGACGAAACTGTATTCTGTAATTTACACATATTTTGGTTCCACTACCTTACGCCATTGTTTCTTCTTCTCCCTGGCTTCATCCCAACTCACTGTGTACGAAGACTGTTGGGATCAGCTCCCCTCGTCCTCAGATTGTATGCTCTTTTGTCCCGGACTACGTCCCCCAGGCTGTGCTTCTCTGCATCGGGTTATCTTTTTGCACCACCCACGAATTCTTTGGTCCTCCTCTGGTTGTTATTCGAGGAAGATCCATGGAGATTGCCTGGTTCACAATGTGATCGGGTGCTCTGCGTCCAACGTGCCCATACCATCTCAATCGCCTCTCCTCCATCTTGCTGTTGATGTCTGTAACACCTAGGCTTCCACGAATGCGTAAGCTTTTTATTTTGTCTCTTAGGGACACACCAGTTGACCATCTTAGCATACGCATTTCAGCAGTTTCTAGTTGCCTAGAGTAAGAATTATACATCGTCTAGCATTCGGAGCCATAGAGGAGAGCGGGTCTGACAATCGTTTGGTATACTTTTCCTTTTAACTTTACTTGCATTTTCGGATTACATAGAACTCCCGTCATTGATCTAAACTTCATCCATCTCACACTAATTCTATGTGTTAGATCTGCGGCACATCCTCCATCGCTATGGATGAGTTACCCAAGATACTTAAAGTAGTCACAATTTGGTAATGTTTCTCCATCCATTTGCATTACGGGAGTGACAGCATTTGTGTTCTCGAATAGTCGGTACAGATACTCTGTTTTCTTTCTGCTCAGTTTCAATCCATTGTCCTCCAAGATTCTTCTCCACCTTTCTAGATTATTTTGCAGGTCTTCGTGTTTTTCACTTATTAATACGATATCGTCTGCAAATAGTAGGATCTTTAGGAGACTGTTCATTTCCTGGTTAGTTAAATAAAAAACCTTACGCCATTGTTTGGATAACTATAAAATAGTATCTTCCCAGAAATTTGCAATTTTCAGGGCGAAAAACTGCTTCAGATGATTATTGAATTCCTCCAGCAAGGGAAGTTCTTACCCTTAAAGGAATTCTTTAGGGACTGGAGTATGTGGAAATCGGAGGATGCATAGTTCTGTGAATACGGTGGGTGGGGTAGAATATCTCAGCCCAGCTACGACATTTTTGCCGGGTCTACAAAGAGACGTGAGCTGTAGCGTTGTCCTAGTGAAAAAAAATTTTACTAATTCCTTTTCATTTACTTATTCTGGACGTTTCAGGTCAATTGTAGCCTTTGTTGATTCAATTGTGAGCAGTATGAACGCATTGCATAAAATAATTAGTTTTTCATGCAAACTATAATACTTTTTTATTAACACTCAAATATTCGAACTGCAACAGTATTTTTTATCCAAACTTGTGATTTAAATGATAGGTATTATTTGATTTTTCTTCAGTTAAAATTACAACGTGGATTTAATGAAATACACAATAAGACAGTTTTAAAAATGTAATTCAAAATTCACAATGAATAATTTTATTATTTATATTTTATTCTATTTAAAATTTATTATTATCTATGTCATTATTATGTTCAAAATTATATAACCTTTATTTAAGAACTTTGTCAATTTTGTTTTGCATTTTATGTTTAGGATCAATTCAATGAAGATAATTTCAACACAGTGATAGTGATTTTAGCTAATGTCGGGGAGGATGCCAAAGGTAATTAGAAAGGTAAAAGTGAAGACATTAAGGGAGGTTAACAAGAAAAGTCTTACATCTTTAAAATTGTCAAAATGTAAGCAGTATTTCCCAAAAATCATAGCTATAAACTTTATCAAATATTCGTAGACGATGGTTTTCGATACTATCAGTTTCTTAGTAATCTCTCGTGTCGTAGAACGCTGGTTGCCTAATTTCTCAAGTAATATCTCGTGTCGTAGAACGCTGGTTACTTAATGTCTCAAGTAATCTCTCGTATCGTAGGACGCTGGTTACTTAATGTCTCAAGATGGTAAAATATTTAAAAATATTAATAGAAGAGTGAAAAAAAATAAGAAGGTAAAAATTAATGCGATGTACTTGTTCATTCAAAAATGTGTTGTTATGGGAAATACAGTTACTTTCAATTCGTTAAACTGGTAACTCGAATGTTTACTGAAAAATTTACTGGCGTAAGAAACGTTTATGACAAAATAAACATAATTAAATGCGAGAATTTTTTTATTAGAACGGGCTACACTTGAAAAAAACTCATAATTAATTTCAACTTATATACGAGTATGTAACGTATTTTATTCCCAATACGCATTTCCTCTCTGTCATCCTTTCTTTCTTCCTTGAATTAACAATATCTCACTTTTATTTTTGTTATTTATTTATTTATGAAATGTTTGCAAATTAACAACAATTTGAGTAATTTTTGGGACCGTGTTACTTAATTTCTTTACTATTGTCTGGTTGGAAACGATTGCCACCTGCTCGTAGCAAGAAGTTTAAATTAAGTTTTTAAGTAAACAAATAAAATAGACAAATTATCATCATCATCATCATCATAACAGTCGCACCATTGGGATAAACAGTGAAAAAAGATCTCCACTTTATTCTATCATGATACACATATGTCTATTCTGCAACATTCATAAACCTCGCAATGCATACTTTCCTATTATAAAAACTTGCCACTCTTTCTCCTTTCAGAATTTGATAGTATCACGTTTTCACAAGTCTTCCCAAACTTCTCATAACTTTTATACTATTTAAATAAAATAATTTTGTTCGTTGATTATGTTTGTTAATATTTCATCATTCATTCTTTATCTTCTTCTTCTTCCTAGTGTCATGTCAGGTCCCCCCAAAGTTGAATATCACCTGAGAGTAGGCATCTTTGTCCCCGGAAGTCCGAAAAAGATCCCCAACGCTCCTTATACCAGTCCAATCACGTATATTGTGGAGCCAGGAGATTTGCCTCCTGCCAACACCTCTTCGACTCTCTATTTTGCCTTGGATGATCAGGTGCAGTAATTTGTACTTTTCTCCTCTAAGTGCATGACCCAAATAGGACACCTTTCGGATTTTAATATTAGGCAGCAACTCTCTATCAGCTTTGGCTCTTTGAAGAACCCTTGTGTTGCTGACCATATCCGTCCAGGGTATTCGTAGAATTCTCCGGTGCATCCACATTTCGAATGCTTCTATTCGGTTCATACTACCAACTTTGTGGGTCCATGATTCCACTCCATGTAGTAACACTGACCAAACGTAGCATTTGACTAACCGTTGTCGAAGTTTCAAGTTTAGATTATCATCGCATAATACGCTTCTCATTATTTATAGGCCGTCAAATTGTATGAATGCTCTTATTCTAATCTAAATGCTCTTTTACTAATCTGAATGCTATTTTACTGATCTATGTGCACTTTTACAAATCTAAATGCTCTTTTACTAATCTAAATGCTCTTTTACTGATCTAAATGCCCTTTTATCAATCTAAATGCTTTTTTTACTGATCTAAATGCTCTTTTACAAATCTTAACGCTTTTTATCAATCTAAATGGTATTTTACTATCACTGCATCTTCTTACAAACCGCATTCTTTCCTTATGTCATCATTGTTTTTATTCTATCATACGTTCTTGTTTGAAGTTAGTTTTTAAGTAAAGCCTATTCAGTTATATATTATTTCAGTTAATTCATGACATGAACATTTGTTTTTCGTTAAAACACGTGGCATTACAACAATTTCAGGTTTTGAATGCTTTTTGAAATAGTTTACTCGTGCCGAAATGAACATAATGAAGTGATATTTCGAACAAAATGCGAAATTTTCATAAAATTAAAATGTGCCTCTCGAGCGTTTGATGCGAAAAACCTTTCTCAATTCCCAAAGTACCAAACGTTTTGCCGAATAATTTGTGCGAAATATGCTCCCGCGAACAATAACATTGTATGAGCTGCCGCCATTTTGTTGACACGGCACAACATGAAATGTCGTTTGGCGCCAAATTTCGCAGAGAATTTTTTTGACATTTTTCAATTTAAAATAATACGCCGGCAGCGGTGTTTAAAAATTCTGAATTTAATGGGGTGAAACATTCATTTAAAGATGGCGAATTATATTTTTTTAACATATACACATATAACATACTCGAATAAGTTCCAAGCGTTTTTTCTCCAGTTAAATATGCTTTTCAGAGTTGTTGCCGTATTTCACACATACATATAAACCATCACGCCATTTCCCTGTGGGGGTAGGCAGAAAAAACAGGGCGCCAGATTTTCCTCTCCCGATTCACATCCTTCGACTTTTCTACATCCATATACCTTCTCATAGAGCTCCTAAGGTATATATGCATTTTTCTTTCCTTCTTTCAAACTATTATTCACTTAATCCGACCATACTTTCCTTGGTCTTCTTCTCACAGGCCTTCCACTCACATTTGCACTATATATTTAAGTTAGTCTTATTTTATTATTAGCTCGACATGTCCAAACCATCTCAGAGTGCCCTTCACATCTATTCTTCAATATATTTCTCACAAAGTACAGTACCCAGCAGTAAATAATACACATCGTTTGTAGAGCGTCGTCTCTGTCGCACGATGCGCTAACCACATCGTGACTACGATACCGGACTATTAGCGCATCGTGCGACAGAGACGACGCTCTACAAACGATGTGCATTACTTACCGCCGGGTAATTGTACACGTTGTCACAGCATTTATTCAGCTCCTTGCAGTATTTTTCCACGTCCACGTTTCCTTACCATACATTAAAGCTGGTAAAAAATACCAGAGTGACTTCGTTTCCTTAACATTCAAACACTTTGTCTAAGGTGTGAGTCATATATTTCTTTAACAATCTGATGTATTTGGTCGGTTATCAGACAACTTTTGGATATGCCACTGATTTATTTGGTCGGTTATCAGACAACTTTTGGATATGCCACTGATTTATTTGGTCGGTTATCAGACAACTTTTGGATATGCCACTAGAAAAGCTGAATATATGCCGGAGAAGTTGGTGTTGATTGAAAGTGTTTCAAAAGAGGATCTCAAGCAAGATAAAATCAAATAAATAAAAAAGATGACTGAACCTTATCTGATATACACGTACAAGTACCCGGCGGTAAGTAATACACATCGGGCTTAACACTTGCCACCCTGTGATGGATAGCGAGTGACCAGGACTTATATTTTATTTTATTTCTCCAAATATACTGATTGCAGGGTCTTCATATTTTATGTATTCCTCAACAAAACCTCTATAATTTGAATGATGTCATTACGAAATAAAAACATTTATAAATATCAATAGAAATAAATGGCGGGATTTTTTTAGCACAGTAAGGCAAGTGTTAAGAAAGAGACTGTCGGCCATAATCGGCTAACTTCGGCTTTGTAGAGCGTCGTCTCTGTCATTCATACACGTGTTCCGTCACGATTTGTTAGTCGTTGTTAAACGGACTGTTAGCTCTACAAAGCTGAAGTTAGCCGATTATGGACGACAGTATCTTTCTTAAACCCGATGTGTATTACTTAAAGCCAGTACTTTTAACATGACTCAAGATCGCGAGTTCCGTTTAATTTGAGACTAACATGGAACTACTGGACTAGCAAGAAGATTCATGTAATTCATTTCACGTTTTTTCATCTTTTATTAACAATGTAGATTTTACCGTTAATATTTTACTATCTCTTCGATTAATGTGAGCAAATCACCTCCTCTAAAGCATTATTTCATTTATTTATAGTGGCAATCTCTTCCAATCTACCAGAAAGACGTTTAACATGCCTTAAGTTAAAACCAGACTGATTTTTTTTTAAACTGGGTTCCGACGGGAATGGAACCCACACCTCCTAAATTAGGAGACAAACGTCTGACCAATTAGACTATGGAATCGTCACTATTTTTTTGGACATGATTATACACGGTACATGGTTATACACTGTGATTATTTTCAACATTCTCCGTACATGGTTTTGCTTGGTACATCTTGCAGGTTTATTGCTCGACAGTAATTTGTCCCAACCAACCAGATCCTTTGGGATATATTTAGACATTTTTATTCAAGACAAATTTTCACAAAAAAATGTATGTATAAATTCAAGTTAAAAAAGACAAATAAATGAGAAATCTCTTAATGATTCTGTTAGAAGTAGATGAAAAGAATTGGTTCAAGGGTAAGGAAAGGAAAGAAAAGAAAAGAAATAAAAATGAAAGGATGTTCTAAGTAATGTAATATTTTTTCAATTTTCTCTTAAACGTAAGTAATAAGGTCGGTACACACCAGATAACTCTTGAAAGTTCCTTTCACAGACGTTATTAGACTTTTATTATTAACGATACAACCTGGAAGATTAATGGTCATTTGAAAATCTCTTGCAGCCACCAGAGATATACAAGATGACCCAAAAGTCAATTTTAAAAGGAAATTACTTTTTTATTTCTTAATAACATAAGCCACGTTTATTCTTTTATAAACAAAAAACACACTTCTTGAAAATAAATTTTATTTAGTTTTGAAAATTACATCCTTTAAATAACTGCCATTTCGGGTGACGAAGCCCACTTTCACTTAAACGGTTTTGTTAATAAACAAAATGTGTGATATTGAGGGGCAGAAAATCCAAGAATAGTCCACCAACGTAGTCTGCACGCCGTAAAAGTAACGGTTTGGTATGGCGTAAATGCGGAAAGAGTTCTTGGACATTATTTCTTTGAAGATGAGGCAGAAACCTCACTAATCGTCAATGGTGAAAGGTATCGAGAAATGCTAGAGAATTTCGTGCGTCCTGCAGTCGAAAACACACCAGAGGTATGATGGCAGCAAGATGGTGCTACTGCTCATACAACTCGCCCGACAATTGAACTCTTAAGACAAATTTTTGGAAGAAGGATAATTTCGCGAAACTCTGAAATCAAGAGCGTGTCACGCTCACCTGACTTAACTGCTCCAGACTTCTTTCTATGGAGATATTTGAAAGATAGAGTATACCATAACAATCCTTGAACCATTCAGCAATTAAAGGTCAACATCCGTGAAAAAATTGAATAAATAAGCCAAGAAACATTACGATAGGTGATTGTTCACGCCTTAAAAAGAGCGCGTCAGTGTTAAGAGCAAAATGACAGTTATTTAACACTTGCCTCCCTGTGATGGATAGCGAGGGACCAGGACTTATATTTAATTTGATTATTCGACGTTTTAATTCACAATAAAAGGAATTTTAAAGCTAATTACAAAAATTAACCTAGCAGATCTTGCATAATTTTGATTTAAAATATACATTTTTTACTGGACGTATAGCGTCCAGCACCGTGGTTAGCGGATTTTTTTAGCACAGTAAGGCAAGTGTTAAAGGGTGTAATTTTTAAAACTAAATAAAATTTATTTTCAAGAAGTATGTTTTTAGTTTATAAAAGAATAAATGTAAATTATTCAGAAATAAAAAAAAATCTTTTTAAAATGGTGAAGTGACTTTTGGGCCAGCCTGTATAAAAGATGAATTTAGTGAAAATCTGATTAGAATCTATTTCAAAATTATGGGTACCAATACGAATCGAAACCGAAATACTCGAGTCGAAAAACAGATAGCTTAATAACTAGGCCACGGAAATCATAGTGATTGGTTTCTTCAATATTATTATTAATTCAACTCAACGTTTTAATTCAATAAAACGATTTCTATTCCTTTTCGTTCCTTGGTTAAATACGTGTATTTTCCCAAAATGAAACGTTTTAAACGAATCGGTATCAAAATATTATGGATAATTAAAAAAACCACTTGGCAATATTGTTTTCATACAATATATTCCTTGAGGAATCAATCCCGGGAAATTTGCCGGCATCATCTTTAATTGGAGCCGCTCTCTTCATATTTGTATTCTTTAAAATTAATTTGATATTGATCAAATATAACTGCCACTCTCAATTTTCCCGGGAAGGGCAAGTTAAGTTTCGTTTTCAATTAATTTCGCGTTTGGACAGGGTCGGAATGTACTCAATATATATTGAATGATTTTCACATTGACAGAAAAGATTGACATAGAGAAATACAAGTCGTGTAGGGTAATTGACGCAGCAGAAAATCGAATTGCGGTCTGTCTCTAATCGATACAATCTCGATCCTTTAGATCAGGGGTCTCCAAACTTTTTAGCCTAAGGGCTACACTGACTCATCCACTAAGTCCAAACGACCAAGATCTAGCTAGTTCATCATACCAACATACTGTAGTTTTTTTAATTAAGCACAAATTTTCGTATTGGGACTAGCCGGTGAGTGAGATATCTATAGCGCAGGTGCGGGGGTGGACTCCGCTCCGTTCACAATTTCGGTACTTACGGGCAAGCGTCAAGGACATTTCATTGCGGCGGAGA
Source organism: Odontocerum albicorne (assembly GCA_949825065.1). Lineage (NCBI taxonomy): Eukaryota > Metazoa > Arthropoda > Insecta > Trichoptera > Odontoceridae > Odontocerum > Odontocerum albicorne. The sequence goes on from OX463839.1 coordinate 51,248,048, forward strand.
TACCCGATTCGCGAAAAGCGAAATATAGTGCGACTAGTGTTTTTGTTGACTAAAGTCGTTAAATAAAAACACCTGATTATTATTTTGTATGATTTACTTACATTTTAAATTTTACAATGTAATCAAAATAAACTATGACGGACCGGATACTGGGCATATCCGGCCCGTTACCGTGGGCCGGATTGGTGATGCTCGCGGGCCGTAGTTTGGAGACCACTGCTTTAGATCTTAAAAACACGATTCCATGCTATTTAGGCGTTCGAAAATCTAATAGTTAACTAGTGAAAGAATTTATCGTATCCATTAGAAACGCATTTTTCAAATCTCGTATTGTAATCTCAAAAGTTATGATAATCATACATACCATCAAGCTTTTTCCCTGTCGGTGTAGGCAATGAGAACAGAACGCAATACATAAAATACTATTTTTACACAATCGAAAAACATGCAAGTGCCAAGAGCATACACGATATACGAGTATTTGAAGGAGTTTTAAATTGAAATATATCTGTAATAGTAAAATGTTAGTTACCAATTTGAACCGCCTACACACCACAACACAAAAGTACCAATTATTTTTATGTTGCGTGCTTTGAGTTTCTAGTGTTTGAAAAAAAACGAGGGCTTAGATCAGTTGAATCTTGGATTTTTTCGTTGAAACCCTCATATTTGTAAAACCCGTTATGATAGTTCTTTCAGAATTAAATTGCTCAATTGAACATTGGTAGATTTTCTACTCTCTAAAACTGCAAGGTGAAATCAACAAAGTGTGCAATAGTAGAAGGAAAGAATACTGAAAAAGCATTTTTATTTGGTTTGATTGTACATAAAAAGGACAACGATATAAAGAGAGATACAAATGTGGGACAAGTGGTAAAGTCAATACCTATGGGACCAGTATACACCCCATCGTCAGATGTCATTAAACAGGAGATTCACGATCGGCCGAGTAGAGCTATCTTCAAGGTATAGTCCCGATGGATACTTTGGTTCAGGGTGGAAAGAAATTCGTAGGGAGAGTTCTAAAAAAAATGCATATAATGTTTCTGAGTTTTAACGTCTCCTTTAAAAACATGATTCACTTGATTAAATCATACTTTTCTTGGTCTTCCTTTACAACGCCTTCCACTCACATTTTCTTTGTGTTTCGTTATTCTTTCTTCATTCATTCGGTCTACATGACAAAACCATCTCATTGTGCTCTTTTTTCTTCATCTAACTCAACACATCAGCCTTAAGTTTACATTTATCCATTATCACTTTATTCCGCATTCAGTCATACATTGTCACACCATATATTATTCTCAGTACACGTATTAATACAGCATTTATTCGGTTCTTTTCAGTCTTTTTCCACTTTTAAGTTTCGCTTCCATACATCAAAGTTTGTAATAAAATACTTTTGTGGACTATCATCTTAGCGGATTTTAAGATGACAATTATTAATTTTAAAAAACGTTGATGAGTTTACGCGTCAAATAGGTTTACGCGTCAAATGGGTTTACACGTCAACTAGGTTTCTGACTAGTAAATAGATGATGTAGAAACTTCAAAAACATTCCATAGCATTAAATCCGCCAGGTTGTACTTGGTACAATAACAGTGTTATATAGTAAAATGCAAATGACAAGTCAGATTTCTACTTACTTTCAGATATCATTCTACATGAATTTAGTAATAGCGCATTGACGAACGGGAAGTACCAAATCGAATAGCCGCAGCCATAACCTTCCTTTTACCTTAAACTCATCTTATGTATTATATATTTATTTTGTTAAATTTTAAATCTGTTAAAAATAGTTGTTTCACATCCCGAGCTTGAGCGCCCTTGAGGAGAGAGTATGCGCTCTAAAAGGCACTCTTTATTTGTCATTTTTTTTTATTATTAATAAAGATGACACCTTTTGTGAAATTGAAAATAACAGCTTTGAGACCTTTTTTCTTCTTTCTAGTTTTTTTGCCGTTCACTCATCATCACTGTTATTCGAGTGCCATAAATAAAAAAATTACGAAACATTATTAAACAATTATTTATTTATATTATTCAATAGTTTATACTTGAAAAACTCATATGGTTTCAATGTTTATCGTTACGAATTACTTGTAGTGAGTATTTAATTTAAATGATAGTTCCTAATTCATCTCTGTGAATCAACCCCAAATTTGGTATCCGTGTTTATATTTCAAATACAGACTCTTCAGATGAAATTTATTTTATTGTTAAATTATTGCTTTAGAGTTTCTTCTGATGGAAATGAATTTATTTATTTTGGAATTATTGTAATCATAACTTTTGGAGCCCCTTATTTTGTGTTTATTTTTATATATTAAAATTGTGTTGTAAAATATTACACTTTTGTCGAATAAAGAGAGGGAAAATGTGTAAGAGGATTTAAGTTAAAAATTTAATGCAATGAGCCATTACGTGTGTCCAATGTGGCTTAAAACACCCTAATAGTGTCGTATCACCATCGATACGACACTCGAATATGGTGTCCGCTGTGCAGGCCGATTACGAATGATGACAACCAAATAAATTATTTAATCAAGAATAACCAGTGTTACGAAATGGAAACAATGGCTCTGGAAACATATTTTTAATAATGACAGTTTATAAAACGCCTTTTAGAGTCCAAACTCTGCTGAAGGCCGCTCTAGCTCGGGTATCCACGCTACTCTTTTTAGACAGATCAAACGCTACTCAACGCTACTCTTTTTAGACAGATCAAACGCTACTCAATGCTACTCTTTTTAGATAGATCAAACGCTACTCAACGCTACTCTTTTTAGACAGATCAAACGCTAATCAACGCTACTATTTTTAGACAGATCAAACGCTACTCTTTTTAGACAGAACAAACGCTACTCAACGCTTCTCTTTTTAGACAGAACAAACGCTACTCAACGCTACTCTTTTTAGACAGAACAAACGCTACTCTTTTTAGACAGATCATACATAAATTAAGTGTGACAATAGGAAGGCAATGGGTGGAAACCAGACTTAAACCTTTTTAAAATAAATTGCACTCCAACAGGAATCGAGTCCGTAACCCCGGGATCAAAAGACATGCGTCTTACCAACAAGGCCACAAAGGTCATCGAAATCGGTCTCATAAGTTATAAAAATTTGTTAAATGCTTGGTTTGACGTATAATTTTAAATCAATGGACAACACATATATCTTCCACCCGGAGGATTCGGGTTTAATTCCCGTACCAACCATCTTAGCATCTCACTTATTCTACGTTTCAAATAAACTCAAAAGTATGTTTTGTGTATTCAATATATGTTTTGTGTATTGAATGCATATTCACGCCTTCGTCTTGGAGCAATCTAGGGTTTTTCTTTGTTACCAAATATAGTTTTATCAATTCCTAGTTTTTTAATGCTATCTCTCTACTAGTATAACGTGACTGTTAGTTATTATATAACAGGAACGTCTGGAAATTTATCCCATATAAATTGGATTAAAAATATTCATTCTCGGAGTATAGCGAGCGAAGCTATCAATAATAAGAACCCCGCGCCATCCACATCCAGGTACTCCAGGTATGGTTCCCTGCCAGGAATTACAAGTAGCCAGGACGCCTTTGCCAAAACCTTTTTCCTCCTTATAAGAAGGTATATTTCTTTCTAGAAACTTCTAAATCAGAGTTATCTAAATTTATCAGATTATTTTCATTAATTCTACAATGTGATGTGACACAGCCTTGAAATAAGTATTCGAGCTTCTTTGCCGAATTTGATTTAGTTATTTCATAAAAATTACTTTTACAACCTTAAGGCTGATGTATTGAGTAAGATAAAGAAGAGCACTCTGATATGGTGTTAACACGTGGAACGAATAAATTGAGAAACACTTATAAAACGAAATGATTAACTCGTGGAACGAATAAATTGAGAAACACAAAACGAAATGATTAACACGTGGAACGAATAAATTGAGAAACACTTACAAAATGAAATGATTAACATAACTCGTGGAACAAATAAATTGAAAAACACTTACAAAACGAAATGATTAACACGTAAAACGAATAAATTGAGAAACATTTACAGAACGAAATTATTAACAGGTGGAACGAATAAATTGAGAAACACTTACAAAACGAAATGATTAACACGTGGAACGAATAAATTGAGAAACACAAAACGAAATGATTAACACGTGGAACGAATAAATGAGAAACACTTACAAAACGAAATGATTAACATAACTCGTGGAACAAATAAATAGAGAAACACTTACAAAACGAAATGATTAACACGTAAAACGAATAAATTGAGAAACATTTACAGAACGAAATTATTAACAGGTGGAACGAATAAATTGAGAAACACTTACAAAACGAAATGATTAACACGTGGAACGAATAAATTGAGAAACACTTACAAAACGAATATACCATGCACAAAAGGACTGAAAGGAGCCGAATAAATGCTGAAGAACTGAGAAAGAAGACAACGTACGATAGTATACAGAATGAAGTGATTAGGGGTTGGTGTGAACTAAAGGGTATTGAGTAAGATGAAAAAGAGCACTCTGAGATGGTTTGGACATGTGAAACCAATTAATAAAGAAAAACTAACAAAACAAATATTCAGTTCAAATGTGGAGTGTAAGGCGTGGTAGAGGAAAATCAAGAAAAATATGGTTGAATCAATTATATGATATTTTGAAAGAAGAAAATGTACTAACTCAGATAAATCGTAGAAGTTATATGAGAAGGTGTATGATTGTTGAAGAAGCAAAGAATTTGTTGAGATTCGAAAGTCTAGCTCTCTGTCCTCTTTCCGTACGCCGACAAGGAAACAGCGTGATGATATGTATGTTATGTATTTAAAATTAAGTTTTTGTCAGATGGAAAAGGAAATCACAAAATAACCTTTATTTTAAATTGAAAAAAACTTATTTACGCTTTTTATCAATCGTTCAAAGCAAGCTTTGTTATTTGAGGGAGTATTCATAGGTTTTAAAAGGTATGTCTTTAGTCAAAATCTAATACATAAAAAATGATTTTTTTGATATTGAAAGTTTTAATTAGATGAATGAATATTAAATAAATATTTCTGTACATTAACTTGTAAATTAGTGAATTTTACAGGAACAATATGTATACAGGGAGTGAGTTTTTTTTAAAATTACATGTGAGATTGAAGAATTATGATCGATATAGTATTATTGCAATGAAATTCAATAATTGAACGATGCAATAAGTTTTCCAGAGAAAAATTAGTAATACATCATAATCATCGTCAACCATTGGTCTTAGTAAATTGTAAATATAAAATTCACTTATCAAGATATAGACGCAAACGTTTGAAATACGAGTACACTCAAAATCAACTAAAATGTTTTAATTTTACACCAAGTTATATAATCAAACTTAAAACCTAAATCTTTATAACCGGCAACTTATCATATGTATAATATACCACAACACTAATTTTTTAAAGTGTTTGTATGATAAGTAATGATTTTTTGTATGATATTCTTCAAAACATGGGTGCATACAAAGACCTACATTGCATTTCAGGCACATGCCCTTAGTATCATCCCTTTTTTGTGGTCGATTTACAGTATGGCGACAAACGTGACATTGTTTTCGGGTCCTGCTACCTTCAGGTTCTGTATGCGGTACGGGGTTACAAAAATCCTATCCCGTCAGTCGAGTCGAACAATCATGGACTCGCCTGCCTTCTGATGTTGCTGGTCTTTGAGTATGGAATTGTTCCACAATCTGACTAATCAGATTTTCTTTAAATTCTCCAAATCTCAAATATTTCTTGATCTTCAAACAATGTAAGAAAGATGGATGTATTGTTGATATATCAATTAACTTGAAAAAAATCTTATACTACTTGAAATACTTTCTTGACGTCTCGGCAAATCCCTAAATCTTGTCAATTTTATCACGAGCCCCCATGTTTTTAGAAAAGTCAACTACTGTTTCCGGTTTCAATTTATATTGACCTGTGTTGTAATCAATATTGTCTGTAACAACAGTTTTGTTATGATATATATTTATTAAAATAATTATTTCTATCTTGTCTCGCTATTTAAGGGGCATCAGGCTATTCGAGTGAACGTGTTTTATCTCTCCTTTTTTTCATTTTATCATTACAAAAAACGCGCAATATACATTATTTACAATTACTTCTGACCGTACCACAAGCATTTGTTTTATTTTGAAACAAAAAATCGAATGGGGCTGAATTCGTGTACCTGAATTGTCCACAAATAACCTGTGACCCTTTCCCATGTAGTCTTTCAGCATCTTACATACTACTGATCCTGATATTTCAAGATCCTTATTAATACCTATGTCAGAACTTGACCCAGTGTACCATATACTGTGATATCTAAGACATAGCCAGTAGAGACATTACAACACACAAAGAGCTTTATTTGGAACCGGTGTCTTGTAGAAGGGATATATATTTTGAAGGAAATTTTTTTCTTCCACAGCATAAGACTTTGATCTTCTCATTCCAAAACACTTCTTATTTTGAAAAGTATGTCATTGGTTGCTCTAAAAAATGAAAGCAACGCAGCAAACTGAGAAATTAATTGTGTAAAAATAAAAATCAGAAAAATGATGTCTCAATTACTGGGTTTGTAGAACAACGTTTTTTCAACAATTTTTACCGACAAAACCTATAAAAAGAATAGTCGCCAGAAAGATATACATCACGAATAAGGTAGTATTCATCTATGTATTTAGTTTGGAACGCGCAGCACAGTTATTAGCAAGTTTCGTGGCACATCTCTTTGTTTCCAAGACAATTAATTGTATTCGAGATTTCAGATGTAAAAAAGCATTGGAATAAGTCAAGTTCACTTGAATTTTCATGTAAGTCTGTGTATTGTGAAATTCCACATTGAAAATCAACAAAACTGTTCAAAATTGCTATTTGGCAATATCTTCCAACCAACCAGAAATATGTTAAAGAGGTCTTAAGTGAAAACCACACTGGATTTTTTTTTAAACTCGGTCCAACGAGAATCGAACCCATAAGGGTTAGGAGACAAGCATTTTACCAACTAGACCACGGAGGTCAAAGCCAAAGGCAATATATTAGTTTCGTGGAAATAAGTAAGCTATTTCAGAATAGGCACTGACCTAAGAAGATGGCTAAGATCGTTACCTGTTCTGAGACAGTTTAAACAAACTGACATAAATAAATTTAAAAAACTCGTAGATATCTAAAAAATCACTGAAAATCATCATCCATACAGAAACAAACAGAAAAATCAGGCCATAGGTAAACTTGAATAAGAAAAAGTTAAGAAAAGTATTTTAGTAAGAGGTAATATTTGCTAAGGTGTTGTCATGCTTTATAATTGTTCATGGAAATTCCACAAAGACCTCAATGATAAAGAATTAATAATTAATCCCGTCCTGAAGCTGACACGGCAGATTAAGGATGATGCTTTGCATAATCAGTACCCCGGATGGCCAGCATTTGCATCTTAATGAATGCTTAAAAATTATCTTTTATGTTGTTGTACGGTAAAACAATTTCTTCAAACGATTAGAATTAATTTGATAATAAAATACAGCTTGAGGAAATGATAGAATTAATATAAATAAATTATTTGAAGATCTCATAAAAATAGGTTAATAAAATTGGCCATGATTATAATGCAGCATTGGTCATATAATAATGCTGATGCATTTATTTGTACATGCACTTGTATGCGAGGAATTATTTAATTTCACTGTAAAATATTTTTGAAAGGGCATCTTATTATTACATATGATTACAGTTGCACACAGTATTAATTTGACCACGAGTTCCTTAATATCAGTTATTCTCAAATGTGTAATATAATATATTGGGTTTGTTGGTATCTTTTGACTTTGTTGTAATTTATTTTTTTAATTTAATGATGACCTCCTCGCCTAGTTAGTACGGTACCAGTATTCCAACTCGAGGATTATGGGCATGATTTCCGATGGAAAACCATTTATTAAAAAAAAAAGTCCAACCTGATTTTATTTTAAGGCCTCTACAATATAGTTTTGGTTGATTCAGATAAAATCCACGCGGAAATAAAATGTACAACATACAATAATGTGAGAATAATCCAACGATAATTTAAAATATAATAAAATATTTTGTGTATACCATAAACACATAGTATTATTTTACACGTTCGTTATATACATTGCATTTTGGTGGGTTTACAGCTATATGGTAATATTTTCCAGTCAATTAGAATGATTCTTAATAAAAAACAGATTGGAATATTTCTTGAAAAATCTGGGTTCTAAGAAACAAAAAATATTTTTCAAAAAAGGATTCAAAGACAAGCACCGATACGATAAAGTATCACTCATGATGAGCATGATTGTCGGCCATCTTGTCTATGGTTACACCTGTACATGTATTGGTTTATTGTGTGCAAACTGTTGAACTTCAAAGAACAATGTTCACAGATCCAAAGTTACCATAACAAGAAAATTAAACTTCCAAAACGATCGGCAGATTTAATCTACTGCAGTCTTTCGTAAGGCTGTGTTTTATGTAGTGTTATTTATGTAAAACGGTCTAAACGTGCAACCAGTCCAGAAGTGAATTCACCAGGAAACTTGTTTACACTAGTGCGAATGGTAATCATTAGACCACGGCCGCCGACAACCAATGACAAGCATCATATCAATTAGAACACAGAAGCGATTGGATGTGACTGAAGCGAGAAAGGACTGTTGTTGAAAGATAAAATTAAATTTATCGTACAAATTTATCCTCGCACATGAGTAAGGCAAGGTGAATACATGTCTCCCATATTATTTATCTTTTTGAGTAATAATTTATTCATTTTTATTTAATTATATTAGAATTATTTATGATATTACATTATTTTATCAATGATATTACAATTATTTTTATGTTGTTTTAATTTTCTGATTTATTTTAAGTTATTGAAAGTACATATCCTTTTTGTATCACTACTAATTTTAATGGTTTTATAATGTGTCTCAAAGGATGCCGTGCCGTTAACTTAAACTTGCTACAGGAATTCGTCATTCCACACATTTGTAAGGAGCTTAGGGACGAGAAAGACTTTTATTTTCTGCAATATAGTGCAGCTTTATGGTAAACTACTATCATAATGTGAGGGTCTATCTTGAGCGAAATTTGTCCAATATTGAACGTGTAGGAACTACGGTCGTCCCTGAATATTGTCAACACGCACGGTCAACGACCGACGAAACGACCTTCGGATATGTCCAAAGGTCGCATACCAGAACATTGATATTGTTTACCCGCAAATACTATTTACGATACATTCCACAGTAGAAAGAGAACGCATCGCGCTGTCTCGCCGTTTTCGCCAACAAATTATCTACCCACAATATTATTCGCGACGTCTGCGACCATCTCTGCACGCACAGGAGTGAGATAAAAATATATTGCGGGCGCACTCACGCGCCCCGTTCTGAATTGTATAAATACCTACTTACCGATAAATAAAGCATCATTTATCATTTGACCATTCATCACTGTTTACTATTCATTGATTATTCACTCTCACTTTCCGCATTACTAATCGACGTATTTTATTTAAATACCAAACAATCAAAATCATCAGTGCGTCCAACAAGGACATACGCTAAAAACGTATAGTTGACATTGAATACCCTTCACGCTCCCGTGACCTAACATCAATGGACTTTATTATGAAGACTCATCAAAGATAAAGTTTATAGTACAAAACCGGGAATCGTTAATGAATTGAGAGTAACCACTGAAAGAGAATGCGCGCAAATACCAAAAATGAATTATTCGTGATGTTTGCAATTCCACGTTACCAGCAGTGCATGGACCAGAATGGTCATCAATTAGAACATTTATGATAATCAAAACAATTCAAAGTTTGTTTTCTTTAGCTTAAATCTAAGATAGGTATATCTTCATAAATACTGCATTTATGATCATTCAATGCCTGTATATATTTTTAGGATACCAGATAAGTGTTTAATCAGCTATCACAGAGATCATATGTGAAGCTTACGAAACGAAATACTGATCACGTTTCGAAAATGGTTTCACAGAAGGCAACATGTACGAGTACTTCACGTTTTCTTAGTTTTTTTTAAATCGATGAAAACAGGGAATGTAATTTAGAGTGGAACAGATTTTTTTAAAGAATGTCTTCTTTGTGTGGGAATTGGGCCTCAAATCTTCAGACGGAAAAGAAAAAAATTACCACTCGGTTATGGAGTTGATCATTTTCTTTAATCTAAACTAGCAGTAAAGCTTATGGTTAAAAATCTGATCGTCATGTTTTTATTTACAAAATTTGACATTAATGGACAAATAATTCCATTCCATAGTCCAAATTATATGTAATAACATCATTATGCGACTTCCGGGCTACCTCATATTGTGAGAAATGAAATTGTTTCTTGAAATATCGATTTGACAAGGTGAATGGGACTAAGAATTAGAATAATAAAAATAAATTAACGATGTCAAAACAACAGAAATCCAAATACATAGTGTGGATTTGGAACTTGGACTTGGCAGAGAAAAGACAAATTAAGATTTATGTTTTAATGATGCGTGGAGTATTTTTATGTATGGTTGCGAGACGTGGTGCATGGGCGAAAGGGATCGAAAAAGATTGGAGGCCTTCGAGATGTGGACCTATAGACGAATTCTAAGGATTTGCTAGAGAGACCACATTACAAATGACGAGGTTCTCAGCAGGATCGAAGAAACCAGACACCTGTTAAATACCATATCGAAAAGGCGTGCAGAATGCATGGGTCCTATGCTGTGACATGAAAATCCCTTGAACAATATACTGGAGGGAATGATAAGAGGGATCGATTAGCAAGGGGTGTCCTCGCCGAGAGAATCTGGAGTAAATATGCCACGATATGGACTGCACCTCATATACAGAGCTCAAGAGGATCGCTGAAGACCAAGCGGAGTGGAGGAGGTGATTCAGAGCATTGCTGCTGGAAAGATGGAGTGAAGATATCAGAAATAAATGCATGAATAAAAAAGATGTTTTATGAAGATGAATAAATAGATTTTGAAGAGGATTTGGACATGTGAAGAAAATTAACAACGAAAGAATGACTCAACTTGTATACAAGTCAGAAGTGCAACGTGTACTTGAAAGAAGTATTGTACATTGATAAAAATCGTGGTTTGATCAAGTGGACTAAATTTTGAAAAAAGATTTAGTGAAAAGTGTGAATAATATAACATTGTGTGCTAATTTGGAGATCCATTTTCTTTGCCTACCTTAGAAGAGTCAAGTCCTGATGAGATGTTTGTGTATAACTTTTGCCGTTAACAGAACCAACTCTTTACTTTTACACAAATATAGTGCTCTTAAAACTTGGGTTAAATAATATTTTTTCAAGTACATTATAGGAGAAGATGAACTGCGCTAGTTGAACGCGAAAAAAAGACGCAAGATTCATGTACTGTCACTTTTGTATAGCATTCTTAACTGTCCCGCCACCCGATCTTATTTCGCCGAAAATATTCAGCGTCTCTCGATCATGGACTTGTGCAACGCTCACACAGAAATAGTTTTTATTGGAGTTGCCAATTCACCGCATTTCTTTTTTACGTCCTCTTTTACTGCCTACGCATTGAGACACTGGAACCAGTTACAAACCAATGTAAGACTCGCTCTGTCATGCTTTATGAAGCGACTGAAAATACTCTTTATTTTAATTCGTTACTTTTAGTTTCATTCCTGATATTTCTTTCCTCTCCACCATCCCTTCCTTTTCCTTTGTTTGATAATAGCTTACTTTTACTTTATTTATTGTTCATAAATTTTGTAAATATTGATAATTATTTGAATATTTTTTTGCCGAAGAAATGAACCATACTTTTCAGAAAGACGATCACTACGTAAAAAATCTTCAAACAATTGTTATTTCAAAATAAATTAAGTAGACCTCAATTTATTTCAAGTCCAATATTTGTTTTAAATCTTTGATGTTCTATGCATAAAATGTTAACTTGAATTTGATATGAATTTCATGTTTCACTATAATTAAAAGAAAACAAACAATTTTAATTAGTGGAATATTAAATATTCTAATATAGAGTTCCACTAAGTCATAGTCGAAACCTTTAATGAATTTCATTATTATTTCTTGAATACTCGAAAAAATTTTAGTTTCACTTTGAGGTGCTATGTTTTATGTATTAATAGAAAAAGAAATAAAATAAATAAATAAAACACTTATTTTATATTTTTGTGTTCACTTCTGGTTTATTTTGAGTTTACTACCGGTTTTGAAGACCTGTCTTCATCGTCAGGTGAAGATAAACTTCATTTTATTTCTTTTTTACAATTTCGTTATTATCTATAGAAATATTGTTTTGCGTTGCTTACTAGCGTTTATTGTTTTCCCTGAAGAAAACTTTTTTTTTAAGAAATCAAATTATTGTATTATGAAAAATAGAATATTAAATTTAAGAAGAAAAATTAAACAACTTCATTGAAAAATTCAGTAAAAAAACTAAGTTCTTCTTTGATTGTCGTAATTCCTTTTATAAAAGTTTTACTATAAAGGATTGGAACAAAAAAACATTGAAAAATAAAGTCTTAAATATTGGTTTATGTAACCGTTGATAAACATGGTTAAACATGATATAGCTAGCAGTTTTATTCTTGTTTAAAATTCGGCTTTTGTAAAATTATGTCATTATATTCAGGGCAGAATAAATGACTGCTAACATATTTCGGCCGTATTTCCTTACTCTGCAGGAATATAAAAAGTCAACGATATAAAACACTGTTGAGACCTGGACTAATTTATACTTTGGAGATCTGAGGCCTTTAAAAAATTGGAATGAAAGAGTTCTTGATATCTGTGAAAGAAAAACTCTCCAGAGAATATATGGCCCAATTTATGACAATAGAGACAAAGCAATATCGAAAAACTCAACATCCTGTATAGCGAAGCCAGCAAAACAAATGTTAGAAAAATTCTTAGATCCAGTAGAGAAGGCTTTGTTCCGCGATACGATTGGGTGTAGAAGAGAGATAAACTCATATCTGAGATGAATGTATGGTATGACAGAGAACATCCGGACACTTGGTATATCCAATTGAAGGAGGGATTCTGCTGAAAGAGATATGGAGCAAAAATCCTGTAGATAGTCAGACCCTTCCTTGTTTGTATGGATGATAATCATAATGATCCAAGACAGAATACAAAATGTTTATTAATGTTTTTAGATACTTTATTGTAAAATATTAATTAGCGAGTTTGGCAAGTTTATTAGCGAACAGCAATATCTTCCAACCAAACAGACAAGATTTGCTCAGATAAGTTCAAATCGCTGAGTGAAAGGTAACGTTATTCAAAAAAAATCTTTAAAACACTTAAAGCATTAAAAATCTTATGAAAAATAAATAAAATATTACCCAAGATAAGGAAAATAAAACGAAGATGTAAAAGGACACTAAAATAAGTTGGTCATTGAAGAGAGATCAAATATATGGTATAACATATATAACATTATAAATCGCTGGTTTTACGACAAACAGTTGCTGGTAATATAATCAATACCACTTTAAAAAATAGATTATCATAATCATTAAATTATCATATAAATCTTCAAAAACCAATGGTCAGAATAAAGATAGAAATTGTGAAAGAACTAAGCTGAAAAGTACGGTTCATTTCTTTCCACATAAACTCGACGAACGTCCTTTGAAATCAATGACCCATGGTCTAAACTACTCTGAAACGAATCTTCTCCCTTAAATGACAAGTTTGCTTAGTTTGCTGGCTGAAAGTTTGTAAATGTGTGTTATTCTTTTTTAATATGTTTTCTTTTCTTTTTGTTCCCTTAAATTGGTAATTAGGCTCTCAATGAGGCTTCTTGTATCTAACGTAATTGCCACTAAGGGAGCAATCTGTTTTGGCATAATTACGTTCAAGTAAGGCTACTGATAATTTGAAACAATTGTCAGCGCTAATGTCAGGACAGTTGGAGATTTCTGAAGGGAGACATTTAAATCCACTAATTCTAGATAGCACCCGAGGCAAGGTTATTTTCAGTTTAGTCAATACTTTTGTTATTTTTAACGAAAAAATGTCAACCTTTGATTTGAAATTTTCGCGGTTTTTCTTATCAGAGGTAAATTTTTAATTTAAAGATGAAGTTACTTATCTGAGACCAAAGACAGGTGTATTTGAAGGGTCGAGGAAATTCTGGATGGTTTCTACAGGGAAAGGATGCAGTAAGAGAGAAGCGAATGTCGGGAATTATTTATTTTAAAATCTATACCAAATGACATGTACCATTAATCCTTACAACCCTTAGCAATTAAGAATAAAACAAACTGATATTTGTTGGATTGACATTTTTGGAGTGTTTTATCACGTGGTTTGACTTATGATGTCAACGTTTTAAAAACGTTACAGTTTTCATCTTCAGGCAGGAAATTCTCTTACGGGGAAGTTGGTTACAAACAAGCTCGTAAGATGAGAACTGCAACATTTCTGAAACGTTGGTAACATAAGCCAAATGACGCAGTATAACACTCCGAAAACCCTTATACAATAAATATCGACCTGTTTTATTCACAATTGGAATTCTAAGGATTAAGGTTTATGCTATTTGGTATATATTTTAAGATTAATAACTACCGACATTCACTCCTCTCCTACTGCACTGCTTTACTGTGGAAATCATCCAAAATTTTCTCGATCCTTCAATAACGCCTTTCTTGCAAAGTATACTCGTTTATATATTAAAACGTATAGGTTATTTTTTTTTAAATACACTGTTTTGTTTTTTGTTTTATATTGTAATGCTTTTGTTTTGTATTACATTGTTTTGTATTTTTCTGAGTTGTAATAATGTGCTGTACTAATATTACAGTATAGCACAATAGCATACCGTACAGTACGGTATATTACATTTAAGCTCGCTACAATAAAATACAAAACAATATTGAAATAATATCACGTACGTTTGCTGACAACCTTTGTTGCCTAATTGGTAATATGCAGATGTGGGAAATTTAATTATGAGTTTATTCTCAAATATCGATAAGAATAAGAATTATGCACATCTAATTTAGACAGGAAAATCATTCCAAATTCGAGCCGAGTGGTGTGTGGAATGATGTGTTATTTTTTGTTTTCCATAGTATTGCCCTGTTTTAATTTTTTACGTGATCAATTTTTAGTCAGTTTTGTTCTATACAGTATCACCTGGTGAGCTTATTGCGATGTGGAAATATGTTCAAACCTACCAAGAAAACGTTGAATGGTTATTTTGTTTTAAAAAAAAGTAGACACAGTTTTACTTTTAAGACACTACATTAAACAACTTCTTGAATAACAACCTCTCAATCATTAATCCAGAAACACAAAATGCTACAGAAATGTATATACTTAGAAGAAAACATGAGAGGACAACGTTAGCACTCTGGGATGGTTTGACTACGAAGAACGAATGAATAAAGAAAAACTAAAAAATATGTAGTTGAAATATGAGTGAAAGACGCTGTGGAGAAAGACCTAGGAAAGTGTAGTTGGATCCAGTGTATTATACTTTTAAATAAAATGTTAAAAGTCAAAGAAATCGTAGGAGGTGTATAGATGTAGAAGAGACGAGAGAAGCGTGTTGCGATTAGAAATTCTGGCGCTATCTCTTCTTTGACTACCAACAGGGAGACGGCGTAATAATATGTATTTATAAGTAAAAAAATTAAATAAAAAAGACTTACCGTTTTATTCCCCAAATTTCTGACACGACAACTGAGGTAGGCGGAGCGGCCCACGAGTGCCGTTACATTGGGCGGTGCCAAGGATACGAAAAATGGGTCCACCCGGTCTGGCCCGAAGAGCGGGAAGCTGCTCACCGTTGCTGAATGCAGCATGTTTGGACCCTGACCGGAGCCGCTATCATCCTGGCCGCCCATCTGCATGGAATCTGTAAACCAAGCAATCTAGATTAATATAATTTCATGACCCATCTGCATTGATTCTGAAACTCAATAAACCCATATTTATATACTCTCCAGATCATCAGCATGTCAACATCGAATCAGTTACCCGAGCATTTTAAATTCCGTAATACATACCATATATGTATACTCGTATCATCATGCCGTGTCCAATGCAAAGTAGACAGAGAGAACAGATCTCCAAACTTTACCATCCAAACACACAACTTTCACCTCCCCTATATTTATACCTCTCGTCATGCACAATCTTCTATTATTCATTCTTCTCACTTGAACTTTTTTTTCAAAATGTGGTTCATTTTGTTCAGCCTCCGTCTACCTCTTCCACGCATCTGGTCTACTTCTTCCATAATATAAGCAATTTATACATATGATACATAAGTTACACACCATCACGCCGTCTCTCTGCGGGAGTAGACAGAGGAATACAGTGCCAAACTTTCCTATACAACACACATACACGACTCTTCTACATACATACGCCTTCTCATACCACTCTTACGATTTTTCTGATGTTCACATTTTTGGAGAATCTCTTTACTAGGAAAGATCTTTAACGAAGTGGTCTCATTTCTGAGTCAGAAATTTCATAAACTTATCCTCAATACTAAAACGTCCAGTAGAAACATTCGTACACTGCATTCATTTCCTTACCCACTTTTAATCTCAAGATATTACATACTCAATATCAGAAGGTAATAATCCATTGCGAAACAAGAAGGCAAGAATCCATTGCGATATTCCTAATAAAGGTTTTCCAAGGTTTCTTTTACTGTCCCGCGATTCTAGAAGCACTAAGTTTATATGTACCCAATAAATATAGCCGTGCAAGGAATCACCCTCTGTTCTACATACCAACTTACGGGAAGAATATCATGGCTAAACACTCAGTCACGCGTGGTATAGAGATATTGAACCAACTGAATGACACGGTTGATATATTCTCGGTACCGTCTAGCAGTATGAGAAGAAACCTGGCTGATATTATTCCTAACGAATAAGCTAACGCTAGGCAGACCCTCTTTGTGTAACAGGAGAAATCCGTGCAAAGTGGATAAAAAAAATAAAAAAATTTAAAAAAACACACTCTACATTCTTTTAATGATTTTCTTACATACTTATATTAAGTCCTTCAAAAATTTTAAATTTCTCGCTCTCACCCTGTCAAAGAGCTACATTTTTACATCGTTTTTTTTTAAGGTGCGATGTACAATAAAAAAAATGACCTCTTTTCTTCAGGAATGCGTTTTCAGTTCTTATCGATATTGCATTTTCATACTCCCAAATGATGTATGAATGGATTGTTGGGACTATATTTAGTGAGTCGCCTGTTATTCTATGACTACCCTAGAACTTATTGATTGAAACCTGATTGCAAATTTGTAGCCTGGGGATTGTATTTGATGCACAGTTGTTCTTTATCCACCATATTAATGGGGTGTGTAATAAAAGCATAATGATGCTAGGGTTTGTTTTGTGAATATCGAAGAATTTTCGTTCAATAAAAATATGTTAAACCGTTGTATACTTCACTAAAACGTGGTGAGCTTGAATATAATTTCACTCTTTGGTATTCTTGCTATGATGTTCATATACACGCGATTGAAAAAGTGCAGCATAAGCTTTTAAGATATATTCATTTTAAATTGGATTTTTCAATTATTGACATCAATTATAACCTGTGCTTTTTTTGCGATGGAGCGCAGTGGTGCGGCGCTCCACCACTTTCTTTACGGTATACAAAAAACTTGACAAGGGGTGAGCTCTGGCACTTTTTTTCAAAAAAAAAGAGCACTGTCAGTGCATTTTTTGCGGTGGACCAGTAGAGTGGCGCTTCACCACCTTTTTTACGGTTTATAAAAAACTTGACAAGAATTGAGCTCCAGCACCTTTTTTTTTAAAAAAAACCCACTGATAAAAAACCAACTATCTTGACTGAATATTGAATTATTGTCTCTGACCAAAAAGACATAATACTTAATGGTTTCGTTTTTTTTTACACAAAATCATCCACTGTCCCTTAAATTGTCTCGAATTGGTTAGCATGTCTATATTCAAGTGCTTTTTGTGCATTCTCGCTATAAGACTGTTTTTCATTGTAAACTAAATTCCTCTAATTAATTATCAACGAAATTCCCCTTGACGTAAAATGCATCTTTTGTGAAATCAATTTTAATTTTTTAGCAGTATGTTGAGTTAGAAGTATAATAAAAGGCGGACTGTAGAATTTATGAAGTGTTTAATTAGTTGTGAATGATTGGTTGAATATTTTTGAATTTGAACATTTTTTAATGATGTCATTGTGATATATAAGAAATTTATCGTCTCTGTGGAATTGAGTGTATATCAATTCACAATGACGCTTGTCAAAGTTGATACTGGATGTATTGTTTCATCAAACCATTAAACTTTATATCTCCACTTGTCTTTTTTTATTTATTTTGCTTCTGATTTATTTTTATATTTCATTATCTTGTAATGTAGTGATCGATATTACTTTGGGTGGTGCTTAAAATATAAATATATTGTTTTTTAATTTGTCTATATTTTTTTTATTATTTATACGTATGTAACCGTACTTTTCCTACATAAATGTCAAGAGTGACGCTCGGTGTGGAGCGGTGTGAGTTGCTCGTCTTGAGACGAGCCTGTCGTATTGGTAACTGTGCATATTGTTAATTTTTCGTAAAAATTTAATGTTGGTTTATTTGGTTTGAATGTTATAATTCTGAATTGATTTTTTATTATATTTCGAATATGTATCTTTTGTAATGAATAAAGTACTCACTTATTATAATTTTTTTTTAATATTGTAGTAAGTTGCATTGTTCCGTTGATGAATAAATTAATTATATAAAATTAGTGACTTAATAAATATAATACCACCTCAAATTCCTTAGAAAATACTTCTGTTGAATAATTTACATTGAAGAATATTAATTAGTATGCTGTACGGTTTGTAAATATTTTCTCAGAAAAAAAAAACAGCTTAACAAAATTTTACAAAAATTAAATATATATTGTGATATTTCTGACAACAAACCATATCTTTAATTACAAGACTTAAATTCTTGAAAAATACTTAACTAGAAAAATTATTTAAAATTTGCAAGAAATTCTTATTGCATTGCTTTAAACGTAAGAATAAGGGTATATTTTGAAAAAATAAGTATATTTTGAAATTTATGAAAGTTATATAAAATATTTTTGTTTCTCTCAAAAAAAATTCCAATTTCATCTCGCAAATACTTTTTCGCCAGTTTTCTCAAGCTAATCTACTTAACGATCTTTGCGCGATGTTTTCATGAATTAAAAGAACTTAAAAATGAAGTCGTGCTACAAAAAGTATTTATTATTTTACAAAGCACATAAAAATGTGTCGTTTTTGTTCCATTGCATGACTCCTCGTGAGAATACGGAATAAAGCGATAAGGGATGAATGTCATCTTAAGGGTTTTGAATAAGATGAAGGAGAGTACTCGGATATTGTTTAGACATGTCAAATAAATAAATGAAGAAATACTAACAAAACGAATATATCGTGCAAATGTGAGTAAGAAGTGTGTGAAAGAAGACCAAAGAGAGCATGTTTGTATCAAATAAATGATATTTGAAATGAAGTAAACCTAAAAAAATCAGAATTATTATTGGAATAGTATGGGGGGTAAGAATGTAAAAGAGGCTAAGTAAATGTGTCGAGATAAGAAAGTTTGGCGCTTTGCCTTCTCTGCCTACCCCGACAGGAAATAGTGTGTTGGTTTGCATCTATGTATAACTTCTCTTAAGTATTTTTATTCCATGGCCTTATTTTCTTTTCTCAAAAGATGTTAGTTTTTACGTCCGATGTGACACATCTTTTGTTTGAAATTGGCACACCAACTTGTTGGTGTCAGAGCACTCTTTTCTGGAAAATCTCATAACCTAAAGACTCTAAGACACGAATAAATGTTGCATTCATATTTCTGATCGATTGTACGGTATATTATTACATGCCATAAATCAAGCTATGTACCATATTGTCCCCTATGTATGGGTCAAAATATGTACCATATTGTCCCCTATGTATGGGGACTTTTGTATGGGTCAAAACCCACAGTGCATTTGTGAATAGGGCTAAATTATTTTCTCTCGGTTTTTTTAAGAGTGAGAGAAAATCTTAAGCGCGCTTACAACTAACGCGTGGGAACGTGACCCTTAAACGGGCGCGCTTACAAATAACGCGTGGGAACGTGACCCTTAAATAGGCGCGCTTAACTAACGCGTGGAAACGTGATCCTTAAATGGGCGCGCTTACAACTACCGCGTGGGAACGTGACCCTTAAATGGGCGCGCTTACAACTACCGCGTAGGAACGTGGCCCTTAAATGGGCGCGCTTACAACTACTGCGTGGGAACGGGACCCTTAAATGACGTAAAACTTAATTCTTCCCAACTAGAAAAGATGTGGTCCTAAGTCGAAACTTGACATAGTTTGTTTATTATCACTTATTATTGTGAATGTTTTGTAAATATTTGATTATCAAATCCTAAATAATAAACATATTTATGAATCTGAAAAGGTCAAAAAGACTCATGAATGAATCCCTCCCTTTTATACCCTTCCCTTTTATACCGAAAATTTCTATGCAAATTACATACAATGGCGTGCCGAATTCAATAAAGGTAAAGGTAGGAAAACCATTTAGACAGTCGATCGGAGCGTGGTTGTTATTGCGACAGGATTTTGAGTACTTGGGCTTTCAGGATGAATGACGTGTGGAAAAGATTTGTGTGGGTTCATGAGTGTGGGTTTCTTATTGTTGTTTGGTATTTATGTTTCTGTGTATTTTTGTTTGTATTTTTATTCTTATGATTGTGTGCGGTATATTGTGGGATGAATATTTTTGGTCTTTCTGGAGTGATGATGTGTGAGGAGTTTAATTTTGCATGATGTTTCCAGTTGTAATTGAGTGTCACTGTTTGTCAGGTTGATGAGAACGTGCAACGGGGTTTTATTTTTGTGTAATCAAAAATCGGAAAGAAGTATCGATTTATTTTTTCATGCTAAATATCCTCAGTGAGATACAGGCAAATTCTAGTTTACTGGTGATACGACAAATTAAAGACAACAAACCCAGATCCATTAAAATTGTATGTCCAAATTAAATTACCTGTTGTTTTTTCGCAAATTATGTATATTTCTTGTCATGTGTAATCATAAATAATAAATTATAAAATAAACTCCTCTATAACTCTTAAGCAAAGACTTGGAAATGGTTTTTGCAACAAATTAGATATTTTTTATATAAGAATATATAGTATTCGCCAGAATATCACAACAATATTTAGAAATAGCTACTAACTTTGTGCTCTCCTTTATTAATATAAATAACCTAGTATAAACAAAACATTAAGGACAATACTTTGTTTCTGGAGTTAAGTAACCCTGCATCAACATGTGGAAGGTTTCGATTATGCAAAGCAACTAATCTAAGTTCTTTGCCACTATAAAATAAGTCTTCGACAATTACGTAAGTCTACTTGGTGAAGTTTGGTAATATTTTGTGGTATACATACATATAGTGAACTTAAATATACATAATCATGTTAAATAATTTTAAACAATGACTTTGTATGATAATTTATTATTACTACTGCTTTTTGTATCTCCATGTTAGTTTAAGATAAAGTTTTGTATTTTTTGTCACTAATTTTAAGTACTTGTATAACTTGTCATATGTTTATTTGTATATAAAAGATTGTTGTGTCGTTAATTAAATTAAATAAATAAATAAATATAAATAACTTTGTTGACATTTTTGTGAATGACATAGATTATAATTCCTTAAAATTTCCATTCTTTTATTCTTAGATTTGAAAATATTTCTTAAACTTCAAAATCTTAAAATAAATCAAAATTATTTGAGCAGAAAAAAAAACTTTTCTTACGATGTTTAGATTAGTTCGAATAAATTTTAACAAATTCAAAGTTCTTTTGGTTAAAATATTTCCATTCAAAATCTTTTAAATACCACTTTATTTCTGAGTCATTAAAAGTTACGCGAACGATGAAATTTGCAAGTAGGAAGATAGTACAGTAGGCAGTTCGAAATTCAAACAGAGATATAATATAACCCTCCCTGAAATATCCTGAAATGGTTTCTAACTATTTTCGCTGTGTTGTCTGCTATACCCGTGATAAAAAGTTTATATTCGCGATTCCTTGTGATACCCGTCAACCTCCGGTACCGTGAGACGGTTTGTTTTTTTAAATAAAAGAAACGTGATCGTTTCAAGTTCGACACAACATGACGTTTACCAGTTTGTTTAATAGAGTGATTTTAAATAGCATGGAAGACGACTTTCGTAGCTTAGTTGATAAAATGCTTGTCTCTCGACCCGAAAATTAAGCGCTCGACTCCAGCTAGAACTTGGGATTAATAAAAGATTCAGGACTGGTTTTCACTTTAGCATCTTTCTAATTGGTTGAATAAGATTGTCATATAACGATAATTCCACCATGTTGTACTGTATACAACGAAAATGTATTGCAATCTTCTTCTTTCCAGTGCCATGTCAGGTCCCCCTAACGTTAAATATCACCTGATAGTAGACATCTTTG
Source organism: Odontocerum albicorne (assembly GCA_949825065.1). Taxonomy (NCBI): domain Eukaryota; kingdom Metazoa; phylum Arthropoda; class Insecta; order Trichoptera; family Odontoceridae; genus Odontocerum; species Odontocerum albicorne. The sequence continues at coordinate 51,270,628 of OX463839.1, forward strand.
TCCCCGGCAGCCCGAAAAAGATCCCCGACGCTCCTTATACCAGTCCAATCACGTATATTGCGGAGCCAAGAGATTTACCTCCTGCCAACACCTCTTCGACCCTCTATTTTGCCTTGGATGATCAGGTGCAGTAATTTGTACTTTTCTCAAGTACATGACCCAAATAGGACACCTTTCGGATTTTAATATTAGTCAGCAACTCTCTATCAACTTTGGTTCTTTGAAGAACCCTTGTGTTGCTGACCATATCCGTCCAGGGTATCCGTATCATTCTCCGGTGCATCCACATTTCGAATGCTTCCAGTCGGTTCATACTACCAGCTTTGAGGGTCCATGATTCCACTCCAGGCAATAACACATTCCACTCCAATGAAATACAATACAAAATCTCCGTAGTCTAGTTGGTAAGAAGCTCGACTTCCACCCGGTGGTCTTAGGTTCGAACTCTGTAGGAACTCAAAATAACTTGAAAAGAGTCCCAGTCTATTAAAAAAATCGTTTGATAACATAACTCACGCACACTGAGTACGTGTGCGTATTATTGTCTCTTCAAGTGCTAGGTAGCACGTTAGGGTAAGAATTTGATTATTGATCGCTTCAAATAACAGTTATTTTAGTTATGCGATTCATTTTAGCTATAAACAAAAGTCATTATTAATTCTTACTATGCTGTTTGATATTTTGCAGTCTCAAAGTTTCAAATTAAATATCCAGAAATAAATTGTAACAATCCACGTAAAAAGAAATTTATCTGGATGATCTCATCATGTAGACAACACCTTTTAGTCTTTGGCATTAGTATTTTTTCAAAAGATAGCATTAAATTCAATGATTGGGGAAAGACTAACAAAACAAATACCATATACCATGCAAATATGAGTGGAAGGCATGGGGTATAGGAAGGCCAAGGAAAGAATGGTTAGAAGTGAACGATATTTGACAGACGGAAACGTGCAACAGAAAGTCAGAGTAGGAGTTATATGAGGTGTTTGGATGGCAAAGAATGTACATCAAGGTAGGAAAGTATGTCACTCTATATTTTCTGCCTATGCCGATAGGGAAATGTCATGATGGTATGTTTGTATTTCATAAACGTATTAAAATATATATACAATAGATCAAACACACAACATTTCGTTTTTATTCATAGGGATGATTCATAGGGATGATTCCAAAAAGTAATTTACTGATCAGCACAAATTTTCTTTTGATTTAAATATTACTTTATCGCAAAGTTAAAACGGTAGTAAGGCTATTTTTTATTTCGCATGGGGGAAAGTCGGTCAGACGGAAATGGAGAAATTTTCGCCCTGTCATTTTCCGTTTTGCGAGCACGAACGATTTGATTTATCTATTCATATGATTTCTGACACTTGACACTTGAAGTTTTCGGAGCGTATTAAATGGACCAATTTTCATTTTTATCAAACAAAATATAACACAATAGAGATGTCAGTCCTTTTTGTGTATATAATTCAAAAATGATGTCTTTCGCTGAATACAGTTTTTTTTATCAAATATGCACATTTGTATAAATCTCTTTTATGTTGTGATATAAAGAGATTGGGAATTTCAAAATTATAATCTAAATCCCTTGTTTTGAAAAAAAAATTCGTCGCGAATATTGAGTAAAATTTTATGTATGTTTTATATTTTTTTGTTGATATTTGTTTTTTTAATTATCTCCATAAATAAATGATTCTCATCATTTATACGTCAGTCACAGTGTCAAGTAGTGACAGTTGTCATATTGGATAAATAAAAATGCTTTGAAATATGCTTGGAAAAAATATTCCATTCCATTTTTCATTGACATATTTTTGAATTTCAAAATATCATTATTGTTATATAACATACAGTACTTAATTGTATCAAGAATTTAATTAATTAACTAATGCATTGAAATATTTATTCAAAATACGTTGAACATCTTTTACTTTTTTGATATTATTTGACAACTGTCAATTTCGTTATATCTTTTAAAGACATAAAAATAACAATGGCAAGATATTTAAAAAAAATCTTTAAGATTTCCTCCCTTCATTGTTGATGGGTTATGGGTAGTCAACATTTATACTTTTCGTCGTTTGTTAGTAGGTTACAGTATAAAAACCGTAGAAACTTTAACAATCTAAAAATAATCAAGAACTGACAGCTGTTTCACTCAATAGTATCTCACTAGATAACAGCAGTCTCAGGCCGATTTGCTTTGGTTCTTTAGTATACTCAAAATACCAACTACGGACGCAGCTACCAAGTCCGCCAATGTCACCCATGTTAATAGAACTAACGAGATCCTATGAAGTGGACATCACTTGACACTGGCATATACTCCTTCATATTTAGGAGTTCACGGTCTTTATTCAAGGAGAAGAAGAAAAATAAAGATGCTCTGAAACATGTTTTGAAGGTAGATTTTTTTGGTTTCTGTATTTTTAAGTTCTTAAATAATATTAGTACGGTGCTTAATTGTATAAATAATAAGTCATGTTATCATTTCTTGATATAATTATAACACATAAAATTTCTTGATATAATCATGAGACATAAAATAACAATGGCAAATGAAGTATTTATTAAGAGATGACTTTCTTCTTCTTGAATACTGGCCATAAAATATATGACGAAGTACACGCCAGTGTCAAATGATTTTCACTTAATGGGATCTCGCTAGTTCTTATACTGTTGAATATTATAATATAAATATTTAAACGAGAAAGCAGATTGTAATGAATGATTGGATTCTTCTATTATTTATCGTTTAAAACACTTTTATTTTGGAACATTTTTGAAGCAGATTGATTTAAATATAATGACAGTTTTCCAATGCCTTTATTTATTTATTTATTGTATTTAACACTTTTATTGCAAATACAATCTGGAGGACTTATTGCCAGGTGGCAATCTCTTCCAACCAACCAGACAAAAGTAAATCAAGCAAGTTACGTAGTCGCATAAATCATTCAAATTACTATCCATCCCCACGAAATCCACAAACATATACGTGAGCATATGCCCACGAACCCCACAAAGACGGACAATCACCCAAACATTATTTTTCATATAAAGTGAGATATCATCAATCAAAAGGAAAGGAAGGGGTGGTGGAGAGGAAAGGAAAATAAAAATCAGGAATGAAACACGTTATTTTACTGACTAGAAATTAAGAGGTTTTTCAGTCGCTTCTTAAAGCATGCCAAGGACGGAGCGAGTCTTATATTGGCTTGTAACTGATTCCAGAGTCTCACTGCATGGACAGTAAAGGACGACGTAAAGAAAGAAGAACGGTGAACTGGAAAGGCCTTTATTTCTATTCCAAAATTATCTTTTGGAAGAGTAAAGGATAAAACCTCAAATAGTTACATGGCGCCGATCCAATATGTACTCGTACTTGTCCCCTGGGATTTTTTCAGAAGTGTTAATTTATAAACAATTTTTTTTTTCAAACATTTGATGTATGTTACACCATTTTCTCAAAAAAAAAACAGTTTATATACCCATTAAAAATGGTTAATTTATTTTAATTTAAAGATGAGCAGATGGATCTCTTTCAATAATATAATTAAAGATTTCATAAATGTAGTATTTCAAATGAAATGCGAATTAATTGTCAATAAAATTAAATGAATATAATGTACAATACCTTTACAAAAAATTGTCATAAAAATACATTGAAATTGAATTAAAAAATATATTCAATTTTTTCATTTACTTCCATCATTATTAATGAGTTATTAACATTGTAGTTTAAACAAAACATAACATCCCACCATGTTCTTTCTAAGTAAGCAGAAATTATCTATCTCTACAATATTATATTGAATCAAACTCATATCGCTTTGTCTACATTCTTCCTTATTGTTTTGAATAATTTTCCTATTTTTCGTTTCTAGAGGCTTCGTTTTCCTCCACTATACACACTGAACGATGGAAATTCTCCTGCTAGAAATGCAGGGAACCTTTATAATTCAAATATGTCAATTATCAGTTTGCTAACGACAGTTGCACGTTGTAATTTATCAATCTTGAATAGGTTAACTCCATATTTGGTTTTGTGGATATTCTTAATATAGAAGTTGTTGAGTACAGAATAGTCCCACGGCGTTTCCTCAATCTACAGTCTTGACTAGGGACTGTTATTCTATTGTATTTTAACCTAAGTATTTATTTTTTATTTGCTATCTCTCTTATTATATCCCCTTGAGAAAGATTCTTTTTTTATTAAGTTACGCGTATATGTGGTAAATCTTGTATTGTTGATAACTGTTTTGTTATTTTAACTTTATAGGATCATATTTGAGTTTTTTTTTCTTTCAGTATTGCCTTATAAATTTAAAGCGACGTATTATTTTGAATTGTGCTAATTGATTAAACTTATTTACATTTAATATATTTTTCTTTTGACACAATTCATGACATGGAAATATAATATGTATTGCGAAGTTTTTACTTTTCTCCCATTAGATTAAGAGCTGATTTTACTAGGGGTCGATAGTTTAATAAAAAAATTGGGGGTCGAGGATAAACAATCGATGGTCGATGATAGACAGCAAAAATAGACCCCCTTACTACTGCAATTTGTTTGTTACTTCAAAATATTTATGATTTCAATAGGTACCTAATTAAGAAGTAAAATAATTAAAAAAAAAACACTTTTTTAATAAAAACACATTACATACCAAACTTGTTAACGAAAAGATAAAATCTGTCATTTAAGAGTTTTTTTTTGCTTTAATTATCGTCAGCGTAGATTTCAATATTAAATGTTGCACAAGATAATGCCATAGTCCAAAGTCCTTTTATCTTTTTAATTTATTATCGTCAGCGTAGATTTCAATATTAAATGTTATATAGGATAATGCCATAGTCCTTTTATCTTTTTCAATCATTAATTACAAGTTATTAAAATGAAAAGTTTGATATCTAGTGAAATATTTAATATCGAGTACTGTACAAACTTATTAATTTGAGTAAGTAAAGTAAATGACTAGGGGGTCGACAGTTTTAAAAGTTTTTGGTAAAGGGGTCTGCGGCCGAAAAAAGTTTGGGAATTCTCGCATTAATTGGACTTGACTCATTTCTGTAGAATGGCGACTTGTTTTCTTGGCGCGAAAAACAATCTACACACAACGATTCCAAAAATCCTTGTCCTTCGCCCCAAATAAATGCTTACATAATAACATAATACCACCCAGTTAAGAGGCACATATGATGCCACTGTAAAGCTTTAATGTTCTTCAAAGCTTTAATGAAAATGGCATCCTGTCCCACTAAAGTGCACCTTATCACCCTATATTTAATATTTTATTTAGAAAATTTAGCTATTTTTAAATGCCACTTAAGCGTCGTTTATTTATTTAATAAATAAGAGCCTATTTTAATCTTAGTATTTTTTTATTAAGGCAATGTTAACGCTTATAGATTCTCAAGTAAAATATGAAGGTGTATTTTAGATGTTTCTTTTTGGAAACTACTGTGGTGAAATAATGAATAATTCAGAAGAGATGCAACAAAGGAAAGGCATGAATTTATAACACCTACATTCTGCTCCTTATTTCATGCAATCCCAATTCCGTTGTCAGAGCTTTTACATCAAAGGTTTAAATATACTCGTTACCTTAAAACAAAAGAAAATTTCCCATATTTCCATATCAAAAGCTCTAACAAAAAAGCATGATATACCTAATGTCAAAATTCACACCCTTATTTTTATATTTTCTCTTTACGCTGGATATAAATCAGGGGGTATGTGTACATGTGTGAATTTGAGTTTTTTAGTTTTTTTACAATTTTCTAACATACGAGTATGTATTAAGTTCATCATTGTATCAACAGCTAATTTATTATAAACTAACTTTTTTGTATTTTAATTTACGTGTACAGGAGTATGGACTGAAAAATATCTGACGCCCGCGTGGTGGGTCTCGCCCTTCTATTGGTGGGGGTGTATCTCGATTGAGAGGATATTATGAAATGAGCCAAGAACGTTTGATAGCTTCTCTCTCAAATATATTTTCTTTTCCGTTCCATTTACATATATGTGTTATTTTAGGATATATATTAACATACTATCATATGTTGCTAGCGATAAAGCTATTATTTTTTATACTTGTCAATAAAATATTAAAACTATTATAAAAAAATTAAAAAGTGGGTAATACTACAAACAATATATTATTAAAGTAAGTATTTATATAAAATAGTTACAAACAATATATTATTGAAGTAAGTATTGTCTTTCTTCACTTACGTTTTATGTAATACAATCTAGCAAGTTTATTTCCATGACACAATATATTTTTATAAATAAGTCGTTTTAGAAACCTTAAATAAAACAAAGGTGTCCTATTTGGGTCATGTACTTAAAACAGCAAAGTACAAATTACTGCACCTGATCATACAAGGCAAAATAGAGGGTCAAAGAGGTGTTGGCAGGAGGTAAATATCTTGGCTTCGCAATATACGTGATTGTACTGGTATAAGGTGCGTTGGGGATCTTTTTCGGGCTGCCGGGAACAAAGATACCTACTCTCAGGTGATATTCAACGTTGGGGGGAACATGACATAACACTGAGAAGAAAAAGAAGAAATAAAAACCAGACTGGAATCTTTTTATAAGAATCTGGGTTCTAACATGACTTGAACCTACAACCCTACGTCCTCTATGATCTAGTTGATAAAGACGCCTGTCTTCTGACTCGGAAGTCACCGGTTCAATTCCCGTCGAAACCCAGATGTTTTTAGAAAGGATTCCAGTCTGATTTTCACTAAAGGCATCTTTAACATCATTCTGGTTGGCTGGAAGAGATTCAGGTTGCACTGTATAAATCGAATGTGTCATAAAAAAAGCGGATTGGAAGATAGCGTCTTATGAACTTGATACCATCTTCGAGTATCGTTTCACCATAAAGAATTTTTTAATTTGACATACACGATCGCTTACTGCATTATTATCATACGCTGTAGATAAATATTTTTTTCGGTTTGCGTCAGTTTTTACTTTGCAGTGTGAATAAAAACGTTTAACGCCGAAAAAGTTACTTATTTTGTTCCATCTTTAAAATGAAACAAAAAAAACTGCTCAAGCAATTAAGATAAACAATTACGAACAAATTGATATACAATTTTTCAAAATAACATTCAGTACGCTTGGAATGAAGTAATCATTGAGAATTTTGTCATAACGACATCTATCCGAGAAATATTTACATTACTACTTTTCGGTTAAATTATTATAAAATACTTGTAACAGAAAAAGTTTATATTTCTCTAAGTAAGAATTCTTTAATAATTCCACCTCCGATGGGAGATATTCAGCGTACGAAGTGTGTCATTTGCTAGTTCTGTTACGTGTCTACATAACGCAGTAGTGGACAACCTTACGTGCTGGTGAGAACATTTTAAATTGACTTATTAACTAAATTAAAAACTAATTTACAATTCAACATTATTACAGGGTAACACTTTTAATATAAATTATTGTACAACACTTCCATTACTTGGTAACGTTTTTGTCTTTCGCTCAGGGGTTTTGACTTCAAATTCCGATGACACACAAAAACAGTTTAAAAGAATGATCCTTATTTTTCCCAACTCACCTCAATCAATCTATGCCTCGAATGAATATGGAATTAAACCTAAGATTCCAATTTAATTTTAAAATATTTAGTATTTTACCATACATGATAGGATAATGAATTATCGAGTAAATGTTAATTGTACGTTTAAAACAGGTAAAATAAGCAGAATACAGAAAAAAATCTGTAGTCACATTTATAAAATGTGTTGCGAAAGACATAACACATCGATCAATAAGTCCCGGGACTAACTACTAAAACAACATTTGTTTGCCAAAACTATTCTTTATTCATCAACAAAGTCTTCTTCAAGAGCGGTACATTCATTCCAACGCTTTCCTAACTTTTCTCTGCCAGCCGTGTAGAACGATTTATCTTTGGTTTCAAAATAGGCGTTAGTTTCGGCAATCACTTCTTAATTGGAGCCAAATCTCTTTCCATGGAACATCTTTTTGAGGTATGCGAACAGCCAATAGTCGCTGGGGGCCAAATCTGGAAAATACGGTGGGTGCGGAAGCAATTTGAAGTTCAACTCATGCAATTTGGCCATCGTTATCATCGACTTGTGACACGGTGCATTGTCCTGATGAAAGAGAACTTTTTTCTTCTTCATATGGGGCCGTTTTTTTTGCAATTTCTGCCTTCAAACGCTTTAATAACGCTATGTAATATTCGCTATTGATGGTTTTTCTCTTTTCAAGGTGATCGATGAATATTATACCATGCGCATCCCAAAAACGGAGGCCATAACCTTCCCGGGCGACTGTTGAGTTTTTGGTCACTTCGGACGACTTTCACCGGCTGCTCTCCATTCAGCTGACAGCTAACTGCCGATTTGATTCCGGAGTATAGTGGTGGATTCAAGTTTTATCCATTGTCACATACCGATCCTGTTTATTTCGCGTAAACGGATTTGTTATTAGAGGCGCCATCTGTTGGTTAGTCCCGGGACTTATTGATCGATGTGTTATGTTACGAAACATCTAGATATGTCATAAATGAATGGAAAGCGAGGAAGAGGTAGACTGAGTAAGAAGTGGAAGACGATAGCTGAAAAAATAACTGAGGGGTAAGAATTATGGGAAGTGGTAAGAATTGTGAAATATAGAAGATAATTATGACAAAATGTACAGAAACGAAGGGGTTGAGAGTTGTGTATATAGATAAAAAGGTGCATTGATCTGTCTTTTCTCATGATCTGTTCTGTACATGGCATGATATAATAAAACATGTACTCATTTGAATATTTAACAATAAATTACCTTGTTTTTCCACTAATTGCAATAATCTCCGCTACGCGTGTTTCTAACTCATATGCCGAAGCGAGGATTGATTTAATTAGTGAAATAACAAAAGTATGTTTTGCTTAACATGAAGCTCCACAAGAAAGTCGAAACATTTGTAAAATTGAGTATTCATTTATGCATTTTATTGTTGAATCATATAATGGCGAGTTAATTCCGATCGTTTTAAACGAGGGAGTCGAATAATGATTATACTGCAAATATATTAGAGTATCGGTGATGAAAAAGGTTGCGTACCACTTGTCTAGTAGCAAGCACACAAAAATAAACAGGGCTTAGGGTTGAACGCCCCTGCTCTACTAAGTGTCTGTTCTATGTACAAGACGGCGTTCTCATTTCAATTTACTAGGATTAATGACTCGTTTTTCGTTGTTCGTTTAGGGTAAACAAAATCAACGCTTGCCTTATTCCACCCCCTTCGTTAAGGGTTCTTTATATTATGTTAAATTTTACAACAAACATTGTTTAATTTAATTTTAAAAAGGGTTCACTTTTTTTTTTTTTTTTGATACGTTACTGTAATTTGGCGAATTATTTGCAGTCAGAACTGACACAACAAGCGATCCACAGAACTTGGGCTATCCTAGAAGTCATTTAATTTTCCTTATATGTGAAAAGATGTTGATTTCCGGTTTAGAAGCTAACGATATATGTCGTGATAGGAAAACCTGGCACTCGTTCATCTCTGCCTACTCCGACCAGGAAATGGCGTGATGGTAGGTACGAGTATATTGTGTTAAAATCATGAGTAGGATAAAAAAATAAAACAAATGACATTCCCTAAAAAGGCAAAAAAAAACAAATGAAAAATCTAGAAAGTTTATTTTAAGGGAAACATTAAAAATTAACAAGGACCATGTACTATATACCACGACTTATGCAGCTTGACATTTACAACGTTTTAATTGACATTTTTTTTTGACTTGAAACAATTTCTACACAGTTTCGACACTAGTTGCCTTATTTATTTTACCATAAAACTGTATTTTTACTATGTACAAGTAGTTATATTCAGAATTAAATTGATGTCTACGATATGGTGATAAGTATGTTTACCCTCTTCTCGAAATACGTTATTAAACATTTTTTGTTTAAAATGCATTTTAAAAATATTTTTAACAACCCTTATATTAATTATGCATCCAAATATAAATAAAAAGTCTTAGCCTTCAACACATGACAGTTTTTTTACTTTTGAATGTGAACTTAAGGATGGTGTATTAAATAAAATCAAGAAGAGCATAATAATATGGTTTGGGCTCGTGGAACGAATGAATAAATAAGTTTAACAAAACACAGTGTTGATGTGAGTGAAAGGCATAGTAGAGGAAAACTAAGGAACGTAGAATAATGCATGGAGTGACGATGTATGACAGAATACAATATGAAATGATATGAGATGAATGTAAACTTAAGGCTTATGTAATAAGTAAGATGAAAAAGAGCTCTGTGGGATGAGCTGAACAAGTAGAACGAATAAATTATGATAGTCTAATAAAGGAAATATACAGTGCTATGAGAGTGGAAAGCTTAGCAAATGAATATTTTTTAAAGAAGGAAAAGTAAAAATAGGAGATATGAGATGGTGTATGAATGGAGAAGTGATGAAATATGTGTGTCGAGATAGGTAAGTCTAACGCTCTGTCCTAACCCACCTACTCCAGCAGGAAAATGGTGTCATTGTATGAATACTAGAATATACAATGATTTGAGGCCAATCAAGACTTGTGGAAGAAAGTATAGGTGCAATAAATCAAAACGTCTGCTAAAAAACAAAAAGGATGAAATTAAAACATATGGAAAAGATGGATAACACAAGAGTTCCTTACGTGGTATCGCATGAATACCCGCTAACAGTCTACTCCCTAGCAAGGTCTTCAAATAGATGGCAGGATAACTGGAATTATTATCTTAAGAGAGATAGATATAGTCCTGATGATAACGGACCATAGGTATTCCTTACGAATAAGATAAAGATAACAATGGTCTGCATTCTGTGACTCCCTAGTGTGGGGTAATTTTAACATTCCATTCTTAAGAGGTATAAGCAATGCAGTCACTTATATAAATTACCTTAAAGGTTAAACCAACATTTACTGAAATATCTAATTTTACTCTTACCTTAAAGAATATTTTATGTATTTCAGATGTGATTGGATCAATGCAGTTTTCTTTATCGTGAAAATTGCTGATATAGTTCATAAAATGTAGGATGAGTCCTGTGACAGCTTACAAATTTGCCCCAATACAACCTTGTAACGATGTTCAGTAACTTTAATTATTTTATAAACTTCAGTATAAGCCTCAATTTTAATCAATAGCAAGTTATTTAGGTAAATACATTACATAAGGTTGTATTGGGGCAAATTTGTGAGCTGTCACAGGACTCATCCTACATTTTCCGAACTATAGGAGCATTTCGATTCCAGAAAATCGAGTTCGGTGTATAATATTTTATATTCGAATGGGAGATCGAATGTCGTATAGCGATATAAAACAATGTCAATGGGACACTTAAACATATATGTTTGAACATTACAGTATCAAAATGTATTAAGACGATAGTCCATGATAACATTTTTGTGCCAACTTTGTTGTATGGGAGTAAGACGCGGACCTGGAGAAATACTGAAAGGTGCCGATAAATGCTATAGAAATGCGCGTTTTGAGACGAATATATGGAATGACAATGCATGATAAAATACGGAATGAAGTAATTAACTGAATGTGTTGAGTTAGATGAAGAAAAACACACTGAGATGGTTTGGACATGTGGAACGAATGAATTGAGAAATACTAACAAAACAGATATATATTTCATATGCGAGTGGTTGACCAAGAAAAGTATGACTGCATTAAGTGAATGAAAGATGAAAACGTAAAAATTAAGAGAAATTGTAGAAGTTGTACGAATGCAGAAGATGCTAAGGATGTGTGTTGAGAAAGGAAAGTGTGGCGCTCTATCCTCTATGCCTACTCATACAGGGAAAATGTGTGTTGGTTTATATGTATGTATGTATTATATCTTCACGCTGTTTCCCTCACGAGGCAGGCAGAGAAGAGAGAGCGGCAGAATTTCCTCTACCACGTCTTTCACCCACATTTGCACTGTATATTTGTTTTCTATTCTTTTTTCACTCATTCGTTCTACATGCCATACTTAGGCAATAAAAATCTACAAACATTCAAACAATATTAACAGGCACGCTGGACTACACTTTAAATCAGTAAGGTGCTCCATCATCAAACCAAATAGTCAATAAAATTAACAATAACTTCAACCTTTGTGGAAGCCATCCGCTTGTTTTGTCGTGGTAGACCAGACCCATGCGCTCACGTCACGGTTGCGTACCGACCCATACATGCTCTCAAGTTATGATTGAGACTTCACTATATGTCAAACAATATCCGGGACAAACAAGCCCTGAAAATAAAAACCGAACATTCTCAAAACGTTGACATTAAAAGTCAAGCTATGCGTACAACACTCCGAAAACCCTTAATCGATAGTGAGTAACATTTTAAAAGGATTAATTTTCTATTAGTAAGCGGATCAAAAATAACGCATTTTCTGCAAATCATGATCCTCTATTAGACGAGAATTAGAGTTTTGATTAATGTGATTCTTTTTCTGACGGCACTAATCGCATTATTCGAGGTATTTCCGTAAAATGTTTGAATTTATACAAACCACGCTTTAACTAAGTTATTTCAACTGTAAAAATGACATTTGATACCTTGATTACGAGAATTTACAACTTTAATGTTTAAATTTCCTCTAAAATGAAAAGTTTGATTCAATAAATACGACAATTTCGACTCGGAAAAACTTGGGTATTTTCTGAAATAAGTATTACTGCTAAATTTTACCCAAAAAGGCTTTTTACATCAGTTTTACCAAGAGTGTTCCAATTATTTATAGTAGGTAGCTTGATTAATTTAAAATGGAACCAAGTAAAATCAGTTCTAGAATGACTGGGATCCAAACACGAAAGACTTGGGGCATAGACATTGTTTTAAAAAAAATGTGTATTTTAAAAGCGTTTAAACACTTGTTCATAAATGGAAAAGTGAATATACGAGTATATACTGTTCAGCACTGGTTTTGAATATGCTACAGCGTATAATATCGTATATTTTTGCAATATTAGACATAGAAATCGCAACGGACTAGATCTGACATATTACGAGTATATAACGTGATTAATGACTATCTGACACCTTACTAACATAATGGTGGCCTGGAAGAAATAACCCAGCAAGAACTTGGAAGAATAATAATAATATCTTGACTTGTTCAAAATGACTATCTGCATTGATGTTTATTTTTTTACAAGCAAAATTGTATGAAAAATTTCAAAAATATTATTTCTTAATTTGGAAAGCAATGAACATTTATATACACACAAAAAAAAATCACAAATGTGAATACATTTATTCAAAAAAAAAAATTGAAAACAAAAGTGTAAAAACGGTTAAATGGCTCTCCTGAACATTTTGCATTATGTTAGTTGGTCACTTTCTCCTGTATGACGACGATATAACAGTTTATAAACAAAAAATATATACATATTTTTGCAACATCCATAACATCACGCCGTCTCCCTATCGAGTTGAGCAAAAAGTAAAAAGCACCAGAATTTCATATCGTGATGCACATCTTTAGTCTCGTTTATTGTATATCCATACAACTTCTTATACAGCTCATGTGATTTCTTTGCCTTTTTAATTAAGAAATCAAAGGGCTCCTTCCCTGTTTACTATGTGTACCTGAATATGTCCTCTAGTGATAAAATCTTTTACCCACATGAAGACTCTTTTTTGGAATAATTGGAAAGCAAACTCGACACACCAGTTTTATCAACTAGATCAGTGTTCCCCAACCTTTTTAGACCTGTGGACCGGTAAAAAAAGGAATTTTTTTTCGCGGACCACTAATACTGAAATAAAAATGTTTTTTTTATTTAATATTTTTTTAATCTTATATTGTGACAGATGGACATACGAGTATGTAACTATAATTGACAAATATAATATAACAGTTAAACAATTTTAATTGTAACATTGTCTGATACAGTTAAAATTGAACAAAAACCATGGGGTTTTTGCGACAAACTAATGCGAAACCTGCTGTTGATCTTTGCTAATATATTGAATATTCTTGGCTGCAGTGCTGTCTCTGACAGACGAAGTGCTGCATTCACGTCCAGTCTATTCCTTTGTTTCGATTTTATTGAGGACATGGATGAAAATCGTATATTTAATATTTTTGCATGGCGAATTTCTTGAAATTTGGCATACTGTTTGCGGCCCGGCACCGGGCCGCGGACCACCGGTTGGGGAACACTGAACTAGATAACAAGTCGTCATCTTAGTACTTATTTATTTTGCTGGATAGATCCAGAGATATTCGCCAAGTTGAGAAAATAAAAGAAAAACTGTTATATAAATACATACGTGCATACCATCACGCGTCTAACTTTCAGGGTAAACAGAGAAGGGTGAGTGCCATACTTTTCTATCGCCATACATACATCTTCCGTCTCTTCTTCATCCATACACATTCCAAACCATACTGTACTTGTTCTTCCTCTCCCACGCCTGCCACTTACTTTTGCAATGTACGAGTATATTTGTTTTATTAATTTTTCTTCATTCATTCGTTCCACGTGCCCAAACCATCTCAAAATGTTCTTCTTCATCTTGCTCAACAAATCAGCATGAAGTTCACACTCATTCCTAATCACTTTATTCCGTATTCTTTCAAGCATTATCACCCGATGCATTATTTTAAATGCATGCACTTTTACAGCATTTATATGTGCATTATTATTTTTTTTAAATATACATTTGGATAAAATTTATGATTTATTGTAAATTAAATAATATATCCCATGTATGACTTAAATAATTTCATGATTAAGAAAGAGGTGTATAAGGAAGTGAACATCAGGTTTTGATCTTCCCGTCTACACCTGTAAGTTGTCCATAAAATAAGTACTTTACTAGAAAGACGAGTTTTATATTGTCAATATGCAGAAGCAGGAGACATTGTAAGGTAACGCAAAGTTACCTTACAATGTCTGGGTGCACGTTGTAAAATCCAGAGTTACTTTTCAGCCTAGGGGAGTCTTTCATAATACGATATATTCCTTTTATTTATTTCGAATCCAATAGTGACTCACTGAGCATTCGAATCCAACAGTGACTCACTAGGCATTTAGTGTGTTTTCTCAAGTTTTTCTGTTATTGTATAATTTTATTATATTTTTTAATAAAATCATATAACCTATTTTATGTACCCAACTTTTATAGTAAAAAAAAAACAAAATCCGTCTAGTTAAGTTATTAGTATTCTTTATAACACTGTATGGAGTGGAAACATGGACAATGAGAAACTAGAAATAAAACTCGATTTATGCTTTCGAGATGTGGTTTTAAAAGTGGTTACTTCGTTTCTCATGGACCGCAGGGTGCACCAACATCTTTATAGTTCAAGAGCTGAAGGTATCCGACAACATGCAGAAAAAGAATCATCATTTACTTTGGACAGTTTGCCAGAAAGAATTATGAAAGCCTGAAATATCTTATGCTTATATTATTTGATTACGGTGACGTATGTTATTAGGATGCCAAAAACAAGACGGTAGATGAGTTGGAGAGGCTTCAAGAAGTTTGTGAGCGATTAATTTTTAATTTAAGGAAGTATGACCGCGTGTAAGAGTTTTGGAACATATCTTAAAATTAAACAGCGAGGGAACCTTCACATTCTGTCGATATCATTTTGTTTGCTTGACAATATCAATTTTACTTCATATATACGCGAAAAAGTCATATATTTTCGAACACGGCAATTCTCTTCAATCAGGCAATAAGAGACTCTTTTCTATATCAACATAACACTATATTTAAATATCTTTATTTGCGGTTCACTCAGACTGTGAAACGAACTTTCTAGATTTATCAGATTTGCGCCATTCTTATTTACGTTTAAAAGAGAGTTGAAAAAATATTACATTACTCAAAATATTTTTTCGTATTCATTTTCCTTTATTTCCCTTTCTTAATCTTAAACGAATTCCTTTCCTTTAATTTTATCAATATTGATACAGATTGGTCATTGATTTTTTTCATTTAATTTTAAACTAATATATTTTTATTTAACATTTTACAGATTGAAATAGTTTAATGTATCCAAAAAGAGCTAGTTGGTTGAAACAAAATGCTGTATAACAAAAAGCCCACCTTATGTACAATGTTAAGTCACGATCAAAAACAATCAATATTAAAAACTGAAACGGTTATTACCAATAATTTAATCTTATAATCAAAATATTTAAATTGTTACTTAATTCATTGATATTAAAATTGTTTGAAAAAATATTAGAACTTTGACAAGTGAAATTAAGATATTTAAAATATGTATGGTAGTCATCAATAAAGAGGAAATGAAGGAAATACAAGTATAAAATGTCGATTAAATAATTGACTTTCAGATATCTTTCAAAAACTGAAAGACTCTTTTTGATATCTCCGAATATCCTCTTACAAATCATTTTTTTTAATTTTCGACAATTTAATTTTAACTTGAATTTTTCTTATTCCTCGTCAGTAATTATTATTCGTAGCTTTTAAAGAAAGTTTTGAGAGAAAAAGATTAAATTTCTACAGATTCATCAAACAAATTGGATATTTAAATTGGACCAAATCGTACTTAAAAAAATGCTGAAGCACTGTTCAAAACTTCCATATTTTATTATTAATAATTTTGTTGTTAATTAAATCATTTAAAAAACGTCAGCCGCAACTTGGCTAATGACTATCGCTTACCTTTCGTTTCGTTTCAATTACCTAAACTGACACAAAAAAATTAAGCTGTATTTTTCAGATGGTGTCTTGAGATAATTTGGGCATATGGAGAGAACGAATAGTGAAAGGAAGAGTAGAAATAATATTTGGTAGCAGAAGTGCGTGTACAGGGAGAAATTTGTCGACTGTCAATGAATGAAAGAAAGCGAAATGAAAACATTAGAATTTAATGTGTGGATTAAATTTATATTTTATGTATGATGTATCTTTTAACAGCTTATTTGAGCTTTAAAATGGTTTAAATATCTAAAGAAAATACACTTTCGTGAACTACTTGGTAAGACGCGTGCTTCTCAACCTAGGGGTTGCTAGTTTGATATGATTTGTGCATTTTGAATGATAAATGATATTGAAATATATGAAATAATACGTTGATCGTCGTTAATTAGGTAAACAGTTTGCCAGAAAGTATATTAAATCTTTCTAGATTGACCATAGCCTAGTTGGTTAGATTTCGTTCCTTTAATTAGTATGTTGCGATTTCAATTTCCATTTATATCCGATTTTTTTCGAATCCAACGGGGAAATACTCGAACCAGACATTATCAAATTATGTTAAGATAGTCCACAACGTTATATTATTACCAACGTTGATATAAAGGAGTGAAACGTGGACGTGGAAAAAGACTGAAGGAAGTCGATTAAATATTGTCGAAATATATGTAGTGTAAAGAATGCGACAATGTATGACGAATATAATAAATAAACGTGAAGTTAAGACTAATGTGTTGAGTAAGATAAAGAAGAACACACTGAGGTGATTTGGACATGTAGAATTAATGAATGAAGAAAGACTAACCAAACAAATATAAAGTGCAAATGTTTGGTAGCAAAATATCAAGCAAAGTATGGTTTGTATCAAGTGAATGATATTTTAAATGAAAAAAAATAAGTTAAATAAATCGTAGAAGTTTTGTAAGAAGATACATAAATGTAGAAGAGGTTAAGGATGTGTCACGAGATAGGAAAATCTAGATCTTCAGCCTCTCTACCTACCCTGACAGAGAAATAGCGTGATGGTATGTGTGTATATCCGATTTTTTTAATTAATGCTACTCTGGTGTTCCCTTTTTAATTGCTTATTATTTTACCATCTTTCTGATAGGCTAGAAGAAATTATCACATGCAAATAAACTTGCCAAATTGTACTATATAGTAGATATACAGCAAATATACTTACAGATATACAGCAAAAGCGTAAAATAATAAAATACTATTGATATCACCGAATATATTCATATAATTATGCAGATACAAAAGGAGAGCTTACATCTAGAATAATAATATTTTGTTTATCTCAATACTTCTTTTCCAACGTCACCATAAAAAGAACCATTAAAAAACCTTTCTTTTCTTGTGTTTTTTACAAAACAAAAAATCTGGCGAGAGTCGCATTTTCCGTCTCAGTGGGGGCTGGGGGGAGGTTTATTGTATATATGACCACTTAAACATTAGCATATAACAACAACCCTTAATGGATGTTGCCTTTTTCAGTTTAAATTTTACTTTGATAAAACTAACAGCGGGGAAGTTTACCAACAGAAATTCATAAAAAAAATGTGAAAAGTGTTATTTTAAATTTTTTTACGGTTTATTTTACAATATTTTTTATTATAACAATTTTTGTTTAAATATATTTTACTACCAGTATAATCAAATTTAATTATATTTTAGTACCTTAATTATCCTTTCGTTAGGCCTTTTATTTGGTATCTTTCAATGGTATATGAACTTCTGTTGATACCATCGCTTTCCTTTTCACACTCCGGTGTTTTCAAAAGAGAGGCTCTTCTTGATTCAGCTATTTAATTCAAAAATGACAAAAACCAATTTTCTTTTGAGGGTACAATCGCACTCTGAGGGAACCTTTTTCATTTCTTGAGACTGTGGGTCAAGAGAAACAATGGCATGCTCTAAAAAGGGTAAATCTGGTGGATTTATTGCCATATAATAATATTTTGTAACCAACCAGAGAGGTATTTAAGATATCAGAAGTGAAATCCATATTATAACCCGTTTGAAAAGATTTCAAAACAAGATAAATTGAAAATTATTAATAATAGAACTTTATGCGTACCGATATTTATTAATGTCACCTCGATTGCCTAGTTGGTGAAACTAATGTCTTCCAAATCTGGGATTACGAGTTTAACTGTTGAAACTCGTTTTTTTTTTAAATAAATTTTAAATCTAGTTTTCATTTAAGGTCTCTTACATATTCTGGTTGGTTTGAAGATATTTCCATGTAGCAATAAGCTCGCTTAGTTTTTCTGTATACAACGATAGTGTAAAACAATATTAAAATGAGAAGTAAGAAAAGTTATGTGATTGGATAGAAAGTATTGAGATCTGTTCACTGCACCTACCTCGCAAGGGATACAGTGTGATGATGTGTATTAATTTATTAAGAATAAAATACATATCAATCTCTACCGAAAATAAATGTACACCGATAGTCATTTATAATACATTTAATCACATTTTTACACATACTCGTAAACTGGCCGCTTTTCTAAAATAAGTTGAAATACCGTTTTCCAAATAAAGGGTCTTTCAAATTGAGCGTTTTTTTTAATTCTTGAATAAAACACACAATTTACTTTTATTTCAAAAACTTTTTATTGGTCATTGAAATATAATGTATGCCATTTAAACACAATAAACAATATCCGCCAAATGCCCACCTTTTGCAGCTCCACGGATGTCCACTCTTTTGTCAAAATTTTCGATGACATTTTGACATAATTGCGGTTCTAACTCACCAATAACGCGAATAATTTCGTCCTTCAGCTCAGAAATTAATTGGGGGTCATTTTTATAGACCTGAATTTTCACGTAACCTCAGAGAAAATAGTCCAACGGTGTCAGATCACATGATCTTGGTGGCCAATTAACACCACCGTTTCCGGAGATTACAAAAGATATAATAATTCTCAATTTGAACGCGTTGTTATATTATATACGACTCCATTTTTATAAATGCCATATATTACACTTTTCAAATGTTACAAGACCCAGGCAAGTTTGTGACGCCATCTGTGTTTTATCTTAGAATTTAAAAAACCGCTCAATTTGAAAGACCCTATATAATATTAACAATTAATTTAATAAAATGTAGTTAATAGTCAACAATTTCTTAACAAAAACAAATCTGTATAAATAAATACTTACAAGATAAAACATGTCAAAAACAATGGCATAAAATTATTTACATAAATAATGATATCGTAAATCGTTTCCAAAACTTTTATTTAGGCATTAAGTTAAGGAAAGGGTTGATTAATAATCAAGACAAAGAAAATTAACTTGTTCAATCTGGAGTCTATAAAGTTAAGTGTAATAACTATTCACATTTTTACACAGGAAAAATTTAAATATGTTTTAAAAAAGAGTTAAGGAGCACTCGTAGTATTAAAATAACAACAATCATTCAAAACTCGCTAACGGAGCGATTGAGAAAACACATTTGTTTGATATCGATCGTAGTTTGCGGATTCTAGACAATAGCCAGGAGGATTGGAACGGAACAACTTGAAAAAATGTTTAATTTGGTCTTAATATTATATTACAAATATTTAGGTCGATTTCAGTACAAGTCTTAATATTTCTAATAATCTGGCTTGTTTTAGTTACAGTCTTAATATTACTAATAATCAGGTCAATTTCCGTAATAATCCTAATATAACAAATTATAAAGTCAATCAAATAATACGTTGGGCGTCGTTAATTAGGTTAACGTTGTGAGGTGCATGGCCGCGCGGTAACGTGCTAGACTTCCGTGCGGAAGGTCATCGGTTCGAACCCCGCGCTGTGCTACTCCCCTCGAACGACACAAGCACTTCTTCCGCCTAATGTTCGAGGGTATAAGGATACCTATGACTTCGGTCATATCTATTCTTAAAAAAAATGTCAATAAAAAGTCTTGATATTACTATGAAATCAGGTAAATTTCAGTAAATGTCTTAATATTACTAATAATCAGGTCAATTTCAGTAATAGTCTTAATATTACAAATAATTAGTTAAACTTTAGTAAAACTCTTAATATTACAAATAATCAAGTAAATTTATGTAATAGTCTTAATATTATATAATACATAATCAGATTTCAGCATCAGAGAAATACTCAATAAGTTAGAGATTATGACCTCCGTGGTCTAATTGCTAAGACACGTGTCTTTCATCCCGGGGGTTGCTTTAAAGAGATTGTTTTCCACTGAAGGCTTGTTGAACATATATCTTGTTTGTTGGAAGATTTTGATACATGGCAATATACCGACTTAGTTGTACTGTATATTATTTATTTATTTTTATTGCAAATATAATCTGGCGGGCTTATTGCCAGGCGGCAATCTCTTCGAACCAACCAAACAAAAGTAAATGAAGCAAGTTATATGGTCGCAAAATCATTCAAATGACTATCCATCCCCACGAAATCCATAAACACATACGTGAGCATATGCCCACGAACCCCACAAAGACGGACAATCACCCGAACATTCCTTTTCATGTAAAGTGAGATATCATCAATCAAAGGAAATGGAAGGGATGTTGGGAAGAAAGGAAAAGAAAAATCAGGAATGAAACACGTTATTTTACTGACTAGAAATTAAGAGTTTTTTCTGTCGCTTCTTAAAGCATGCCAAGGACGGAGCGAATCTTATATTGGTTTGTAACTGATTTCAGGGTCTCGCTGCATGCACAGTAAAGGACAACGTAAAAAATGAGGAGCGGTGAACTGGAAAGGCCAATAAACCATTTCCGTTTGAGGGTAGCGCTAATCCATAATTGAAAAGTCGCTGAAAATTTTCGGCGAGATAAAAGGGGATGCCGGGACAGTTAAGGATAGTATACAATATAGACAGTATGTGAATTTGGCGTTTATTTCCAGCATTCAATCAGTTGGATGCCTTTTGGTATGAGGTTATATGATCGTACTTTCGTAGGTTGAAAATAAATCTTAGACAAACATTTTGAAGACGCTGCAATTTGTCCATCTGTTCCTCTGTAACATCCCAGTAACAGACGTCCGCATAGTTCAAAATCGGAAAGAGCAGAGATTTCACGAGTAAAAGCATACAGATGATAAGAACACTTGAGAGATGATGTTATTGGGTTGATGAATATAGACAAAAGGAGTAGAGAGAGAATTCCACCTTGGGGAACGCCTGCAGAGAGATCAGTCCATTCAAATATATGCTCTTGGTATTTACACGATTGTTTTCTTCCTTTTAAATAGCTCGAAAACCAGACAATGACCGATTCAGACAATCGTAATGAAAGCATTCGAACCATATGCAGATCAAAATCTACAGTATTGAATGCATTGCTAAAATCTAATAGACATAACAATGTCAGCTGCTTAAAGCTCATTTCACGTCTCACATCATTCGTAATCTTGACCAGTGCGGTTGTGGTACTATGTGTCGGACGAAATCCTGACTGCAACGGATTAAATAATTCAAATTAATTAAGATGGGATTCACTGTGTATATGAACAATTTTTTCAATAATTTTAGATAATGTGGGTAGCATATACTATATATGGGCCTAAAATCTTTATATGACGTGGATGAGTCAATTTTCGGGATTGGAATAATAAGAGCTTTCTTCTTGGAAAGTTGCTAGTGGACAAAAAAAATGTGTTATGATAGGAAGAATAGCATCGACAATCAAGGAGATGAATACAATCGAAATATTGTCGTCACCTATCTCTTTTGAGGATATAGTCAAAAGAATACGACGAACCTTATTCAACCTCCGTGGAGCTCAGGAACATTGGGTCGAGGCGTTAAAAGATTTTTTCGGAGAGTGTTCTCTTTAGTGTTAGTGTCTAAACTGAGTGATGGTGCTGCAAAATGTATGTTAAGATTATTAACTTCTAATGTGAAGTTACCTGAGTTGTCCGATGATTTATACTACGAAAGTGTATGTCATATATTTTTTTCTTTTTTGTGTAAGAACCCTGTTTGCAACATAACCCTCTATTAAATTGATACATTGGATATTTCTTTGCGCTAAACCCAAGCTGTCCAGTCCACAAACACCCCAAAAGGCTGATCCTATAAAATATTTGAGTCTTAGAGTCATTTCGTTTTTTTACGATCGCTTGAAATGTTAATGCATACCCTCACGCCATGTCCCTACGTTCATTATGCTTTCTCCATTGACTATAAAACGCGCTTTTATCAGTTTTCTCTCGTTTTATGGTCGTTATTATTCTTTTAATTCCGAAACTTTATTTTTTACTGTACATAAACGGATTCTTCAAATACATATAAGCTGGTTGTGGCAATTTTACTTCATATCTTATTATTTTTAAGAGTTGGAAAAGCTACAAAAATGATCGAATTTCTTAAATAAAATTTAACAGGTTATATGTACACAGTTTTATGATTCACATTTACCAGATGTACCACCTCGTTTGGAAACTCGTCACGAAACGGTTCCCCAAATTAAGAGGAATAAATAGTATAATTTGGGGAAGCGCTCTGTGATGGATTTTAAAGCGACGTGGCACATATGCTTCTCAAAGGAGTGACACCTATATGCGAAGTATAGAGGTAGGACTCCTCTGAACAAATAGCGTGTCCTCAAGGGTGAAAATAAGCAGTACACACATCCCTCGAATTACGAGGCTTGACATTAACGTGAGTAAGGAGTTTTTTTTAAACGTCGTTTTCTTATAACATGAACAGAAGCACGGCCCATCAAAAATGAAAACTTAAATTTTACAAATATGTATCATAACGCGTTTATATTGATTTCGTTTCGAAAATGTAAAATTCATATCTCGTACTAGTATTTTTGGCTCAACTATTTTCTATGCATCAATTGGACGTCATCTTCATGTAGCCAGTGCTTCCGCGAGACAGATGATCTCAAAAAATGTCTATGGTTGTCACTAGTATATAGTGTTGCCATGTTATTTTGATATATTTCGTTCTCGTTGTAATTATTCCAATCATGGATTAACGCTACGCTCAAACAGATATTGTCTATTGGCATTTCCAGTTCACATTGTTCTTTTTTACGTCATCCTTTACTGTCCATGCAGTGAGACTCTGGAATCAGTTACAAACCAATATAAGACTCGCTACGTCCTTGGCATGCTTTGAAGAAGCGACTGAAAAAACTCTTAATTTCTAGTCAGTAAAATAACGTGTTTCATTCCTGAATTTTCTTTTCTTTTCCTCTCCACCATCCCTTCCTTTCCTTTTGATTGATGATATCTAACTTTATATGAAAAGGAATGTTCGGGTGATTGTCCGTCTTTGTGGGGTTCGTGGGTATATGCTCACGTATGTGTTTAAGGATTTCATGGGGATGGATAGTCATTTGAATGATTTATGCGACCACGTAACTTGCTTCATTTACTTTTGTTTGGTTGGCTGGAAGAGATTTCCACTTGGCAATAAGCCCGCCAGATTGTATTTGCAATAAAATTGTTAAATAAATAAATAAAATAAATAATTATCACATTAGATAATTTGATATCAACCTCAAAATAAAATCTTGTAGTTTTGATGCAATCGACCAATTAAATTTAGTCTGTAAAAAATACATATTTTATGAAGTATTTAATTTATGGCAAGTCGTAACAGTAACACAGCCTGTAACGAAAGAGACTTGAGAAAGAATATGTCAAAGACAAAATTTATGATTGTCAGTTAAAAAAAAAGTAGAGACAAGGGTACCTCTTGATATAAATAATGAAATTGTTGAGTGAATCCAACAATACAAACATCTAGCATGTTGACTGAATGATCAATGGGGCCAGGCTCAAGATACCAAAATAAGAATGGATATGTCACGAGACTGTTTCTTGAAAATGCAGTGTCCCCTTTTCAAGAAGAATTTCAATATCCATTTATGGAAGTTAATTTAGAGTTGCGACATATTCTCCGTATTGCTTGCTCTATAGTGTTGAAACATGGATATTTACTTAGGCCAGCAATAAATTAAAAGCTTTTGAAAAATGGTGCTTTTGAATAATGATAGTTTCATGATTTGGGAAGTCTGTAATGATGACAACTTGATACGGGTAAGTATGGATAGATAAGTATTATCAACTTGCAAAAGAGTAAAATTATAGTATTGCACTTTCAACAAATTATACGAGGAAAAAAATATTAGTTCCACTAACTGATATTGCATAAAAAAATTCAAGACAAAATCCGGTAATCAGGCGCATTTTCTGGTCGTGGAAAGGAATTATTTCACTGTGTTACCATATCTTTATTCAGAGTTATCGATCAAAGGAAAAAAGCACCATGATGATCATCAACCTCCGAAGAGGAGAAGAAGTTTAAAGAAGAGGGGTTGAATCGGAATAATTAATTACAGTTTTTTTAAATGCACCAAAAATTCCTCGTGACATTGATTCAATTTCAATGGTAAGGTTGATAATATGCAATATCTAATGAATAAATAAGATTGCCAATATTTCTATGGATGGAACACTTTATATGTATCAATTGTGTGTAAGCTGTTTCACCTCAGCAAAAACAATCTTAACAGATCAAACCTAAAGTTCAAATGACAAAGATATCCAAGTTTTAAGACGATCGACAGGTTTAATCAGCTGCAGTCTTTCAAAAGCAGATTTTTAGAAACTTTGAAGAAAAATTAAATAGAACATATTACAGTCTCTAGCGAGCATTACAATGAAATTTATTTTCAAACGATAGTTAAAATTACTTGTCAAAAATAACTTTTGAATAATATTGAATCCGTTTCTACCCTTATCTATATTTGAATATTAATCAGCTACTCAACCAATATATAATTTGCAAAATATTAATAAACTCTTAGTATAGCTTCCCTTATTTTAAAATCAAGTTTATATTTAGCTTTTCTTCTCATTAATGCAAGATTTTCTGGTCTGCTAACACAAAGTTTTTTTTTAATTTTTATATTCGTTAAATAATTATTCTCTTTTTTTATAATATCAAAAGTAACGTATGAAAGTAAAACTGAGTTTTGATAGATGAAAGATAAAAGTAAAATTTATACAGTGTAGATGTTTGTACTTAGAAAAATTGTGGTATCAATGAATGAATGAAGTCGTCAGAAATTAATGTATGGATAAAATTGTTGTTTTAAATAAGTTGTAGAAAGAATAACACAGGATACAAGATTCAAGCAAGAAGAAACTGAATTTGTATCGAGGACACAAAAACATAGAAATAAAATATGATATGCGAGTATTATTTATAGTTAAGGCATTAACGTTGTGGACGTTTCAAGATATTGTAATTTGTTTTATCAAACACTGTTTATTCCACTTTTTGTAACGGTATAACCCTAACGGTTTCAAAGCTTTCACGTCATCATCATGAGAGCACAAACAAGTCTTGTTTGAGCACAAACAAGTCAAACACTCTTTATTCCACTTTTTGTAACGGTATAACCCTACCGTTTTCAAGGCTGTCACCTCATCATCAGGGGAGCACAAACAAGTATTATTTGTGCTCCCCAGATGATAAGGTGAAAAAAAAATAAGGTGAAAACAAATTACAAATAGAAATAAAGGCAATTTTCTCCCGGTCACAATCTTTAACATGTCCACATCATACAATATATTTAAATATGTTGAGGGGTGTCCTACAAATGAAGAATAGCAATTGTATACGGAACAACCTATCGGTATTATGATTATGAGGCATTCTCTTTCAACCAGCAGAATATACTTGTATAATATATATATAAAATATGTCATGATTGAAACAAGACTAGAACGCTTTTTAAAAAGATGGACTTTAACGAGAACCGAAGACATAACTCATGGGTTGAAAGCTACATGTCTTACGAAATAGGCCACAGTTATTTGGTTAGTTGGAAAAGATTGACAAATGGCAATAATCTATCCAGGTTTTTTGTATACAATACAATCTGGTTATTTATTGAAATGTGCCAATCTCTACCAACCAACCGAGCAAGATGTGTTAAAAAGGCTTGGGTAAAAATAAGTTTTTAGCCCATTTTAATGAAATAAGATTCCAACAAGAATCGAACCTATGACTCCCGAGCTGGAAGGCAGACATTTTACCGACCAGGCCAAGGAGATCGTTAGACTTTCCAGTAAACAATTTATTAATTTAATTTTTAACATGGCAAGAAATGTTATGACTACTTAACATATAAAAAAAACATCAGGTAATTTAAAGTTAACACAAAAATTATTATGATTTGGGTTAATTCCTTTCGTTTGTCGTGTCCTCTAGTAAACTAGGTAAACTAGGCTCTTACCTGTATCTTATTGAGGACATAAACAATAAAAATACAATATAATTTTTAACATCTTTACTTCACTTCTTCTTGTAAATATTAAAGAACCTTCATATTATTATACTTTCGCCAAAATAAAGTTTTTTTTTTTCATAAAATGTTTTAATTTTCAACACAAGCCTCTAAGGGTAGGTAGTGAGATATTGCGACACCCAATTTTCTGCCTTAAGCGATTCTCCATGGATAAGAGCCAAACACTAATAACTTTCACGATTTTCAATTTAGGGGAAAAGTTGACAGAATCGCCCCGCTTAAGCGGGCTGAAATATTAACAGGCACAACATATTTTTTTCGAAAATTTTCCACCTGAAAATTTGTCGGATATTTTTTTTTTCTTAACGATGCTTCTCAAAGTTATAAAACGTTGGTAATATCTTCAGCATCAACTCCTTGTCAGTGCTTTATTTGATAAGAAACCTATTAATTTAAGATTTTTTCCCCACTTTGGCGAATATTTTACACTATTGTGTTATCCAATTGACTGCATAATATTATAACATTTGTGGTGTATACATATAATTATACAAAAAAATCCCCATTTTGTTGGTACAGAAAACCACTTTACTTGGCAAAGCCTCTGATGAAATGGTATCACGAATTTTATATTTCAGTCTAAAATATTAAAACACCAGCTGAGGCATTCATAATCTACATTCTCATTCTTACACCTTACAGTGGTTCTAAAAGTATATTTTAGCTTAAAGGGTCATATTTGACAGAATATCAGTTACGTACCATCACGCCATTACCTTGATTTGGTAGGCAGAAAGGACAGAGCACCATATTTTCCTATCTCGACACACGCCTCATCTATATTTCGTATCTTCCATATCCATGAACACCTTCTCTTCCTTCTTATTTTCGTTCTTTCTAAATATTATTCGCTTGATCAAACCATACTTTCCTTGATCTTACTTTTCCACACCTTCCACTCACATTGATACTGTATACATGTATGTATTTTGTTAATCTTTCTTCATTCATTTGTTTCACGTACCCTTCAGAGTACTCTTTTTCATCTTATTTAATACAGCCTTAAGTTCACATTCATCCCTTAACACTTCATTCCGTATTCATACCTCGTGGGTCTAAAAATACTTTATTGGCATTTCCAACTACTTTAAAGGCTTTCAAGATCTAGAAACTTCATGTTGGTTGAAGGACGTAATCTTATCAGTTTTTTTCTTTATATCTACAAAGCAAAAAATCTTATTTTGAGAAACTCTTTGGTTAACGCAATATTTTCTTTATTTTCAAAAAGGCAATTTATCACTCAAAGGAGAATTTTCCTGGTAATAGTTCACTACGAATAAATTGATGCACTTTAAATCAAATAGTGGTACATTGGACAGAACTGCACACGACGTGCATAAGTAGAGCTTAGCTGGGTATTTGCTCTGTATGTGAAAGATTTCTAGTTTATGGACAACTAAGTTAGTTTTGTTTCGAATCAGTTAACATTTAAAGCGAGATCTCGACTGAAAAAAAATCACTTTGGATGAAGAAAAAGAAAAAAAAACAACCATATGTAGCATATTTTGATAACTTGTGAAAAACATACATCGGACAATTATTTACTTCCGTTACTAAAATATTTATATTTCATAATAAAACTTAAAGAGTAAGAAGAAAGAAAGAACCATGTGAAACGAGGTTAAAAATGTGAAAAGGAGAAAGATGGTTGTCATGATAGGAAAGATTGAAGATATGTCTCAGCTTGCTCTAACAAAGAAATTGAGTGATGGCATTTATGTACATAAATAATAATTTCAGAATATTTCAGACGGCGAAATTATAATTGATATCACCCATAAAAAAATTAAATGGTAATAGGCAAATCCTCACTATGATGAATTATTTTCAGGCCGTCCTGTAAATTAAAACTTTTGCACGTAAACAAACACATTGCATTAAGAGAAGAAGCTTTACGTTATTACGATGATATGATTGGCATGTTTAATGTACTGCATATCTTAATGTATAAAGGACAACCAGACAACTTATTATCATGTGATAATTTCTTCTAATATATTGAATGAATCACTGCACATAACCGGCAATGATTATAAAAAGGGTACAGTACAAAGGGGGGGTTGAAGGTATTTGTCGTTGGTGCCACCGGAGATGGCTATGTAAACCAATTCGTGATAGGTATGTCCTATAACATAAAGAACTACGAGCTTCAGTACATGCAGCATCTTCTTTCTCCATTGAGTCCTTAATAACTATGTAAACCAATTCGTGATAGGCATGTCATATAACATAAAGAACTACGAGCTTCAGTACATGCAGCATCTTCTTTCTCCATTGAGTCCCTAATAAGTATGTAAACCAATTCGTGATAGGCATATCCTATAACATAAAGAACTACGAGCTTCAGTACATGCAGCATCTTCCTTCTCCATTGGGTCCCTAATAACTATGTAAACCAATTCGTGATAGTCATGTCCTATAACATAAATAACTACGAGCTTCAGTACATGCAGCATCTTCTTTCTCCATTGGGTCTCTAATAACTAGCTACATTTGGCTTGATCTTTTGCTCTTTGCTCCCAATTGTGCTAAACATTTATATAAGCAGATGTAGAAGAATCTGAGAATGTTCCTTTGTTGCATGTACCGAAAACCAAGTTACACCATATTACGCAATATTTTATCATTGGTTTCGGCTTAAACTTTGCGGAACTCGAGGATGAATGATCCCGGTTTCAGACTGCTGTCATGTTGCTGTGGTTCACTCACATCAACAGTGTGGTACTCAATTTAAGAATTTTCAACAATAAAGTACTTTGTTAATCCACTAATTATATTTATCCTCGCAAACTTTTTCCTACCTCCTATCTCGAGGTTCTCTTCAGGATGAATGATCCCGGTTTCAAACTGATGTTATGTTACTATGGATCTAAATATCAACAGTGTGGTACTCCATTTTAGAATTTTCAACAATAAAGTACTTTGTTAATCCACTCATTATATTTATCCTTGCAAACGTTTTTTCTATTTCCTATATCGAGGCTCTCTTCAGGCTGAATGATCCCGGTTTTTAGCTGATCTTTTATTACTATGGATTACCCACATCAAAAATGTGGTATTTTTACGGAAAGATGTCATTTTTAAATAAATTATTTAAAATATTAAATACAAATATTCCTTAGAATTCGACAATAAAGTAGATGAAATTTGTTTAGGAAGTATGAACCCTTGGAAACACTGGAGTACAGAGAGCATTGGACTTTTAATCCAAGAGTCCTCAACTGACTGGTTGTTCTCAACATCGATCGACAAGTTCCAGATGCTCCCGGCATACCCCACATCAAGGTTTCAGGAAGATGTCAAAAAACTGTAAAAATGTTCCAACGTAACAAACAATGACAGGCGACAAGCAATACAAATTAATTATGCAACTTCAACCTAGTTTGGCTTTATAAAATTACATTAAAGCCAAATATCCATGAGACCAATAATCAGTCCGTGTTTTTCAGCAACATTTAAAATCTATAATATTACGCAAAAAAGGAAACGAAACCGTAAAGCCGAAATTGAAACGCAACATACTGTGATCATGAAGTGAAAATCAAACAAAACACACGTGTATATACAGAAGCTATTGCGTAACGTAAGGAGTTTTCTTTTTTCTTTTTTTTTCACTTATCTGAGTTCAGATTTAATTGACGATGCAAAAGATGAAGATAAACAAAACTATCCGGTTTGAATACAATTCCTCAATGGATGAACACTTTAAATGATGCCGTTTCACAATTTTAAATTTAAAAAAACATTCTGTGACCGTTAAGTAGAAATGAAACTCAAAACATATATGCAGAAACATTGTTTGAATTTTCAAATGCATTACGCTGTCAAAGTAAATAAATTTACAAAACATTGTTGAAATTTAACTTTATAATTACAATTAACGCGTTTTAATATTTATTAAGGCGGAACCCTATCGGTGAGGTGATTGATGTTTTTGTAGGAACTTTAACAAACCTTTTATTCGTGTTGGATGGTTGAGTTTTGTTTTTAAAGATGCACCGTCTGTATTTCCTCGCTGAATGATGTAACTTGCAAGCAATGAAGCAAGAAGTTATTTGGTGCAACGGGCAAGAGTTTTTGACATTTGACATTTGGAGATTGGAGAAAAATACGAATAAGGATTATATTTCGATTTCGGAAATTGTTATTAGTAAAATTATAATTAGAATTAACAGGTCTTAAAGATAAACTTTGGATAAAACCTGCACCAGGATTTACCCATGAGCAAATTTCATAAGACAAAATATTTGTTTGTTTAATTTATTATTAATTTCTTTTAATAACAACTTATAGCTTGGAAAAATCTTTATTGCAAGGTTAGTACTTTTCTCTCAATGGAGAGAGTTTACTTATTTCTGTAGAATGGCAGAGAGTTATTTCGGTAGAAATACAACCTCCCCACGACAACTTCAAAAATATTTACCCGTCGCACCAGATAATGTCTTCCAGCTTTTACAATAACAACATTCAAAAACAAAAATCAACCACACAAAATGAAAAATAGAATCTACAATAAAAACGTCATCCTATCCCACCGATACAATGTTTAATATTAAATATAGATGGATTAACTATAAAAAAACTTTAAGGTGCGTTTTCAAGAACTCGAAGACGAGTCGATATAACAATTAAATTTGATCCTGGGCCCAAACGAGGAAAATTATTGAAAAATTCGATTCCATTTTCACTAAAAAATGTTGTTTATAAAAATATTTTTATTCCAAATTGTTACTTCTCATATGTGAGCATAAAAAATAATAAGTATTTAGTTTGTGTTTTTGAGCTATTTTAGACGGGTTTTTCAGTGAGTTGACAATAAATTGGTAGATATTACTAAAACAATGAAGACTAACGTCATATCAACTGTCCCACGGAAATCATCTATTTTGAATTTATTTCACTTATTCTCACCCATAATACAAGTTATATGTTTTTTCAATAAAACATCTCAAACTTTCAATGGGTACAACAACAATGGTTATAAATTCATCTCTTAAACATGACCAACACATGTTACCAAAGTTATACCCTAGTTATGTATTACGTGGGGATACCCCCTATCTACCCATATTAAGTGTGTAACCCATTGCTGAACCCACATTTTCCAAAAAGTCCCTAGACGCTTTTCGATCAACGGAATTCAAAGTTTTTTCAACTTCAAAAAAATGTCACGTTTTATAGTTTTCCTCGTCTTCAATTTATCTTCTCCATTTCCCTTCACGAAAAAAAAATGACCTTTGCAATCTCTTTCATCAAAATATCCGATTTGTGATTCTTTTCAAACTTTATCGTGGTTGAACGTTTTTATATGTCCTTGTGAACTCGTAAAGAAGTGGAACATTCAATCGATATATCAACTTATTTTTAAGTTTTCTGAATTTATTTGATTGCTTTCGGATTTGCTTTACCATGAGTTGGGAATATTTAACAAAGATGATTTATTTCTAAAAGCGAGCTTTTGCATAGAATATGTGGTATGACAATGAATGATTGAATAAAAAATAAGTAAATACAACGGTTTTAATAATATGTAGCGCTAAATACCAAAAAATACAACGGTTTTAATAATATGTAGCGCTAAATACCAAGGAAATACAACGGTTTTAATAATATGTAACGCTAAATACCAAAAAAAAGTGGCACTCGTATTTTTCGGCCACGAACAAAGAATAGAAGACGACCTCCATAGCCTGGAGGTAAGACGCTTGTCTGCCGATCCGGAGGTTGCGGGTTGGATCCCTGCTGGAACCCAGATTTAAAAAAATAGGATATCGGTCTGGTTTTCACTTAGGGACAATTAAAACATATTTCTGGTTGGTTGGAAGAAATTGTCACATGGTAATAAACTCGCCAGGTTAAAAAAAGAAAAAGTGATTAAGGATTTACGCTTAAAATATTTTCAAGAAATAAAGAACCTCCACCTTCCGTGGTTTAGTTAATAAAAAGCCTATCTCCCAACCCAGAGGTTGCGATTTCATTTCCCGTTGGTAACCAATTTTTTTAAATTGAGTTTCGGTCTGGTTTTCACTTAAGATCTCTTAAAAACATCTTTCTGTTAATTGGAAGAGATTGTCACATGGCAATAAACATGCCAGATAGCGCTATATATGACGAATGTATAATACAGTGCAACCTTTTCTACCAACCAGAAAGATGTCAAAAAAGACTTTAAGTGAAAACCAGCCTTATTAATTTATTCACTTATTTATTTTGTAAACACGGTTTTACATGGCATAATTTCTTCCAGCCACTCTTGCATCTTGGATACATTTAACTATTCTAATACATGACGGGCTTTAAAAAATTATATGCGTTTAAATTCAAGTAAAAATGATATAAATGACCAATCTCTTAATAAAAATGGTCGAAGTAGAGGAAAGATATTCGTCCAAGGATAAGAAAGAAAAAGAAAGGCAAATTAGGATGAAAGGATATTCTGAGTTAAGCAAATTTTTCAATTCTCTCTTCAACATAAATATGTATAGTACACCTCTGATAAATCTTGGAAGTTCGTTCCACAGTCACTGAGTGCATATCATTGTACTTCGGCAAATTTTGGGTAAATTACAATTAGACATTAGATGTTTAAATGCATTTATAGTGCAGTATAGTAATGCGTTCTGAATCATAGTAGGACTGCCGAGATATTGTGAAGTGCTTCAAAGATGTTTATTCATTTGCCAGGTTTTGATGCTGTCATGATACAACGCATGTGCAGAATATATGAGCGTAAAATACGAACTGACAACTCATTAATTCGAATTAATATTGGTCGATAATTTATTTTGCGCAAGATGAGAATGCATTTAATAACTAGGTAAATAAATGTTGACTGTGATAAGAAGTGAGTAGTTTGAATGTAATACTTATTTGTTTATTGTCATAGTTTTTCTTTTCCTTTTTCTTGGGGTACCGTCTACTATCTAAGGTTGACCAGTTCTTTGTCTCGTTTACCTTTTATCATTTCCCGGATAATCAGTTGAGTAATAATGTATCTTTTGTTTGCAAATCTTAACAGCTTTATATAATTCTCGGTCTTTGTACATATTAGCAAGCACTTCCACATGTGTAATATGGTACGTTCAGGGAATCTTGAGGATGCGTCTACCAGATTTCGAAAATTTCAATTCTTCGAGATATTTACGAGTTTAGTGTCCACCCCTCCATCGCATAGAGGAAAGTCTAAAATATATATAATAGCAGCAAACGTTACACATTCCTAATTCCAAGCTTTGATCTCGGCTTGTAAAGAAGAGCTTTATTTTAATGAAAGCACTTCTCGCTTTCTCTATTCTTACTTTTATTTCCTTAAATGGATCCAACTTTTCATTTGATTATTAATATTTTTAATTTTTGTATTATTTATATTAAGGGTTGATATTATGGCCACGGTTTTTTGTCATGGCTCAGAATGCTGGACTATGTTATGTACAGCTCCTACTCTAGGCAACTTGAAACAGCAGAAATGTGAATACTTAGGTGGTCGGCAAGAGTATCACTAAAATATATAATTAAGAGCTCACGCATTCGTGGAAGCCTGGGGGTCACTGACATAAACAGTAAGCTGGAAGAGCGACAGCTGAGATGGTACGGGCACATAAGATGGAGATCACCAGACCATACGGCAAATCAGGCAATGTCTGTGGATCTTCCTCGACAGCCGTCCAGAGGAAGACTAAAAAACTCTTGGATAACTCAATCCTCCAAAATCCTGCAGAGAAACGGCCTAGATGAAAGCAACACCCAGAACCGAAGAACATGCAGCCCGAGAACGAAAAGAGCCGACCTCAACAGCCTACCTAGGCAATGAGTTGGGACAGTGCCAGGAAGAAGAATAAAGAAAATTATGGCCACGGTTTTTTGTTCTTTACACTAATTATATGTGATCTCATTGGCAAAGAGGGTTTTGAGTCTCAGGTTTATGGAAATGATACTTTGTTCTTCAAGTGACAAAGGTATTCTGAAACAGGATACTTCTAATTATATCCTCAAATTGGATACCTTAAAATATTGAAACTAAATCTATGTACTTGCATGAAAGTATTTATCTGAGTGGCTTCACAGCGCATACAATATATATTTTTTATAAGGATAGGTTATCAGTCATGGGTATTAGTTGCGCAACGAGGAAAAACCTGAAAGATATGGGTGACATGTGCAACACTTGAAAACTATCCTTTTTCTCCTTAGAAGGTCTTATAAAAATATACCACAGTTTTATATGAACACTCCACGCAAACAGTAAACTACACCTAAAACAGAATATGAACACTTATAAAAAAATCTACAAAGGTTTCATTGTATAATAGTTCGTCTTCCTTTGGTAAGTTTTTTGTGGTTTTCTTACCAAATATGTATTTCTTAACATACGCAGATGCGAGGAAGTTTCTTATATTATACTCGTATAATGGACGCAGCTACCACCTTCCTATCCTTACACACAACTAACATATATTTACGTTGTAATATTATTCATGTGTCAATAACAGTGAATTCAGAGAATAAATATGAATTAATATTTTACTTTTATTTCATCTAAAAAAATGTTTTTTAAATTAATATTTATTTATTTTAATTTTTGCACTAAATTCTTTGTTTATTGCTTATGTATCTTAATTTTTTTATTGCACTGCACACACTTGCTGGAATAAGTTATTATTATTATTAAATAATGAGTCAATTTCTCGTTTTTCATCCCCCAACCCTCTGCAGTATATGGTGGTTAAATAGTACATGATTTGGAATCCAATTATTTCATTCGCATTTTTCTTTGTCTTATCTTGTCAGTTATTCGATTTTTCACTTGTTTCCTTCAACAAAATATGTAAATTACATCCATTATCATAGACGACTTTCGTAATAAGAAATCTACCAAAAAAAAACGTAATTCATTATTTCGAAGTACCTACTTCATTGTATCCACAGGAATTGAAATATCAAGGGTCATAACAACAAAAGCATAACCCAAAAAAAAAAAGTTGAGTTTATTTTGCTTATATAGATACTAGTCATTTGATCAACATTTCTAAAAGCAGGAATGAATACACGACAAACAAACACGGAGCAAGGAACATAATACATTTTCCTTTCATCAAATTTTCTCGTCTTGTTCATATAATTCAATCCAAAGTAAAGTTGTAAATAATGTTACTCTTGTCGTTTCATTTGGACCTGTGTACAGAACGGAACACTACCCCAGCATAAAGAATCATTCTCAAGGATGATTAAACAATTATTCACTAATAGGTTAGTCAAAAAGTTTTGAAAGCGACATCTATGGAGCAGTAGAAAAACCAAAATTTCTACGCCATTTTAATATTTCATCTTTCATAAGAACGTACTCAAAATTTCATTTCGATCTGTCAATTCATTCTTTGTTTACAAGCCATTTGAAGTTGACGTGTCAGTGTATTTTTTAACAATGGAAAAATCCGAATATCGTGCAGTGATTAAATTCTTTGTTTTGGAAGGTTTATCGGCTACTGAGATCCATGCAAAGATAGTGAAAGTATTAAAGGAGTCTTCTCCTTCATTTCCAACCGTTCACCGATGGGTTTTGGAGTTTAAGCGTGGCCGTACAAGCGTTGAAGACGATCCACGCTCAGGACGTCCAAAAAGT
Source organism: Odontocerum albicorne (assembly GCA_949825065.1). Taxonomy (NCBI): domain Eukaryota; kingdom Metazoa; phylum Arthropoda; class Insecta; order Trichoptera; family Odontoceridae; genus Odontocerum; species Odontocerum albicorne. Next base: position 51,307,319 of record OX463839.1, read on the forward strand.
GCATCAACACCAGAAATCATAGCGAAAATACAGGATATGGTTTTGGAAGATCATCGATCGACTGTGGATGTGATAGCTGACACCATAGGCATCTCACATGGAACAACATGGCATATTTTGGCTGAAGTTTTGGGTTTCAAAAAACTGTGTGCACAATGGGTGCCGCATTTGCTAACAATGCAACAAAAACACGTTCGAATGCGACTTTCTGAGCAACATTTGGAGCAATTTCGAAAGGATAAAAAGGATTTTCTGCGTCGATTCATCACTATGGATGAGACTTGGGTCTACCACCATGATCCTGAATCAAAACAAGAGGCTAAGGAGTGGTGTGAACCAGGCACTTTGGCTCCGAAGCGAGTTCGTGTCAAGAAATCGGCCAAGAAGGTGTTAGCGTCAGTTTTTTGGGATGCAAAAGGAATTTTATTGATAGATTATCTCCAAACTGGTAAGACAATCAACTCTGATTAATATTGTGACCTTTTGGACCAGTTGGATGAAAAAAAATTGTGAAAAAAGACCCGGTTTGCAGAAGAAAAAAATCATTTTTCATCAAGACAATGCACCTGCTCACACAGCTCAAAAAACCAGTATATCATTATTTTTTTGTTTTTTGTTCATGCATGGTTCGTTTGTTTTTTGTTCATGCATGGTTCGTTTGTTTTTTGTTCATGCATGGTTCGTTTGTTTTTTGTTCATGCATGGTTCGTTTGTTTTTTGTTCATGCATGGTTCGTTTGTTTTTTGTTCATGCATGGTTCGTTTGTTTTTTGTTCATGCATGGTTCGTTTGTTTTTTAAAATACGTATTTTTTTATCAAGCTCCATTTAATAGGCATAGATCGCTTCAAGACGCTTACATTATTATAAAATAATTCTTAAATAATATGAACTTTTTAAGCCTACATCCGCTGTTTTATAACCCTAAAGTTGCAGGTTTAATTCACGTTTGAATCCAAAAAAATTAAAAATACTCATATCCCTGTTTAATTTTCTCTTAAGACATATTAAACATCTTTCTGGTTGGTTGGAAGAGACTGCAATATGGTATCAAGGCTGCCAGGTTATACTGTATACAAAGAAAAATTAATGTAATACAGCAATACAAGATGTTCCAGAGGACGTTTATTCCATGATAAAATTGAATGTTTTTTTTTAGTATTATTGTGTTTTAGAAGAAAAATTCAAAATGTTTAATTCTGTCATGTTTGTAATTTATGAATATACGAGTAAATGTAAGAAGGCGTGTTGATATGTGGGTACATCTCATCTACACAATACTCTGTGCCACAATGCTCCGAACGTATTTAGTACAGTATTGTTACAAGTTTGTCTTGCCCTATATAAGAGCTGACAATGTGTCATTTGATCGTCCGCATTAAATAAACTTAACAATTAAAATAGCAATGACCCGAGAAAGCCAATAAAAAACAATGAAGCTCAATGTAACATATCCTTGCTTTCCAGGCTGGTGACTTGTTCAATTGATATCCACATCCCTTGATAAACTTATTAGGGCTGGATAATCGACACATCCCCTGGTAAACTTTTTCGAACTGGTTAATCTACGCATCTCCTTAAAAACTTACTCAGGCTGGTTAATCAATGCATCTTCCGATGAAAATATTCGAGCTGGTTAATCTATGCATACCCTGTTAACGTATTCTTACTGGTTAACCTGTTCACCGCGTTAAAAATCAAATGCCACGAATCCTGTGCGCGGCACAATTTCAGCGTTTTTTAATTTCTAAGTTTAAACACATATTTTGTTTAGAACCACTGATATTTGATTACAACACCAAGTAAACATGACACTTAAGTAGTTTTCTGATAATAAATAATAGTCATTACTCTTAAGGAGACTCATTAAATAAAGGAGATAAACTTAACATTACGTAAAATAAACAAAGGAATGCTACGATCAAATCAATGCTTCATGACACTCCCCCAATCAAATGCATATAGCACTAGTAATGTTTATTTACGTAAGAGAGACTTAGTAATGTTTATTTGCGAGTACGTAAGAGAGACTCATCGCAGGACTCGATCCGCGCGACAGGTCGTTAATGCTGGAAATATTGAGAAACCAAAAAAATTCGGCGCTCTGTTTATTCAACAATATCTCATAAACTAATATATTATTTGACAAGGTTTTCAGAGATGTCGCTAGAATAAAAATTATTTTAAATTTTAGTTCAATTTTTATTCCGGTTTTGTGTCATTTTTTTTAAGTATTTGTGATTTGAAACTTGGATTGTCGTCAGATCAGAGGCGTTTGTGCTCCCCGCGGGGAACACGTTAATATACTTATCCCCTGATAAACTTTTTCGGGATAGTTGATATACGCGTTCGTCAATAAACTAATTTAGACTGGTTAATCTACATATCCCCTGACGATCTTGATAAATTAATAATAACACAATTACGCTATACAAGTGATCTACATATTAATATTACCGGCTAGTCTTCCACCCATATATTATATCTTGGCGTGCCCATCTCTCTGGAGAGGCCGCGGGCCGGTGTTGCTTTCTTGTAAGAAGGGGATATTTCCTAAGATTCCCCGGATAAAAGTTTCAACTTTTTTGCCGTTTCTTTTTCTCTTTACAAGCGATGTTTATCGTCAAAGATTCGCCCTCCTGGGCTTTCTCCTTCCCATTGCATGAGACCTTCCACTACTCATTCCTTCCCCGCGAGCAGAATCATAATTCATCGTTATGGAAAAGCAGGACCGTCTTCTCGTGTTAAGGGAAATGAATTTTAACGAGTGTTTTAACTTTAAAGACATGCTTATTCTTTGTCGTCCCTCAGCGTTTGTTTGTTGCTTACTCTTTGTTATCTTCAAAATCTTAATACAAATGTTTTACTAGTTAAGCAACTTAATTTAAATATCAAAAGATTCTTTGGTTCGTTAACTAGCACTGGTCTTAACACAATGATAAATAACTACCTCTTCAAGTTATTTAATATAACGTTTGTCTCACAGCCCGCAGAGTTCATATTTAAAACGCCGATGGTACCAAAAAAATTGTCAAGCAAACAATTTCCAATGTTATTTTCCACGGCGTTCATTTGTTGCTAAACAGTGTAATGTACCTTAGAACAATTATAATAAGAAAAAAACAGAGTGAGTGATTTATACCATACATTATAAAAGATAGAATATTAAAGAATAATTTAAAACAGTAGCAATATATTGTAAATAAAGAAAAAGAAAGAATCGAAATAAAAAAATCAAACAATACATAAGCATGCAAAAAAATGCACTAGTCACACTATAACAATAGTGTAAAATGTAACTATGGTATATGAGTCACTAAAACAAAACGCTCCCTTCAAAGGCAGACAGCCCGCACTGCACCAAGCCAGGTGTTCATATTGATATCAATATAAAAGAAGAATACAATGCGTACAAATAAAAATCAACATGTGCTTAGTACAAGTGGAACCAAATATCAAACTCGCCCCATAACACTCAATGTCTCAAAAGGTATATAACTTTTAAATCAACTTGGGAAAAAAATAGAAACACAAAAGTCCGATTATTGAACAACAAGCTGAAAACAAAGTATAAGAATGGAATCAGACAGCTGTTTCATAAAGTTTCTTTAACACAAGAAAGAGTAGAAAAAATACCATTGATCGACATTCGTTAGTAGAAATTACCACTTGTCAGTAAACCCACCAGGCTAAACTGTATTATTTTTCCCAAACAACCAGAAATTTGTTCAAGGGGTCTTAAGTAAAAACCAACCTGAAATCTTACTTCATAAGAAATTGGATTACCGCATGAATCAGACCCATAACCTCTGGGTCGGACAACAGGCAAGTTACCAATAAGGAACGGAAGTTGTATATGAAAGTTTGATTGGCCCCATGAAATCTAAACCTGATTCAATATATCTTTGATAATATCTTGAGAGATTCAATAATACAGAATCCATTCATGCGTTGAATTCTAGAAAATAAAGCTTGAGGAAAGAGATAAAATTTTGAATGCGAATATTTATATTCCCACAGGATGAATTCGAAGGCAGGCTGTAATTTATTGTTTACTTTTGAATGGCAGGATAAAGGATATCCGAATGATAACGGAAAATGAAGGAGGTATTCCTGAATGACACGTGGCAGGAATTCTTCTCATTTTATCGATTTTCGAATATGATGAATAAATTAATATAAGGAAAAATTACGAAGAAATTCTAAAGAATAAATCACTTTTGTCATTAAATTCTAATATTGAAAAAAACAGCGTATTTGAAAAAAATAATATCGCGTAAATAGAAAACTGATACAATAGACTCGACCAAAACAATCCAGTTTTCTTTCTTTTTCTTTCCGTTCACTCATCAAGAGAATTCCTCAGCTCTCAGCTCAGAATATGCCACCTACAAAGGAAATAAGTTTGCCCAGATACACATATTCCTGGACAAGTTCTAGCGGCTTTCCATCTACGTTTATTGGTTTTGGGGTAGCAAAGCTGTTCATCATATATTTGGTTTTCGATATATTCATTTTTAAACCAACTTCCTTACTGACCTCTGCCTATTCTTGCAGTTGGTGCTGAAGATCATTCGGGGTTTGTTAGAATATAGTGCATAATCTTTGTGAGTATAGTATATTAAATGTCATTTTTTGGTTCTTAAAGTGCAAGTGTCACAAACACCACTTGTTTGTTATTTTGATGATATTGTCACATGGAAATAAGCCCTCTTAATTGTGTGTACTGGTTGTACTCTAAAGTAGGTGTGATATGCTGAAATTATTTTGATCATGTGAGGTCGAAATGTTGTGGTAAATCAAACAAAGAGGTCCAGCTATCTTGATCGAGCTTTGAAAGTGACTTTTTTAACCTATCACATGGAATAGATGTCAGAAAGCTAATCAATTATTAATTTATTGTCAAATGTACACACGGACTTGCAAAAAAATTCTCAAAAAAATCTATATTTAAGTTAATATAAGCAATGAAACCAAACATAATGTCTTCAGAACCTAATAAGATATCCATTAATTTTGGCTACGGTCAAATTTATTTGCTATTGAAATAAATAGCCAAAAAATATCGTACTTATAATTATAATATTAAGAAATATTGAATCTTTATTAGCAAAACGTTCATAAATTAGATATTATAGAACTAAATTGTAGAATTTAGAACATATTTACATTTAATCCATCGATGAGTAGAACGCCGAATTAGATACATTAGTGTGAGTTGTACTTAATTTGGTAAGCCCCGAGCTTCTATGAACCCTTATTAATTTAATACAGGGAATTTTATGCTTAAAGGAGATTCATAATGTGATTATTGAATTTGAATATCATGGTTTAAACTTAATCATATACGCTAGTGTATGTTATCATACAATTTGAAATGAACTTTTCAAAATGAATGACCCAATAACTTGTCTTTAAGGTGAATAAGGAAAGAAATCTATTTTTAAAACAACAAGTAAATATATTAGCGCTACGCTCAAACAGAGATTATTTATTGGCCTTTCCAGTTCACCGCTCCTCTTTCTTTACGTCGTCCTTTACTGTCTTTACATTGTCTCTGCATCAATTGTACGTCATCCTCATGTAGTCAGTGCTTTCGCGAGACAGATGATCTCAAAAAATGTCTATGGTGTCACTAGTATATAGTGTTGCCATGTTATTTTGATATATTTCGTTCTCGTTGTAATTATTCCAACCATGGATTAGCGCTACGCTCAAACAGATATTGTCTATTGGCCTTTCCAGTTCACCGCTCCTCTTTCTTTACGTCGTCTTTTACTGTCTTTACATTTTCTCTGCATCAATTGTACGTCATCCTCATGTAGCCAGTGCTTTCGCGAGACAGATGATCTCAAAAAATGTCTATGGTGTCACTAGTATATAGTGTTGCCATGTTATTTTGATATATTTCGTTCTCGTTGTAATTATTCCAACCATGGATTAGCGCTACGCTCAAACAGATATTGTCTATTGGGCTTTCCAGTTTACCGCTCCTCTTTATTTACGTTGTCCTTTACTGTCTTTACATTTTCTATGCATCAATTGTACGTCATCCTCATGAAGCCAGTGCTTCCGCGAGACAGATGACCTCAAAAAATGTCTATGGTGTCACTAGTATATAGTGTTGCCATGTTATTTTGATATATTTCGTTCTCGTTGTAATTATTCCAATCATGGATTAGCGTTACGCTCAAACAGATATTGTCTATTGGGCTTTCCAGTTCACATTCTTCTTTTTTACGTCGTCCTTTACTGTCCATGCAGTGAGACTCTGGAATCAGTTACAAACCAATATATGACTCGCTCCGTCCTTGGCATGCTTTAAGAAGCGACTGAAATAACTCTTAATTTCTAGTCAGTAAAATAACATGTTTCATTCCTGATTTTTCTTTTCATTTCCTCTCCACAATCCCTTCCTTTCCTTTTGATTGATGATATCTCACTTTATACGAAAAATAATGTTCGGGTGATTGTCCGTCTTTGTGGAGTTCGTGGGCGTGTGCTCACGTATATGTTTATGGATTTCGTGGGGATGGATAGTCATTTGAATTATTTATGTGACCACGTAACTTGCTTCATTTACTTTTGTCTGGTTGGTTGGAAGAGATTGCAGCCTGGCAATAAGCCCGCCAGATTGTATTTGCAATAAAAGTGTTAAATAAATAAATAATAAATAAATGTCTCGTATAGTGACGTTACGTAACAAATATTAATAATGATACATTTAATTCAGCAGGTGTATATAATGGTGCAATACTACGAAAGCTATAATTTTACAAGAGACCAGGGTATAACAGAAAAAAATGGTCGACGGGAGGATGATATTGATCATAATATAATTAATATAATCATCGTCTTGTCGTGGTACTCATTGACTGAGCATCGTGACTCCCATGATAGCCGAATCATGGTAGTTATATTGGGAATATAACTATCATGTAGTTTCTCCTGGCTTTCTATGCCGCAGTAGCATATTAGTTCATTTTCTAAAGTGCATACCCTGCTGCCGATCTATACCTAAATTAAGAGAACCTGCACGGATAAGTTAGACCAGCTCACCCATCAGTTCATCGCACCTCCCTCAAAGCTCACCCATCAGTTCATCGCACCGCATCTTCAAAGGGACTGGTAACCTCAATCTCGATACGATACGAATATGTAAGGTTCACAGGTGGGATTTCTAGTAATTTTACAAGATCCATTTATGAATGTGGGACATTTTAACAGGGCGGAGGTTTGTACCGTTCATGGCATCTCCTCAATCAGCGAATATGTCTTCAGTTTTAGTGGTGTGATGAACTGTAGAACTTCAAATTGGAGCCAAACTCTATTCCCAGAAAGGGGCTCATTAGCGTCGTGACGGTGAGCTCCGTGATGGTGTCGCTGGCCAGAAATATCACATCAAGAGTTCTCTGTTTCTTATTATAATAAATGACTTATCAGTGATACAAAATAAATTCAGCTGGCGTGGTATCCATAAGTATATCATATTTAAAATAAGAATGCTAATAATAAATACCAAATCTTATTTTTGCCCGACAATTGGCATCGGTACAGAGTAACCGCATTTATTTATTATTTTTATTTTTTAACACTTTTATTGCAAATACAATTTGGCGGGTTTATTGCCAGGTGGCAATCTTTTCCACGAACCCCACAAAGACGGACAATCACCCAAACAGCATCAGAGTGCATCTAATCTTGGGGCGGATTTAGAGATTATTGCGGCATAACATTGACTGAGGATGATACTTGTAGATCTTACAAGATTGGTTAAGAAAAGCCCTAAATCAATTTATTAATATTTCTGCTTCTAACAATGACCAACTAACTTACAAAGTGGTCTATAATAAATATTTTACTCACACAAAACTCATTCAATTTATAACTGATAATTAAAGTATAACATCAAGTTTTCGAGCAGTTTTTAACTATTACTACCAAGGTTTAAAATTTTGCAGACTGCATAAATTAAAACGTGTATGGACAGATATCAAGACCACGTGCATCGCGTGGTCAAGTGATGTTACAGATAACATTTAATACCTCGGCCCTCAATAGCATGTCAACTAGAACTGATAGAAGACACGCTGTTTCACCAGTATTTTGAAATGTTTTATATTTAATATCGCGTGATTGTAAAGTTTCTTTCGAAAGAAGGGTAAAGCCTGTCAAAAAATAAACGACGTTTAGAAGTCTACGAAGAGTCGTTTTTGTCATTTTCCACTGTGAAAGATTGGGCTAAACAGTTTTCTTTTTTAAAAGAATATATGTGATGGAAGTCATAGGTATCCTTAAAACCTCGAATACTTAAGTGGAAAAAATGCAATTTGAGGTGAGTAACACAGCGTGGGGTTCGAACCGACGACCTTCCGCACGAAAATCCAATGCGTTACCGCGTGATCATGCACCTCAAAGGCACAAGTTGCAAACTGCTAAGGGGTACCGTCTACACAAATGCGGCACTGATGACACCTTCTTCTTCTTCCTGGCACTGTCCCAACTCATTGACTAGGTAGACTATTGGGGTCGGCTCTTCTCGTTCTCAGTCTGTATGTTCTTCGGTTCTGGGTGTCACTTTCATCTAGGCCGTTTCTCTGCTGGATTTTGGAGCATTGAATTATCCAGGAGTTCTTTGGTCTTCCTCTGGACGGCTGTCGAGGAAGATCCATGGACATTGCCTGATTTACCGTGTGGTCTGGTGGTCTCCGTCTTATGTGCCCGTATCATCTCAGCTGTCGCTCTTCCAGCTTATTGTTTATGTCAGTGGCCCCCAGACACTGATGACATCATTGTGTTGTATTACATCGAATAACATTTTCGTTGTATACAGTTTTATCTTGGAGATGCATTGCTATATAGCAACCAAGCAGAAAGATTTTAAACAGGCCTAAAAAAACCTTGCTAAAATATTTTTTTAAAAGTAAGTTCTAATGGGAATTGAATCCCTAACCATCGAATCGGAAGAGAAGCATCTTACAAACTAAACCACTTAGGTCTTCATATTTTATTTTACGGGTATTTACGTGTCACTAGTATCTTAACTAAGGATTAAAGAAAGTTTTTTTTCTGAATCACAGTGTCCGACTTCTTAAATCTCGTTAGACGCATTACAGAGAAGAAAGTCCTTTTTTAACTTCTGATTAATTTCCTTCCTCCACTATCCCCGAAATCCTTTCACGCAACGTGTTTAATTGCATCATTAACACAAATGAACATCGTCCCAGCCGTTAGAATAAAGGCTGACACTTATCCCAGATTCCTCCTTAAATGATCCTGTATTATCCCTGTTCCTGATTTCGTCTGTCGACTTTTATCAATTGCCACGAGATAATTCCTAAAAATCTGAGCATGACATCTTTCCACAAATAAATTTATTTAGAACATAACATATTATCATCGTTCATTTTAAATTAACTTGATAAATTTTTATCTTTATTGACTATAAATTTAAGTCCTTTTTAATTTTTAGAATCTTGAAAATAAATTTTCTTTTCTTTGTAATGTTGTTATTTGATTCTTTAGCATATCGTCTCGCCGTGTCGGTTGCAGGGAAGGCAGAGAGAATATGTCTCCATTTTTTTCTATTAAGCACGCAACTTTCGACTCTTTTACATTTTTAGTTTTCATCATGCACTTAGAGTATTCATACTATTTCTTTTTAAATCTAATCCACTGGATCTAGCCAAGTTTTCTTCGGTCTATTTTTTCCACGCACTCTTTCATTTCTTACTTTTATACTTGCTTAGTTACTATTTCGCCATATATCCAAACCATCTAAAAGCTCCTTTTTTCTTATACTTTCAACATCAATTATATACATACGTTTATTTCTGATACATTCATGCTACCTTCTTTCATGCATTAACACTCTATATTTTGTAAATCTTTCATCTGTCGAGTTTAAGCTTTACTCACACTTACCAATACGTTAAGGTGGGCACTAACACATTATTGTGTATTGTTATATTTGAGTTTCATAAAATAAATTGTTCACAATTTTATTTATTCACACCAGTGTTTTATTGAGTTCACCGGTTTCAAAAACTTCTTCGTCAGGGAAGAGGAAAATGGTAAACAAAACGGAGGTCTTGGAAACTGGTAGTGAACCCTTTTAGAAAATAGTGAGTTAAAACGGGAATCGAACACACAATCCCTGAGTTAGTAAGACATGCGGCTTAGTTGATAAGACATGCGACAGTCGTCGTACTAAGGCTATGAAGGTCATCGGTCAATACCACCATCATATCATATCCCTTTTAGGGTAGACAGAAAGAACAGATCTCCTCGTAATTTTCTTCTGACACGTAATTTCCGCTTCTACCACGTCTTGGTCGTCATCATCGTCGTCGTTGTTGAGTCGTATAGTCAATGTCAAGTGGCTTCTTCACGTCGATCATGTTATTTTCTATAAGAAAACAGCCCGATCCTAAATGCGCACTCCCTCCCGCAGACGTCATAGACATGTAAATCTGGCTCTGTCGCCTTTTAATGCTTACGCATGTTTGAAGCACACTGACTGTTCTTCGCACGTCTAACTGTTGAGACGCCATCAACTCGAGAACAGGTGGCTCTCTACTTTCTACGATCATGAGCCACCTGTTTCTAGTTTTCAGGTTCTCCACTTTCTACGAGCATGAGCCACCTGTTCCTAGTTTTCATGCTCTCCACTTTCTACGATCATATGCTAACTGCTCCTAGTTTTCAGGCTCTTCACTTTCTACGATCATGAGCCACCTGTTCCTAGTTTTCTGGCTCTCTACTTTCTACGATCATGAGCCACCTTTTCCTAGTTTTCAGGCTCTCCACTTTCTACGATTATGAGCCACCTGTTCCTAGTTTTCAGGCTCTCCACTTTCTACAATCATGAGCCACCTGCTCCTAGTTTACAGGCTCTCCACTTTCTACGATTATGAGCCACCTGTTCCTAGTTTTCAGGCTCTCCACTTTCTACGATCATGAGCCACCTGTTCCCAGTTTTCAGGTGGACCCACACGAAGTCAGTGACTCTCGCAGACTGTCCTTATAGCGTTTCCTCTGCTCACCAGCTCTTCGTATATGATATATCAGTCTAGGTACGTTATATACCTCGCCATAAGCATTCTTCTTGTATAAAAGTTTTTCAATCTCGTAGTTTTCAAAATTTAATTAATTTGTTCATGCAATGTTTTAGTACGTCTTCTCAAACTTGACATACCTTATACAAAAAGTTTGGGAATACCTATAAAAGCGTTGTTTGTGTTTGTTTAAAGCCTTTTGATTAGTTGGGATAAATAAAAACATTGTTATATGGATGCTTGTAACTTTCGATTAACGTATTAGTTTGCACTCTGTAGTTTCGGCTCAAAGTTCCGGTTATTAATTGACTAGGAGCACAAGCGCACACTGAAATTCGTTTGATTTATAGCATCGTTTCTCAACTCGTGGGTCGTGGTCTTTAGAAGGTTCCTGTAAAATAGCAGGGTGATCGCCAAAATAAAAATAACACATTTTCTGAGAAAAACGAAGACATTCATTTGAAAAAAATACATCGTCTCAAGTAATTGTTATGCATTATTTACTCTAAAGGTTTCTTTAATATCTATTTGTTTATATATGTAATGAAAAATGTGTAGTAGGTAGCGTAAGTAATTAATGTATAATCATAGTCAAAATAAGGAATAAAAGGTAAATAAATTTTTCGTTTAGCTGGTCTGTTAGTGACGCAAACTATATATTCTTACTTGATACGGCATATCGTTGTTGTGCAAGTGCAACATCTGTGCAATCACGTGCACATGCATTAACAAAATTTTGCGAGAGGCTAGAAAGGTTAAGAAGCAATGATCTATCGCGAATTCTTAGCCGTAACGGGACGTGGCGCACGGATACGGTTTCATTGGATGCTGAAGGTGTTCAGTTAATCATAATTGATTTAGTGATGTTAATTATTCTTTATCTTACTTTTTATATCTGAACGTCGTGATTATAATCATAATAATTATTTATGAACAGTTAATATAACGTACTTCTCATAGCTGAACGTCATGATTATAATCATAATAATAATAATATAAAAACACTTTATATAACGTACTTCTCATAGCTGAACGTCATGATTATAATCATAATAATAATAATATAAAAACACTTTATATAATGTACTTCTCATAGCTGAACGTCATGATTATAATCATAATAATGATAATATAAAAACACTTTGTTAAACGTACTTCTCATAGCTGAACGTCATGATTATAAACATATCAATAATATAAAAACATTTCATATTACGCCGTTTCGAGATCACAAAATAAAACTCATACGTTGAGTGTAAAGATAGGAAGGTAGTGGCTGATGATAACAACTGAGTGGATGAGTACATCACTCAACGATGAACTAGTTATCTCTTTAATTTGATTTATTCACCTTACTTGAGACGGTTAGATAGTTTGATAGATATACGAGAGAGTAATGAAAGATTTAAGTAACTTGAAGAATGCTGCTAGTATGTAGTACTTTCATAGAAGATATAAGAATTATATGGGATATCAAATGGTATTTTATTATACTAGTTTCGTTGCTGAGTTTATTGCCATGAGGCAATATCTTTCAACTAACCAGAAAGGTGTTATAAAGGCCTTAAGTGAAAACCAGACTGGAATCCTGTGAGGAATATATTATTTTGAACAGCGAAATGGTTAATGCAAATCAACAAGTATTAGGAGACTCCATTTTGCAATGAACGGTCAGTCTTGCAAAATCTCAAATTTGGAGAAGCCGTTAATTTTCTGTTCATTTAGTTAAGACGTGTTAAATTATCGATAGAAATCATGATATTCTTTTATGATCTCGAAATAACTTCACGTGATCAAAATATTATTTGCGTCATACATATTTGTCGGTTATATCTTGGCTGTCGGCAAATCCTCGGCAATCGATTTGATCTTTTCGAAAATTCCGACCCAGGATGCAGGTGTACATAGGTGACGCACTCATCCCTACCTTCCTGGCTGTCCAATTTCTACGAGGCGAGAGCTCAGCGCCTCATTTCCGCGCGGACTGCTAGCAAACAGACAGGTGCTAGCCCTCTGCTAAAATTGATAGTAATTATTTTAATTAATAATTACGGCTCGAGACCAGTTCTAGCCTCAAGTGTAATAGAACAAAGAAAGATTATCGAATAATATTCTTTGTAAATGGAAATCCAGGGAGAGAGTACATAATTACTTCATTGTTTAGTTAAGACAACGAGAATCCATTCTATCAACGAGACTTCTTCTCTACAAAAGACGCCACGTGCAGATTGCGTCATATTCCGAGAGTATTTCACGCTCCTCAAATCCATCAACGAGCTGTCTGACGCGTTTATCAGAAGGCTTGGAAGAAGGAGTAGCTTCTGGAATGCTACGGAACCCGATCTTCAATCACAACTCCCCGATTACGCTTCGAGTGGTGTGCAGACATCGACGAAATCGGTTGCATTATTGCAACGAAAAATTACGTCAATAATTAAATGTACTGTAATTCTATCTTCTTTGTTATTCTTTTGGTGATTTCAAATTTTGCATTATCTTGTTTCTTTTGTTTTACGACGCTTCCAGAGCGATCGTTAGAGCTAATCTCCCTTGCAAAAGATATTAATCCTTTAAAGTTAAACTCTTCAAGTGGAATTAATAGTCAAATTATTATTCAAATTAAAACTAGTCCTACCTGGATCATGTGATCCGGTTGGGAAAATAAAGAATTTTAATCTAAATTATTACTGTGTTTCATTATTGTTACTTTTCCTCTGATATACATACTGTGATAATTTGAGTGTTACCTGTCGAACTTTGTGACCAAAGAGATCTGTGTTCATTATATGCCGCTGACTTATTCGTGGGAGACTTGATTCTGATAATTTCAATAATTTAAGTAATTAAAATTAAATTAATCTAAAAGTTTAGAAAATCAGAAAATCGTAACAATCCTTTTTTAAAAAAATCTGAGGTTGAACGGGAATCGAATCCACGACCTCCGGGCTGGGAAACAAACGTCTTACCAACTAGGTCACGGAGGTCGTCGTGTAGTGATACGAACCAAAGTCAATGGATAACTAAAACATGTAAACTCGAACCGGGCAGTATTAAAACCTGCTAATATAATAAACATTCCACACGAGCATTTTAGTACCAATTAAGATGTATGATAGTGAAACGTGGACATGGAAACATATTTATATAAAAAAAAAAAAAAGAAGACTCGGAAGGAAGAAAAGTCGTAGGAGTGTACGTATGTATATGGATGAAGCGGAAGATGTATTTCAAGATAATAAAGTCTAGCGCTCAGTCCTCTTTGCCTACATCAGCAGGAAAATAGTGTGATAGTACGTATGTTTCTATACCATACTAACATAGTATGTTATTCGATTTTATTTCTATCAAATACTGTATGCAATAGAAACATCATCTACGTAAATTTCTATTCTATCGAAATCAGCGAGTAAAACGTTCACTAAAAAGCCTTCATTACTGCCGAGTTGTCTGCCCTGGGGGAATTAAATGTAGCAGCGAAACACAGAACAAGTATAATAAATATCATGATATTATGGAAGAAATGGCCGAGAGGGGGGATTGCTACAGTGCTACAGCGCTACGCCGCTACTATACTACACGCAGGGAAAGGGGGTGGTCTCCTAACGAAGCCTTTGTACTCTTTACTTAAAATCTTATTTTTTCCTCTCTTCGTCGAACGACCAGTAGGGCGTCTGCAAAAAAGAAACTCGTTTAACGATAATAATTCATAATCTATAAATACAAGCCTTGAACTCATAATAAACTGTGTACAGTGAAGTGTTTTAAACTGGGGGTAGTTGAAAGATTCTGAATTGCCGAAAATTTCTAAAACTTACGTAAATTTAAAATACTCTCAAACACAACACTTAATTTATTATATTATATAAAACATAAAAGCGAGACATGTGCTAGGCGTTTTTTACCTTGTCTTGTTACCCATACATATATGTATACAAACCATTTCACTGTTAATTTCTACTGGAGTAGACGGAGAGAACAAAGCGCCAGACGTTCATATATCAACACATATTTCGCATCTTCCACATCCATACATCTCCTTATACAACTTAAACGATTTATCTTGCTTCATACTTTTCCTTCTTTCAAAATATAATTCACTTGACTTTTATATCGTGACGACATATATTTCACCTCCTCTACATTCATGGACCTTCTCGTATAGCCCAAAAAATTTGTCTTACTTTTTACATTTTATTCATTCAAAATATCATTAGCGAAACCCAATTTTTCTTGGTCTATCTCTTCCACTCCTTCCTCTCATATTTGTTATGTTTATTTGTTTTAAAAGTATTTCTCCTTCATTAATTTCACGTGACGAAAACATCTCAGATTGCTCTCCTTCATCTTACTCAACCATCACTCATTAACTCTATGTTGCCCGTTATTATATTTAAATAAATATTACCTTTTGTTTTATGTGGCCTTGTTTGATCAGACGTAATTTTACCTTTTGTTTTATGTGACCTACTTTGATCAGACGTCATTTTAACTTTTGTTTTATGTGGCCTTGTTTGATCAGACGTCATTTTATCTTTTATTTTATGTGGCCTTGTTTGATCAGACGTCATTTTAACTTTTGTTTTATGTGGCCTACTTTGATCAGACGTCATTTTAACTTTTGTTTTATGTGGCCTTGTTTGATCAGACGTCATTTTACCTTTTGTTTTATGTGGCCTGCTTTGATCTGACGTAATTTTACCTTTTGTTTTATGTGGCCTACTTTGATCAGACGTCATTTTAACTTTTGTTTTATGTGGCCTTGTTTGATCAGACGTCATTTTATCTTTTATTTTATGTGGCCTTGTTTGATCAGACGTCATTTTAACTTTTGTTTTATGTGGCCTACTTTGATCACACGTCATTTTAACTTTTGTTTTATGTGGCCTTGTTTGATCAGACGTCATTTTACCTTTTGTTTTATGTGGCCTGCTTTGATCTGACGTCATTTTAACTTTTGTTTTATGTGGCTTTGTTTGATCAGACGTCATTTTACCTTTTATTTTATGTGGCCTACTTTGATCAGACGTCATTTTAACTTTTGTTTAATGTGGCCTTGTTTGATCAGACGTCATTTTAACTTTTGTTTTGTGTGGCCTTGTTTGATCAGACGTCAGTCTTCGATTTGATAATAAATCAGTTCGATTTCCGTCGGTACCCAGATTATTTAAAAATGTATTATTTATAGTTAAGGTATTAACATTATGGAGGTTTAAAGACACTGTAATTTGTTAAAACAAATTACAATATTTAAAAATGAGTTTCAGTCTGGTGTTCGTCTAAGATATTATTAATAATGAAAGAAATACATGCTATATAGTAACATGCCTACCAGATTATTCTGTATGAGTAACCAAAACATAATAACCAAGTATTTTAACAGATTTCGGATATTGGAATGAGATATTGAATGCAATAGGAAACAAAGTGCATGGAGCACTAGAAGGCATATACTCAAAACAAAAATGTCAAAACTGCCAAAATAATGGTTCCCATTAGCGTATTAGTGTCAAAGTGGAAGTGAAACGCGAACGGACGGACGGACTAAAAAGAACATGTAGAGGGTCCATGTATGACAGAATAATAAATGTTCTTATTCAGGATGAATCTGTACTTAAGACCGATGTGTCAAGTAAGGACGTAAAGAACATATTTTCTTTTTTCTTTATCTACTAGGCTTTCTACTCATATTTTCACTGCATATTCGTTTTGTTAATATTTCTTCATTCTTTCGTTCCACGTACCAACTCAAAGTGCCCTTCATCATCTTACTTTGGATATCAGCCCTTATCACATCATTTTGTATTCTATAATACATCGTTACCCTGTGCATTTTTCTAAGTACACACATCTCTGTAGCATTTATTCGATTCTTTACAGTAATTTACCATGTTCACGAACTTTTAGACTTCAAAGTTGGTACTAAAATATTGTTCTGGACTATCGCAGAGTCTTATTCAGTTATATGATTTTACTGCCCTATTTATGTTGTTTTCTTTCGATATTTCTTGTAAGTCTTCCATCATCTGAAAAAATACTACCTAGAGTGTAGAATTCTTCAAATTGATCTAATTTTTCATTACTCCCCCATAAAGGCCTACCTAGAAAACCCAGTTGTCAACTTGGTCACATCGTTGGTCATCCTCTTTCGTGGGAAGACAGATATTTAAATTATCTCCCTGCATTAGGGCGTATCTGGTCTCCCCGTGGGTACACTGAAACTATTGGGCTACCCGATTTCTCTTTGTCTATGGGAGCTTTAATGGAAAACTATTTAGCTCAATTTTGTCCCTTCTCCCTGTTGTAATGCTTACGTCCATCTGAATCAATCCGCAGAGCACATTTTGTGGAACTGCGATAAAAATCGAGTCACTAATTTTCGAATGGAACTCCACTTAGCCTTACATCGGTTCATCTTTGAACCGATTAGGTACTCCAAAATAGTCCGTCCATCAAGGGATAGTTTTGTTGTATTTGATTTTTTTAAGTCCCTTTACCCGTGACGTCGGACCTTAATTCCGTCGTCACTACTATTATTTTCACACTCAAGTGTGTCGCCAACGGAGAAGTTTATTTGGGTGCTTTCTTCTTCGTCACTACGTGACATCGCGCTTATAAAAAAAAAGAAGATTTCGATCTTCTAATGTGGATCGCTCTGGGTGAGAACTTATTTTGTCCTCCATAACAGCGAGCGTGGTGGTGGGATTAAACTGAACTACTCACCCATATATCACATTTATTTTTTCTTTCACACCTCGATAGAAAATGATCTCTATTTACCCTAGCAAGGAATTGGTGGTTTTATGATTCTGACAACTATTTGAAATACTGAATTATTGATCCATTTAGACTGGCAATAAATAGAACTAAAGTGCTTTTCGTTTGTATCGCAGGCTGTTTATTTTTAATGTTGCCTCGGATATTGACATCTTCAACATTTCAGAATATATTTTTAAAGAAAGCATAGCGAGTTTTCTTAGCAATGGGAATCAATTATTTCGACAAAATTAATTCAATTGTTTTATACTGTTTATATATATATTTAATTTTATACATGATTCGGGTTGCCTGTTTAAGAATATATATATACAAGCTATAAAAATCCCATTCCTTCAATCAGATCACTAATTCTCAATATTTTCATACAAATGTTTAAAATAACAAAGATAAATTGCATAATTTTCTCTTTCTCACCTTAGCAAACTTCTCTTTTAAGTCATTTTGACTTATCATTAATATTGCATGAACTGTCTTGCGCCGTTCACCCTTGGTTAATGTAGCCAAGTGCTCACCCTCGCAAAGTTTTAAGTATCCGCAGTGTTAACACGTCTAAATGTTCCTTAAAATAATTGTACTCGTATTACAACAAAAAAATCATTTATAAACTAATTTATTTTTTTAAGCTTACATATACAGAATATATAAGAGAAGGTTGATTACAGAATTTATAAAATATTGAATTTGTGCTCAACTTTTCTTACCGCGTGAATTTAAAATGAAAAGATGGCTGATTACAAGAATTTAAAAATGTTGAATATGTACATTACTTTTTTATCTGCATGAATGTCAAGAGTGACGCACGGTTTGGTGAGGTGCGGGCAGTCTGACTCGAGACGGTTCCGTATCATATAAATAAATGTATACTATATTGTTATTTTTTTTGTATTTTTAGTCATTTTGACTTGTGTATTTGCTTACTTGTGTGTTATTTAAATGGTTTTATTGAGTTGATGTGTCTTTTTATACGGTTTTATAGTAATCATTATTTCTTTGTTAATTTTACAATTATTTTTCTTTCTGAGGAATAAGTCACTTCATATTTGTATTTTTTTAAATATTTTTGTAATGTACGTTATACCGTTGAAAATCAATGAATTGCTATATACGTTATATCCAATTATATACAACGATTAAATATAAATTATACACTATCAAGAAATTAACAAATTTGAAATAATTGTTAAGCCAAAACAGCTTACTACTATTAATTACGAAGCTCTAAATGCTTTCTTTAAAAAACTAAAATATTAAAGATGTCAATATTCATGTCATATTCAAACCTGACAGTATGCGAAACAAAGGAAGAACACATGGCAAGTAAGTCACACTTATTTTTTGTCTTAATAAATCGATATTTTTGTACCTTAAATAGTTCTCAGGAACGTAAAAACATAGTTGAATTATTATAGATGTTGCTCCGGTTATTAGCTTGAAGATACAATAAGTTATAGAGCCATGGGTAGAACTGCATTTACGTAAATTGAGATATCTCATTATCACGGTAATATGTTACAGATTTATAAATCCTTCTAGTTGATCTTATTATCAAGGTAATATAATATGTTACAGATTTATGAATCCTTCTAGTTGATCTTATTATCAAGGTAATATAATATGTTACATATTTATGAATCCTTCTAGTTGATCTTATTATCAAGGTAATATAATATGTTACAGATTTATGAATCCTTCTAGTTGATCTTATTATCAAGGTAATATAATATGTTACAGATTTATGAATCCTTCTAATTGATCTTATTATCAAGGTAATATAATATGTTACAGATTTATAAATCCTTCTAGTTGATCTTATTATCAAGGTAATATAATATGTTACAGATTTATAAATCCTTCTAGTTGATCTTATTATCAAGGTAATATAATATGTTACAGATTTATGAATCCTAGTTGATCTTATTATCAAGGTAATATAATATGTTACAGATTTATGAATACTTCTAGTTGATCTTATTATCAAGGTAATATAATATGTTACAGATTTATGAATGCTTCTAGTTGATTATATAATTTTTTTAATTAAAAAATTACATACAGTATTGGCCCGACTATAGAGCGACCCTGAATATAAGGCGACCTCTATTTTTTATTTGTTTTTTGGAAAAAAAAACTTTTCTCTCGACATTATAATATAATGAAAAATAAAACTCGAATATAAGGCGACTCCCCTATTTACGTGTCGCCTTTTGAAATAAAAAACCTCGCATTATATTCGGGCTAATACGGTATTATAGACACCATACTGTCCTCGGGGATCTCAAAATAGAGAAATTAACAAATTCTTTTTGAAAGATTAAAAAAAATTAAATATGTGAGTGCATAGAAGGGAAGGCGACGATTGCAGCCATTAGGTTGGATAATTTCCGGCCATTATATTGTATTACACTTCCATTGTATACAGCACAACCTGACGCGCTCATTACGATGTGGCAATCTCTTACATCTAAAAAGAAAGGTGTTGAAAAGGCTTTTTAAAAAAATATTTGGTTCCAACAGTAATCGAACACGTAACCTCCGGATTGAAAGACAGGTGTCTTACCAACTAGACCACTGAGAAAATCGATATCTGCATATATTTCGAAAGACATAAGAAAATCACAGAAAATTTACGGAAAGCGAATTGCAGAAACCTTTGTAGATCTTCCGATAAGCCAATAACAACACATTTTACTTAAAGTGAAATGGATTGTGCGTGCGTATGGTTCATGCATAATCATAAATGTTGGCTGGGCTAACCTATAACATCATTGAAGACAATTGAAGCACTGCAAATCTATTAACCTTTCCTTCCCTGTGTTGGGTATCTTCTACACGTTGCTTCTAATAACCATCAATATCTCTATAAATATAATAAATACAAGGTTAAGATTTTAGGTATTCCTCCATAATATATTTACGCATTGATTTAAAAAATTATACTAATATTAATCAGAATTTATCGACTACATCGTGGATATTTTGTGAAGATATCGGAAACAAATTCGCATTTAAACGCTGTGAGTGCCTCGACCTTGTGTCTTGACGATAGGTGAATAGTATGCGGGAAGCGCGACACTATATTCGCATCTCACTCTTGCATACTCCACTGAATTGCGAGGAGCTGAATTGTCTCAACGTCGCAAGCATAAGCGTAAGCGCCGGGGTATGCGACTGACGTTCCGTGCCACAGTAGCTTCTAGGCTTGCAAATAGGTTACACGTACGCCCGTTCCGTGAGCGTGGCCAGATGGTTTTTTAATGTTTTCAGCAAATAAATCTCAATTATTATAATTTTTAACTTCAATTATAATTAATTAAGGGGATTATCTATGAACGTTCTTATTTTTCCGATTTAAAATCGCTAATTTTTTATTGCGTACTCACTACCCAACACCGGAGCACGCGTTTCAATTTTAACACCGTAAGGGAAGGCTTCAAAAGACATTTGGCACAATATCGACTCGTTTAAAATGGCATCAACTTCATATATTTCTCATCCTCTTGACCATTAATCCTGGATTCAAATCTATATTTCAAATATTTATTGCATCATCTTTTTAAGCGCAGCTTTTGGCGTAATATTTTCCAAGTTCCAATAACTTGACTGTATTTTATGACAATTCTGTGGAAAAATAAATTGTATCGATGGCTTCTCGAATTCTTTGGTTCTTGTCTAGTTGCATTTTCCACTTGGTTAGTCCAACAGATTGGGATTCTTCCTCTTATTCGTTGTCCTCATACGCTTCAAGTGACCACAAAACCTTCGACGACCTCCGTGGCCTGGTGGTAAGACGCTTGCCTGCCGATCCGGAGGTTGCGGGTTCGATCCCCGCTGGAAGCCAGATTTTTTTTTAAATAGGATTCTAGTCTGGTTAACACTTAGGGCCTATGCGAACATATTTATGGTTGGTTGGAAGAGATTGCCATATGGCAATAAACTCGCCAGGTAAAAAAAAAAAAAAAAAAAAAAAAAAAAACTCCTTGACCCAAAGAATCGGTGCAGGCATATTGTTGACAATCTGTCGGGATTCTCAATCATGGAGACGTTAATTCGCTTTGCTGTCCAAGGAGTTCGTAACATTCTTCTCCTGAATCATATTTGTAATTCATATATTTTAAATATCTCGCTTGCTCTCAGAATCCTAGTCTCCACGCCATACATCAATATTGCGAAAATGAAAGACAACCAGGCGCATTTGCGATAGTTCTACTCTTCTATGGTATATCTTTTCCAGCTTTGACATAGCATTTTTTTTGCCATTCCAGTTCTCCTTTTTACCTCAACTTTGCATCCTCCATTGTTAGTAACACTGGAGTCTAAATAAATAAAGTCAATAAACACTTTTAGACCATGATTCACATCATTTGGTGGCAGTTTGTTACTGCGGTCTAAGGTAAAGGTACCAGAAGACAAAAAATGATGTGCGTTTTTATGATTCAGACACGTTTTAAGGCTTTTGCGGTTTATCATATCAGTTGTGTAAAGTCTTTTTGAGTTTTGTATAGAGTAATTTAGCTTATGATGAGGCCAGATACCACTTGGTTTATAGCGCTATCTGCTATAGATCAAGTGGTATCCGGGGTATATCTACTTATGGCGAAGTTGATTACAAACAAGCCCTGAATATAAAAACTGTAACAATCTGAAAGATCTTATACAACTGTTGGGATTCAATTTTTTATTTTATTGACATTTACTTCTCATTAAACCCTGTATAAAATCTACCCTAGGTGCAAGACTAATTGACCTTTATAGATGAAACAACCCCTCCTAGATAAGAGGGGAATGTGCACATCAGGGTACTCGAAACCAAGATAATTACTCTCAACGAGTTTCTCCCTAATTGACCTCTAAGTAGGTTTATGTCGTCTCGAACGTATCTTTGACTATAATTAGTAATTTGAATCTATCTAACGTGGGGTTTGTCGACTAAAATTATCATACATAATTGAAATGTGTATCAGCGATGTTTTGAACTCAGTGATCCAAATAATGAATAGCGTATCACATCGGTGTAAGTAATATTCAAACTATAATATTATTAACTACGATGTTAATTCATCCATTCATATGGTACCCTTCAACAAACCAAATTAGTGTTTTGGAAATATTAAAAGGGATGGCTGGGAAACGAAATTGTGTTCAACCCCAATATTGAAGCTTTCGTGTTTAAAAACACTTAAGTAGGTACAGTACTCGTGATTTGTCATCAATAACGTTCATAGCCAAGTTGGTAAGTCGATTAACTTTTGACCTGGGGTTTCAAGTTCAATTCTTGATGGTATCCGAAACTAAAAATTAATAAGAGCTTCGGACTAGCAAAAGAGTCTGATACTCGTAACAACACATTTTTTTTTTTTTTTATCCACTTTGCAAGGATTTCTCCTGTTACACAAAGAGAGTTTGCTTCTAGCGTTAGCTTATTCGTTAGGAATAATATCAGCCAGGATTCTTCTCATACTGCTAGGCGGTACCGAGAATATATCAACCGTGTCATTCAGTTGGTTCAATATATCTATACCACGCGTGACTGAGTGTTTAGCCATGATATTCGTCCTGTAAATTGGTATGTAGAACAGAGGGTGATTCCTTGCACGGATATATTTATTGGGTACATATAAACTTAGTGCTTCTAGAATCGCGGGACAGTTAAAGGAACCTTGGAAAACCTTTATTAGGAATATCGCAATGGATTCTTGCCTTCTTGTTTCAAGGCTTCTATAGTTACACACCGTGAGAAGTTCGGCATGGTGAGCATATTTTGGGTAATCGCCCTTTGTTCTGTACCATAGATATCTGAGGATTTTTTTTTGTATTTGTTCTATATTGTTTTTATATTTGAGCTGGTGAGGAGCCCAAACCGTAGATGCATATTCTAATTTGGTTCTAATTAGATAATTATATAAGTTTCGGAGGATATCGGTGCTGTTAAATTCTCTTGATATTCTCATTACAAAACCGAGTAGTTTGTAACAGTCCGATATCAAACGTGAGACATGGTTAACGAACGTGAGTCCGACATCGAAGGTTACGCCCAAATCCTTGAATTCAGAAACTCTGTTTAGTGCCACTCCCTGTATATTATACTGATGGTGGATTGGTGAAAACGATCGACTATAAGATACACAGACACATTTATTAATGTTGAACAGAAGATGATTTTGCTCACTCCAGGAGACTAGGGAGTCTAGGTCCTGTTGTAACTGTGCACAGTCGTGAGGTGAATTGATATAATGGTGATCAACTAGTTCCGTGCCAACTCATGATGTTTTAAACCCGAAGATTCGATAAATGGCGAGTGACACATTGAATATGTTAAAATGTATCAATCAAATTAAAAAAATTGGACGTACGAATATTAACAACAACGAACACGTCTGGTGCGTGTGAGTATGGTTACCAGACAAATATTGTACCTGAATGGAACCCTTGATTTGCATTCAATCAGGAATCGAACCCAAAACCCCCAAGTACAGGCGGCGTCTTACCAACTAAGCCTAGCAAGGCGTCTTCCTTATAGTTAAACAATGTGACTTTAAATCTGTCCAAGAGGTGAATATCTGATCCTTAATTATTCTATTGAATTACAGTTTGTTGCATACAAGACAACCTTATGGGTTTATT
This sequence comes from Odontocerum albicorne, assembly GCA_949825065.1. Lineage (NCBI taxonomy): Eukaryota > Metazoa > Arthropoda > Insecta > Trichoptera > Odontoceridae > Odontocerum > Odontocerum albicorne. Next base: position 51,331,772 of record OX463839.1, read on the forward strand.
AACATTTGGTTCTCTCTACCGACCAATCAGAATGGTATTGCTTGCAAAATATGGTTTAATCAAGTGAACGATAATTTGAAAGAAAAAAAAAACGTTAAAAGTCAAAGAAATCGTAGGAGTTGTTTGAAAAGGTGTATGATTATAGACAACTCTAAGGATGTGTGTCGAGATAGACAAGCCTGGCACTGTGTACTTTCAATAGCATAATGGTATGTATGCAAGTCTTAATAAATCTGGACTCCTATAGGAATCAAACTCATTACCCTTGAGCTAGAAATCAGTCTTACTAACTGGACCACGGAGGTATTCTATGGAAGTAGCTGAACATCTATAAATGTTTCGTATTCAATTACATTTATGAAAGTATTTAAGTGAGTGGGTGTCTATATATTTTGTTTATTTATATCTATGTGCGTACTCGTATTATATACTCTGGGATTTGATCAATGATATGTTATATGTAGTCCGTTTAAATTATTTTTAAATTGTATCTTTGTATGCCTTGGATGTTATTTGAAAAATACTTTATATTTATGTTTTTTGTCTGTGCTTTTTTGGTATAATGTAAATGTGTAGGTTAAAAAATATTGTATAATTGGATAAATTGCATTTAAATTTGCCCGAATTGTAAACAATGTATAATTGGACAAATTGCATTTAAATTTGCCCTAATTGTAAACAATGTATAATTGGACAAATTGCATTTAAATTTGCCCGAATTGTAAACAATGTATAATTGGGCAAATTGCATTTAAATTTGCCCGAATTGTAAACAATGTATAATTGGACAAATTGCATTTAAATTTGTCCGAATTGTAAACAATGTATAATTGGACCAATTGCATTTAAATTGGCCCGAATTGTAAACAATGTATAATATAATTGGACCAATTGCATTTAAATTGGCCCGAATTGTAAACAATGTATAATTGGACAAATTGCATTTAAATTTGCCCGAATTGTAAACAATGTATAATTGGACAAATTGCATTTAAATTTGTCCGAATTGTAAACAATGTATAATTGGACCAATTGCATTTAAATTGGCCCGAATTGTAAACAATGTATAATATAATTGGACCAATTGCATTTAAATTGGCCCGAATTGTAAACAATGTATAATTGGACAAATTGCATTTAAATTTGCCCGAATTGTAAACAATGTATAATTGGACAAATTGCATTTAAATTTGCTTACTTTAATTGATCTGTTCATTCATTTTGTTTAGAAATAAATGCATTTTTGAACACAAAAAACGGACCGAACTAATTTAAAAAACGGACCGAACTAATTTAAAAAACGGACCGAACTAATTTGTACACCCAATATATATATAATAGTACCAGTCGGGTTTCTTCTGTAATGGATAGGGGTCGAACAAGATGAGCCCAGGCGTTCTGTTAACATCTCATTTATATTGTTTCTTATGTGAAAACCTATATAATTGTGTATTTTGTCATGTATTGCTTTGGTTTTGCTATCAATAAACGTGATTATTATTTATCAAAGGTTTTAATTTTAACTTTGTTCAACTTCATACTATAATGGGAGTGAAACGTGGACTTAAAAAAAGACTTAAAGGGGTTGAATAAATACTAAAGAAATGCGTGCATTGAGAAGAATATACGTGGGAGAAATGTATGACAGAATACGGAATGAAGTTATTGGAGAATGTGAACGTAAAGCTGATATGTTCAGTGAGATGAAAAAAGGATTTTTTAAATATTGTAGTTTGAACATGTAGAACGAATGAATAAAGAAAGACTAACAAAACAAATATATATTGTTCAATGTAAGTGGGAGGCGTGGTAGATGAAGACTAAGGAAAGTATGGTTCGATCAAATGAATGACATTTTGAAAGAAAGACACGTGGAAAGTCAGAGAATTCCTCGGAGTTGTATGAGAAGATTTATGAACGTAGAAGAGGTGAGTTACTTGTGTCAAGTTAGAAAGTCTGGCTTCGTCAAATATGCCCTCTCTACCTACCCCGACAAGAAAATAGCTCTAAATCATGAGTACCAACAATATTGCTTCTGATGTTCGGGTACATATCTAAAATATTCAAACCTAGTAATAAGACAAGTCTATAATGTTCTTGAGGCGCTTTTTAATATAGTCTGTGTCATTGATTTCTTGCGAATGCCTTATAACATTTCATGATTGCTGAGAAAGATGACTGAAAGTTACTTCATTTTCTTCGCTGAATTATTGTTGATTCAACTGGAAATTTCCTATTTTTTTGTGATCGGGAAAATCGCTTATCATTTTCTATCACATATCGTTGTGCAAGACGAAAACTTTGATAACTCATCATATTAAACAAGAAATAACTTTTGTTAATACTGTCAACTTTCAATTCATAGAACTTTATTTTGTACAAAAATCTAATTTAAACGTTAGATGATTATTAATGAGTGACAGCTCTTGCGCCATAAATTGTCAAACTGTTATTGCATAGCAAAACACCTGTCATTACTGAAATATAAAAAAATAAATATCTATAACACATTACACAAAAAACATCACCTATTATTTAATTTTAGTATCATCAAAAAAATATATTTCACAAAAAACATCACCAATTGTTTAATTTTAATATCACTAAAAAAATATATATTTCCCAAAAAACATCACCTATTATTTAATTTTAACATCGCTAAAAATATATATTTCACAAAAAACATCACCCATTATTTAATTTTAGTATCGCCAAAAAAATATATTTCACAAAAAACATCATCTATTGTTTAATTTTAATATCACTAAAAAAATATGTATTTCACAAACATCATCACCTATTGTTTAATTTTAATATCAAGTGCCTAATTAACTTTGTTCTCTATCCCTAGACGCCGTTCGATATATCTATCATAGTATAAATAGGTCAAAATCCATACGATGGTTGTCGTCGAAGAAAGAATACGAGAATTGAATTTTGAATACAAGAGAGCGGAGAGGAATACTTGGATTCTCTCCGAAAGTAATTCAAAATTTGAATCTCGGTGGGTCCGTGATACTGAACGAATTTTAAATACCTAGCTAACAATTTTTGAACCGGTATAAAAAGGGACGATGTATAAATGATATATATAAACAAATTGTACATTTATGAATATATATTTTAATAAATGTAGAATTTGTTTTACTTCCGTGAATATTTCACGGGCTGCAACTAGTTTATTTAATTGTGTGTTTTGTTTTGTAAAACCTACTGCCTTAGAGATAGGTTTACACATTAGATAAAGGAGTGCTTATTAAAATTAATTAAAACAATAAATTTAAAATACTTTTAAAATATCGAGATGTACTAATTGTCATTCTTAAAATTTTACCTGTGTTAAATTAATTGGTATGTTATTTGCAGGAAATAAAACAATTCTAAAAATGTATATTTACCAAAAATGAGTTAACTTAGCTTGCGCTTTGCGAGACGATATCTTGATCAACGCATTTGAAAGGATCAAACTGTGGAAGTCCAACGGATTCACTTTACTTCCACATGATCGAACCCGAAAAGTCCGAATCTATTGATGCAGCGTATAAAAAAACACACATTTTTCGGCAAGATATGGTATTTTTATCATCCTTTTAACATTGCTATCCAACAAAAAATACCATTAGCAGATCAAAGACTTTTTCCCAGCTATTATATTTCAACTGAACGCAATTTCAGATTAAAAGATAAAAAAATAATATATATATATATATATATATTTTTCAGGCGTCTCTTCGGGGAATTCGAGAAAATGAAATACTTCGTTATAACCCGAAATTTCTGGAATCTTATAAACCGTTTGATCTTACATTTCGATGTAATTTTTGAGTCGCGATGGGATTTGTTACTTTCTGAATGTTTATTTAAAGATTTTCGATGAATCGTGATTAAAGTACTCGACGTTTATATTTGTTTTTTTAATTATGCCCGAGCCTTTTAATTTTATAGCGAAATGCAAACGAGAAATGGACTTCTTAAGTTAAAATGTGCTCAAACTCATAAAATATATGTGACGATAAACCTTTGAATCTAAGTGATGATCTTACTCTTATAATATAACTTTCATAATCTATTTTTTTTTATCCACTTTGCACGGATTTCTCCTGTTACACAAAGAGGGTTTGCTTCTAGTTAGCTTATTCGTTAGGAAGAATATCAGCCAGGATTCTTCTCATACTGCTAGACGGTACCGAGAATATATCGACCGTGTCATTCAGTTGGTTCAATATCTCTATACCACGCGTGACTGAGTGTTTAGCCATGATATTCGTCCTGTAAATTGGTATGTAGAACAGAGGGTGATTCCTTGCACGGATATATTTATTGGGTACATATAAACTTAGTGCTTCTAGAATCGCGGGACAGTTAAAGGAACCTTGGAAAACCTTTATTAGGAATATCGCAATGGATTCTTGCCTTCTTGTTTCAAGGCTTCTATAGTTACACACCGTGAGAAGTTCGGCATGGTGAGCATATTTTGGGTAATCGCCCTTTGTTCTGTACCATAGATATCTGAGGATTTTTTTTTGTATTTGTTCTATATTGTTTTTATATTTGAGCTGATGAGGAGCCCAAACCGTAGATGCATATTCTAATTTGGTTCTAATTAGATAATTATATAAGTTTCGGAGGATATCGGCGCTGTTAAATTCTCTTGATATTCTCATTACAAAACCGAGTAGTTTGTAACAGTCCGATATCAAACGTGAGACATAGTTAACGAACGTGAGTCCGACATCGAAGGTTACGCCCAAATCCTTGAATTCAGAAACTCTGTTTAGTGCCACTCCCTGTATAGTATACTGATGGTGGATTGGTGAAAACGATCGACTATAAGATACACAGACACGTTTATTAATGTTGAACAGAAGATGATTTTGCTCACTCCAGGAGACTAGGGAGTCTAGGTCCTGTTGTAACTGTGCACAGTCGTGAGGTGAATTGATATTTTTGAAAATTTTCAAGTCGTCAGCGAACAATAAACATGTCAACATTTTATGTTCTAACCCTTAGATTATAGGTGGTGGTCACCCTTCGAATCTACCTGATAATCTAACCCGCACAATATATGTGATGCTTACTCTCAGAATATCTGTAATGATGTAAAGTTTAGTTTATATATGATACTTATAAGTCCTTTGAATCTATATGATGATCTTACCCTTATGCTATGTGCGATGCTAATTTTTCGAATATGTGTGATGAACTAATCCTTAGTATATACGTAATAATAAACCTTCAAACCTTTGTGATGATCTCAACCTTGTAATACATGTGATGCTTACTCTTAGAAGCTATGTGATGATCTAACCGTTAAAATATATATGATGCTGACTCTTCGAATCTACTAAATGATCTGACCCTTATAAACATACGAGTATATGTGGTGTTAACTCTTAGAATCTGCTTGATGATCTCACCCTTAGAATATATGCGATGCTAACCCTTCAAATCGTTGTGATGATCTAACCTTTATAATACGTGATGCTAAGTCTTAGAATATCTACGATAATTTAGTCCTTATAATATGGGTGTTACTTACTCTTAGATAGTAAGATAGTATGTGATTCTAACTCTTCAAATATTTGTGATGATCTTACCTTTATAGTTTGTGTGATGCTTACGCTCTTAAAATCAATGTGATGATATAGCCCTTCAAATCTACATAATGATCTAACCCTTCTAGTGTATGTGACGATAACTCTTAGAATATATACTCTTGCCCTTCGAATCCTTGTGATGAGTTAATCTTTATTACATATGTGATGTCAACTCTCAGGATCTTCGTGATGATATAACCCTTATTGTATATGCGGTGCTAAATCTTTAAATATATGTTCCGTGATGATCTAACCCTTATAAGGTTTGCGTTGCTAACCTTAGAATCTATGTGATGATCTCACCCATAGAATATATGTAATGATAAACTTTCGAATCTTTACGGTGGTCTAATCCTTATAATATATGTGACGCTAACTCTTAGAATCTTTGCGATAATCTAATCCTTATAATATATGTGATGCTACTAACTCTTAAAATCTTTATGATGATCTAATCCTTATAATATATGTTATGCTAACTCTTAGAATATTTATGATGATCTAATCCTTATAATATATGTTATGCTAACTCTTAGAATCTTTACGATGATCTTATCCTTATAATATATGTGATGCTAACTCTTAGAATCTTTGCGATGATCTAATCCTTATAATATATGTGATGCTAACTCTTAGAATCTTTACGATGATCTAATCCTTATAATATATGTTATGCTAACTCTTAGAATCTTTACGATGATCTTATCCTTATAATATATGTGATGCTAACTCTTAGAATCCTTACGATGATCTAATCCTTATAATATATGTGATGCTAACTCTTAGAATATTTATGATGATCTAATCCTTATAATATATGTTATGCTAACTCTTAGAATATTTATGATGATCTAATCCTTATAATATATGTTATGCTAACTCTTAGAATATTTATGATGATCTAATCCTTATAATATATGTTATGCTAACTCTTAGAATCTTTACGATGATCTTATCTTTATAATATATGTGATGCTAACTCTTAGAATCCTTACGATGATCTAATCCTTATAATATATGTGATGCTAACTCTTAGAATCTTTGCGATGATCTAATCCTTATAATATGTGTGATGCTAACTCTTAGAATCTTTACGATGATCTAATCCTTATAATATATGTGATGCTAACTCTTAGAATCCTTACGATGATCTAATCCTTATAATATTTTTTTTTTTTTTTTTTTTTTTTTTTTTTTTTTTTTTTTTTTATCCACTTTGCACGGATTTCTCCTGTTACACAAAGAGGGTTTGCTTCTAGCGTTAGCTTATTCGTTAGGAATAATATCAGCCAGGATTCTTCTCATACTGCTAGACGGTACCGAGAATATATCAACCGTGTCATTCAGTTGGTTCAATATCTCTATACCACGGGTGACTGAGTGTTTAGCCATGATATTCGTCCTGTAAGTTGGTATGTAGAACAGAGGGTGATTCCTTGCACGGATATATTTATTGGGTACATATAAACTTAGTGCTTCTAGAATCGCGGGACAGTTAAAGGAACCTTGGAAAACCTTTATTAGGAATATCGCAATGGATTCTTGCCTTCTTGTTTCAAGGCTTCTATAGTTACACACCGTGAGAAGTTCGGCATGGTGAGCATATTTTGGGTAATCGCCCTTTGTTCTGTACCATAGATATCTGAGGAATTTTTTTTGTATTTGTTCTATATTGTTTTTGTATTTGAGCTGGTGAGGAGCCCAAACCGTAGATGCATATTCTAATTTGGTTCTAATTAGATAATTATATAAGTTTCGGAGGATATCGGTGCTGTTAAATTCTCTTGATATTCTCATTACAAAACCGAGTAGTTTGTAACAGTCCGATATCAAACGTGAGACATGGTTAACGAACGTGAGTCCGACATCGAAGGTTACGCCCAAATCCTTGAATTCCGAAACTCTGTTTAGTGCCACTCCCTGTATAGTATACTGATGGTGGATTGGTGAAAACGATCGACTATAAGATACACAGACACATTTATTAATGTTGAACAGAAGATGATTTTGCTCACTCCAGGAGACTAGGGAGTCTAGGTCCTTTTGTAACTGTGCACAGTCCTGAGGTGAATTGATCTTTTTGAATATTTTCAAGTCGTCAGCGAACAATAAACATGTCGAGTGACTTATGGAATTTTGAATGTCGTCTATTAATATGAGGAATAGTAGGGGACCTAAATTGGATCCTTGTGGTATACCAGATCTTGCGATAAATTCCACAGAAGACTTGTTACGGATTGTTACGTATTGAGATCTTTCTTTTAGGTATGATGCAAATAATCCAATTAGATTATCGCTGAAGCCAAGTTTGTGCATTTTCTTAAGTAATATATCGTGATCAACTTTGTCGAAAGCTTTCTGAAAGTCTGTATATATTACGTCCGTTTGTGAAAGTTCATCTAAGTTTGACGCAATCTGTTGTGTGAGAGAGAGAAGATTAGTAACAGAGAGAGAAGATTAGTAACATATATGTGATGCTAACTCTTAGAATCTTTGCGATGATCTAATCCTTATAATATGTGTGATGCTAACTCTTAGAATCTTTACGATGATCTAATCCTTATAATATATGTGATGCTAACCCTTAGAATCCTTACGATGATCTAATCCTTATAATATATGTGATTCTAACTATTAGAATATTTACAACGATCAAATCCTTATAATATATGTTATGCTAACTCTTAGAATCTTTACGATGATGTAATCCTTATAATATATGTGATGCTAACTCTTAGAATTCTTACGATGATCTAATCCTTATAATATATGTGATGCTAACTCTTAGAATCTTTACGATGATCTAATCCTTATAATATATGTGATGCTAACTCTTAGAATCTTTACGATGATCTAATCCTTATAATATATGTGATTCTAACTCTTAGAATCTTTACGACGATCTAATCCTTATAATATATGTTATGCTAACTCTTAGGATCTTCACGATGCTCTAATCCTTATAATATAATATATGTTATGCTAACTCTTAGAATCTTTACGATATTTTTAATCCTTATATTGTAATATATATGATGCTAACTCTTAGAATCAATGTGAAAATATAACGCTTAGAATATATGTGATGCTTTATCTTAAAATTTATATGATGATCTTAGCCCTATATCAATGGAATTACATTTGTTTCTCCACTTAAACCCAAATATTACCATTCATGATAATACATAAAAAAACCATGTTATACGATAGGAACCAACTAGTTTTGAGAGGTGGTCCTCTCTTTCTCAAGGCAAAAAGTATACATGGTATAAATATGTAATACGTAAAAATATTTTTTTTAATTGACCAAATCGCAATGTATTTTACCAAAGATTTTTTGATGGGATGATTAGTAGACTTGATGCAGTTTGTATTAAGAATTGTAGAAAATCCTTATTTTATGCTTCCCTTTGGTATACCTTATACTTCACACAAAATATGATATACATTTTTACCTCTCCAGATGGTAACTCATTATAAAAAATATATTTAAAAAGTTAATTCTTACTTTTACATGAAATTTTCATGTAAAGCCTGAAAGGCTGTAACTCGGCCACTCTTTTTACAATATGCAACGTACGAGATATTAGCACCTTTATATTAGAAAAGTATTTTAATAGGAAAAGTTTTATTGCATAATAATAAGTTTTCTCGGAAGCTCAAGCAAAACTGGTGATATTTATGATACCACATTAGTGTTTAGAAGTTAAACGAATACTAAATATAGAAAATTAAATAGGTAATATACATTACATTCATACTATCATGCCATATGCCTGTCGGGGTAGGCAGGGAGGAGAGTGTGCCAAATTTCCTATCGCAACACACAACTTTCGTCTCTTCGACATCATTTTTCTGATTTTTTCGATTCCTCCTTTTTAGACATCTTTCACTTGATCTAACCATACTCTCCTTGGTCTTCCCCTACCACGCCTTCTACTCACATTAGGCTGTATATTTTTTTGTTAGTCTCTCTTTCGTTCATTCGTTCTATATGCCCAAACCATATAAGAATACTCTTCTTCATCTTACTCAATACATCAGTTTTAGGTTAACATTCATCCCTAATCTCTTCATTCCGTATTCTGTCATACATTGTCACTCCATATATTATTCGTCTCCTTACAGTATTTTTCTGCGTCCACGTGTTTCACCCCCATACATCAAAGTTGATGCCAAAATATTATTGTAAACTATTGTGTTAGCAGCTTTTGATGTTGTCGGGTTTGAGAATATATGTTTAAGTGCCCCATTGACTTTATTTCTTATCGCTTCGCACGAAATCCCTCTTAACTTTTCCATCATCTTAGAGAATTCTTCGACTTACTCCAATCTTTAATTATTTACCCATATATCATGTTTACCCATATATCATATTTACCCTTATATCATATTTACCCATGTATCATATTTCCTCATATATCATATTTGCCCATATATCATATTTTGCCATTTGTCATATTTACCCATGTATCATATTTAATTTTCCTATCACACTTTTATATCACGATTACTTTGAATTTTACGACATTAATTCTCTGGCCTTTCTATTCGCATCTCTCATACAATTTATTTATCAAACTCTGCAATTCATCTTCACTTCACACTTTCATGTCATATGCATGCAGTAATCTGTTTACGTTCCCATTTGACGTTTGTATCCCACCAATTGACCTTTGTAATTTTTTAAAACATAAATCTAAATAATTATTGAATAACCAGGGTGACATAACGCATCCTTGATTTACCCTTTTCGAAATATAAAACCATTCAACCTAGGTATCATTCTTATCCAACACTTTCGGCGAATAATGACGCAATAACACGTATTAATTTACATTCAACACCTTACATTCCAATATTTTTCAAAGCTTATCCCTCATCACGCGGTCATATGCTTTTTCAAAGTCTACAAACAATATACTTTTTTTTTTCAATACACATTTCCCCAAGCATAGGCAAAGAGGAAATCTGATCCACTTACCCTCTGACCCTTAAAAAGGCACCCAGAGCATCCCTTCTTCTTCGATTGTACAATAATAATATTCAAATAGTTTGTACGCTTGATGAATCAAATGACGTTTCGAGTTCAATTTCATCGGCTTATATCACCTGTTGTATCAGAATGTATTGCGTAACAAAGACTAAAATTAGTTTTTTTTAATACAACTACATTTATTTGCTGAAGTTTGGTGTAGTGTTTGGTCGTATCTTCAAACACGACGTGTGAACTTATAGGTGTTAACCCTCCCTGTCCTGTGATGTGTAACTAGTACACATTGCTTCTAAAAACTTTAATACCTCTATAAACATAATAAATACTGTGTTCAGATTTTAAGTATTCCTCCGTAATATAATACATTTACACATTGAATTAAAAAAATAATATTAATAATAATTAGCACTTATCGGCCACATCAGAGATATTTTGTGAAAATTGGGAATAAATTCACCAATACAATCAAACGTGTGCCAATGTGTGACGTAGGTATATTCATTCTAAAAAAAAACGCTATGGGTGAGGAAGCGACGCTATTCACATCTCACTTTCACTCTACTTCGGTATATGGGAATGCAAGAAATAGAATCTCAGTTCGCTCGCTTCTCTCCCTTCAGTAGGTCGGCAGCTTTCGGTAGAGGTGTTCGCTTTGCCCGTTTTGTGAACGTTGGCCGATGTTTTTTTTTTCATCTATTTAGCAATTAAATTTCAATTATTATCACTTTTGACTTCAAATTTTATTAATTTAAGTGATTGGCTATGAATATTCTAATTTTTCTAATTTTAAATCGCTCATTTTTACATGTGTATTGATGTGTATTGATGTGTATTGAATACACAACAACGAAACGGGCGGATTTAGCACAGAAAGGGAATGGTTAATGTCTCAGAAGAACCATTAATGTCTCAGGAGAAAGTTAAGAGTCACCGTAATTGACTGGAACTTTAGAGATACAAGTCAAGTATATCAGTCTATTCTAAGTTCTCAAATATGCTATGTACGAAGCAGATTACTTACAAATTATTTTTTAAAAAGAGATATGATACTTGTATCATATACTAAAATATCATAAGAATGTACGGGTTTCTCCTTTAAAAATATATATACAAATATATTTTTATGTAACTGGTCATAACCAGTTAACCTGTTTAGCTGTAAAAAAACGAAAACCGATTAGTTAAATAAGGCGGTTAATTGAAAGCCCTAGTCATATCGTTATCTTATGTGGAATAAAAAGATTTTAGTTAAATCAATTGTAATGTTTTAACATTAAATTTGTTTACTAAACCACACTTTTAACATATTTTCTTAGAAGTTTTTTTTAAATATACTGTGGCGTCCATATGCTCGGTCAATGACCGGCGATGCGACCTTTGCATACTTTGACAATTCAAAACAAACGAGTACAAGGTCCACACGCCGGTCATTCAACTCATTGTCATACGCGGAGCGCATTCCATGCTTGAGCGAGAAGGCAGCACATCTGTCGCGCCAAATCCCAAAATAAATTATCACCTACACGCCGCACGCAGCGTATTGTGAATGCGGAAACGAGACGGCGGGATATCTTGCTCGCATTCCCGCACACATTCAAGAATAGTATAAATACCTACGTCTACCAATAAAATGTCTCTTTCCGCATTGCGATCTAAAACGAGTTTTATTTATCAACAAATCATCATCATCTCTCCCTTAAGGACATAGCTCCTAAAATACCATAAAAGCATTCATAGAGTATCGTTATATTATATCAAACTTTTATTATATACAGTAAAACCTGGTGAATTTGTCGTGTATATGGTATATTATAATATACGAGTACATAATCTCTTCCAACCAAGCAGAGTTCTTTAGACAAAAAAATTAAACAGTTAATGCTGTCACTTTAAGTAAAATAATTGTATATTATATTGTATTACTATACATAATGTTTATATGGCAACCATACTGTAAGAACACTTGTCTTCTAAACCTTGTAAATCCGCATTAACTTAACTCGCAATGATCACTCTACTGCCGACCAAATTGCCACGTTCCAACAACGTTAATTACCATACTTTGCGGCTTAAGGGTTACTCTACTGACCATTTCCTGTCCAACCCCATCCCTTGTGTCTATCTTCTACAAATAACAGCTAAAACTTTCTAGTACAGATTACATAATAATTTCCGATTCGTAATTTCCATCTTAATAATGCTCATTTGCCAGGAAACGTTCCGCATTCCGTCAAACTAAATTTGAACCACTTGATAATTAAAGTTTGAGTCGAAAGTTTAGATGATATTAATTTTCAAATACCGATTAGTGCACTTGACAAAGCTGATTAATTGACGACCTCCGTCGCCTTGTTGGTAAGACCTTTGACTTATACCCGGGGTTATGGGTTTGATTCCTGATGGTTCAAAGAAAACAATAATAATAAAAAGAGTCTGGTAAAAGTTCGCGTGGTGACAATGCTCACACTCGCTAGGGGTGTGCAAGTATCCTTGCATGTTCATATGTTGTAGTTTTTCTAACACATACGATGAAAAACGCTGAGCTATTTTGTCTACTTCTAAGGTTTTTAACCAGAAGGCTCAATTGCTGGAGCTGAAGGCAATATTGTCACCCAATCGCGTTCTTAAATATATCCGCATCATCAATTCGGATATATCGATGAGGACCATTCAAATTAATTAATTAACTTGACAAACTTTTGAAAATAGGTTGTTCTTTGTGGCAATCTTGACTGAGCAAACTAGAGTCTTGGGTTAACTTCTCGATGAATTTCGCTTCTAAAATAATTGTTTTTGTTTGCTAACAATGGCAGTGTTTAAAATCACGTGTACTACGACTATTGCTGACAAACAAATAGATGCCTTGTATACCGCAGTTCAATAGCACACAATATCACCTTAAAAGCACATTGTTTATGAATTCAAAAGATCAGGTTATATTTGCCACTAAATAACCTTAGGTACAATAGAATAATGTCTAAATGCATGTTGAAAATGAGTAAACTATTAACCATGTTATAATGTGATCATCAGGTTCTAACAACTTTGTACATTTACCCTTACTCAACATAGAATACTTGAGACCCTTAATATAGAGAATTTATGATACTATGAATTAAAACTACCATAGTTCAAGATAAAGGTGATCTTCCTTACGAAATAAACTACATCAGAACAAGCGTGATTAAGAACAATTTACAATTTCGTAAATTACACGATTGTCGACATCACGTACACTCCAAACAGTCAGATGTAAAAGGAATCTCAATTAACTTGAGTAAAACGTGATTATTCGATCCCAACAATTTCGTATCGTTTCCCATTCTTTCTGAAATACCACAGATCCAGATCAGCCTAGTGGAGGTGGCTTTTCTATTCTTCTCTTTTAAAGTTACTCCTCTTCAGAGATTGGCGATCATCATGACTATCATCAGGTAGCAACTTTGCACAAAGATTAGGTACTACATTCAAAACAACTTCCGTATTTTTTTTAACCAGGACATGCGTCTTCTTCTTGGACTTTTTCTGTTCTAAATTTTTCTCTTTTAATGTACTATATATGTTATATGTTTAAAATACTCCAAATTATGGTGGATAATACTGCTCTCATAAGCAAAAACGTAGCTAATGGCAAAAGTAAAGTTTTGAAAAAACTGTGCTTTTATATTTTTCATTGCTGCTTAAAAATGTCGTTATTCATAAACAAATAAGCAGTAAAATGTAATTCATAAGCAAAAACGCAGCAAACGCATAGCGATATTTTTAAAGAAAAATATTTAGTCATCATTGATGGAGTTTTATAAGAGTCTTCCACTCACATAGTTTGATCAGTTGCATAAGTTTGCTCGTGGCTTTATCTGTGTGAAACAACATTCTCCAAAATGAAATATACAAAAAATATTTACAGATCTAAATTAACTGATGAGCATTTGAAGTCGCTGCTGATAATTTCTACTAGTAAACTTGATCAACAACTGCAAACATTCGTCAGTGGAAAGTTACAGCTACATAAATCTCATTAATAATTATTATAATGTTTCATTATGTGCATTACCTGTGTATGTCACTTATTACAAATTTTTAAGATAAATCTCATATCATTAATTAGAGTTAAAATGTTCAATTTTATTATGTATGTCAGTTATTGTGTTTCTTAATTGGTCGTTAAATAAAAATAAAAAAATATAATTTTGTATGATTTACTTACATTGTAAATTTTACAATGTAATCAAAATAAACTATGACGTGCTGGATTGGTGGTGCTCGCGGGCCGGTGTTGGCCCGCGGGCCGTAGTTTGGAGACCCCTGGTCTAAAAGAAACGTTAAATTGAATTGTAGCGAACAGGAATTGAATATCAATAAATTTGTTAAGAATTTCGTTTAGATGGAGTAGATCTATAACTTCCCTTCTATCGGAAATTGAAGTGAATGTATATCAAGAGGTACTCATGTAACATATAAACTTTCCTTTAACTGACAATCTTTAATTTTGTCTTTAATATATTTTTTCTTAAGCTCTTGTCATCACACGATATATATGCTATCTTTTTTATTTTTCAAATAAAAACAGAGAATGCTTACAATTTAGAACCAATTCTTTATTTATTAAAACGAACATAGTTCAAGTGTAAATAGTTCTACCTTACGAAAGAAACAAAACCAGATTCAGTCTGATTAAAGAACAATTCACAACTTTGTAACTTTATATAATTCTCTACAACACGTACACTGCAAACAGTCTAGGGCAGATGTAAAACAAATCTCAATTAACCATACTAAAACGTGATCGTCCGGTCCCAACAACTTTATATCCTTTCTAATTCGTACATAGAATATTTCAGAGACTTAATACAGAGAATGCTGACAACTTAGTTTCAAATATATATTAATAAAAACTAACATAGTTCTAAGGTAAAATAGTTCTTTCTTACAAAATAAACAAAATCAGCAAATGTGTGATTGAATAACAATTCACAGCATTATTATAATTAAACCACTATTTAAATAGTGCCGTTTAGGGAACAAACTCTCCTTAACTCTTCCTGTCCTGTAAAGTGTAACTAGTACACATTGCATCTTAAAAACTTTAATATCTCTATAAATATAATAAATACTGGGTTCAGATTTTAGGTATTCCTCCGTAATACATTTACGCATTGACAAAAATAATATTAATAATAATTAGCACTTATCGGTCACATCAGAGATATTTTGTGAAAATCGGGAATAAATTCACGAATACAATCAAACGTGTGCGAGTGTGGGACCTAGGTATATTCATTCTAAAAAACCGCTTTGGGTGAGGAAGCGACGCTATTCATGTCTCACTCTACTTTGGTATATGAGAACGCAAGAAATAAAATCTCAGTTCGCTCGCTCAGTAGCTCGCGGGATTTCGTTCGGGTGGTCGCTTCGCCCGTTTTGTGAACTTTGGCCGATGTTTTTTTATGTTTTCAGCAATTAAATTTCAATTAACTGTTGACTTCAAATTTAATTAATTTAAGCGATTGGCTAGGAATATTCTTATTTTTCCGATTTTAAATCGCTCATTTTTACATATGTTTTGATGTGTATTGAATAGACAGCACCGGAACGCGCCGATTTTTTACGTATAGGAAGGGAAAGGTTAGGGGTAAGACACGAGACTCTAATTCACTAATATTTAGTGATAAAAATATTACAAAAGAAATATGTATTAGTCAAGAACATTAGGAATGCAATGGTTGTGGTCATTAGATAAGGTACTTCCTCGCATCTGCATTTGTTCAGAAAAACATATTTCGTAAGAAAACCGCAGAAAACTTACCAAGGAAATACGAACCAAAGGGTGGCGCAACAACTGCAATATTAAATTTGCTGCCACTTTTCAGCAGTCAAACGTATAATATTTATAATAGACATACGTCATCTACGTGATGTTTTCACCATTTTTATAATAAATTTTAATAATTTCGAAGCGTTCTGCAATCGTGTACCACATGATTAATTTTTAGGTTATGTAGATAACGTATGTCTGTTATTATACGTTTGACAGCTGAAAAATGGCGGCAAATTTAAAATTGCAGTTCTTGTTGCGCTATCATATACAAAAAAAATCTCGGAAGATCTTTCGATATGTGATAATAATACATACTGCTTAAGGTATAGTGTAGTGTATCTGTGTAATATTTAAGTTATCATAAACTTTGATAAGGCCTTTACAAAAAGGTAAATTTATATATTGTAATTATGAAAATAATTAATAAACTTCCTGCCCGGTATTCCACGGCGGAGCTTTTCAGAAAGTATCGGGTCCTGAACATAGCCAATTCGCATCTCAAATCCATTCTCTGGCACTATCATCGAGAGGAAGGGAAGATGCAGACTCAGTTGAGACACATGACACCCATGGCAACTGATCAAATGTTCACCATCCTTAGAGTGAAAATCTCTTTTGCCCAAAGGCAATATGCCTATTTAGCTCCCATGACATACAATGGGGTGCCGAATTCAATAACGGGTGCCGAATTCAATAAAGGGAGAAAAATAATTTAGGCAGTCGATCGGAGCGTGGTTGTTATTGCGACAGGAGTTTGAGTACTGAGGCTTGCAAGATGAATGGCGTCTAGAATAGGTTTGTGTGGGCTCTTGAGTGTGGGGTTTTCTTTGTGGTTTTATATTTGTGTTTTTGTTTATTTTTATTTTTATGATTGTGTGCGGTATATTATGGGATGAACGTTTTTGGTATTTCTGGAGTGATGATGTGTGATGAGTTTGATTTCGTATGATGTTTCCAGTTGTAATTGAGTGTCACTGTTTGTCAGGTTGATGAGAATGTGCTACGGAGTTTTGTGTTTGTGTAATCGAAAACCGGAAAGAAGTATCGATTTATTTTTTCATGTTAAATATCCTCAGTGAAATACTGGCAAAAGCCTAGTTTACTGGGGACACGACAAATGAAAGGCAACAAACCCAGATCCATTAAAATTGTATGTCCAGATTAAATTATCTGTTGTTTTTTCGCAAATTATGTATATTTCTTGTCTACTCCAAATTGTCTACTCCAAAAGCCTGTCTACTCCAAAATTGTCTACTTCAAAAAATTGTCTACTCCAAAAGCCCACGGGCATATGTTAAACAAATCTCAATTAACCATAGTAAAACGTGATCACCCGGTCTTAACAACTTCTTATCTTTCTCCATTCGTACATAGAATAGAACTTTAGAAGCTTAATACAGATAATGTCAGGAACTTAACATATCTTTAAATCTTTATTTATAGAAACTCACATATGTGTAGTTCATAGATAAAATAGTTCTTCCTTTCGAAATAAAACAAAAGCAGAATCAGCGTGATTAAAGAACAATTCACAACTTTGTAATTTTAGATAATTATTTGCTGTACGACAAGTCCAGGAAGATGAATAACTTATCTCAATTAGGCTTTACTGAAACGTGATCATCCGGTCCTAACAACATCCCATTCCTCAGCGAGTGTTCCTGAAGCATTCTTACAAAGAATTCTCAGCGATAAAACAAGGGTAGTTATAGCGCTTCCTCATATAAACACGTCTCGCGTTTAGATATCTATTTTGGACTCGGTCCAACTTTTATGCCAGTTCTTTTCATTGAATTTTTTTCTTGTTTCACGTACTAATATCACGGATTCGACTTGGAATTGATATTTTCTAGTTTGAGATTTTATTAAACTTCTTCTTCTTCTTCTTCTTGGTTTCGGTCGTATGACCTGTTTGTGACGGTGGGCTGTCCTGGGATGATGACGTCCAGCTGTCCTTCCACCTTTTCGGCGGCCTTCCTGGTAATCTCCTGCTGTTAAGATTTTCCTCCATGCGGTTCACATGATCCCTCCAGAAGCGCCTTCTGTTTCTTCCCCACCTCACTATGTCTTCAACACCACCGACAGACATTATCGTTTCATTTCTGATCCGATCTCTAAGAGTTCTGTCTGCGATGGAGTGTAGGGTTCATTTCTGCCAATCTGAGAAGGTTTTTTCTCCTGTTGGTATCGGCTCTCACTTCTATCCCATATATCATGGTGGGGCGGACGCATGTCTTATATATCCTGACCTTAGTTTCAGTTAGCACGTGTTTGTTTCTCCATATAGTGTCCCGCAGGCAGCCAGCCAAAGCTGTCGCTTTATTAGTTTGTGCTCGTACTTCACTATATAGGTCACTGTTGCTGGAGATCTCCACACCTAGGTAAGTGAATCACATGACTTGTTCGATGGGTACGTTATCGATGATCAGTTTGCATCTGAGGGGCTCTTTTGATATTGGTTAGCACTTTGTTTTATTGACAGAAATCGTCATATTGTATTTCTTTTTTTATTAAACTGATTGATTTAATTCAGAATATCCGTATGTTACATATTATCACGTCATGCCCTGCCCTTTTAGGGTAGATAATGTAAGCAGATTTTCACGCCTATTTCTTCATGCACACAGCTTACACCTCGCTTGCATTCATACACGCTCTGGTTTCTCATTTTTCTTACTTTTCTCTCAGTTAAAATTTCTACAACTATATCAAATTCCACTCTTTCCTCGATCTACTTTTCATTTTCTCTTCATTAATTTCAGAGATATATATTCGTTTCGCGGCCTATTCTCTCAATATGGTCAAACTCTCTCAAGATTCTTATTTTATTTGCACTTAAACCGTACATCTCTAACAAACAGTTCTACTATCTCAAACAAAAAATTCTTTTTCCGATCATTTCTTACTCTATCAAACAGAGTAATACAAAATATTCTACGCAAGATAAGTATTTCTATCGCATTCTGCACTTATCTTTTGTAGGACAAATTTCAGTTGAAACCAAGATTGTTTTTAACAAAGTTTCCAATATGGTTTCCACTAAAAGCTTCTTTAATATCTTTCTTATTGGTTATAAGATATTGCATAGTACTACGCCATCTAGGTTTTACTGTATATAACGAAAGTGTTATCCTTCCGTCGTCCTGTCCCTCATGTCTGAGGATGGCGGCAGCAGTCGATGACCCTTTTAATGGTCGCCTGGATCTGTCCCGGGCCAATTGGAGAGCATCCGATATTGAAGATACCGTCGCAGTCCTGGTCAGGTCACTCCATCTGGTTGGAGGTTTTCCTCGAGACCTCGTTTCCAACGACCATAAGTTTCTCCAGGTTATTTGACTCTCTTCTCATAATGTGGCCGAAATACTGCAGGACACGTCGCACGCACAATGACGAGAGGCAATCGTGCGAGGAGTTGAATTTCGCAAGATGTTTCCCGTTGTAGTTGAGTGTCACTGTTTGTCAGGTTGATGAGAGTGTGCAACGGGGTTTTGTTTTTGTGTAATCAAAAATCGGAAAGAAGTATCTATTTATTTTTTCATGCTAAATATCCTCAGTGAGATACAGGCAAAAGCCTAGTTAACTGGGGATACATACGACAAATGAAAGGCAACAAACCCAGATCCATTAAAATTGTATGTCCAAATCAAATTACCTATTGTTTTTTTCGCAAATTGTGTATATTTCTTGTCATGTGTAATAATAAATAAAAAAAAAATAGTAAAAAAATCCTTTATTTTTAACTAAACTAAGATGAACACATTTGTTCTCGTGGCTTTACATGATATCCGGAGCATTCCTCGCCAGCACCACATTTCAAAAACATCGATCCGTCGTCTTTCCGATTCAAAATTTAACACAATTAAAATAATATAGGTTTTACATGATTTTTATAAGAAACAAGATAAATCAGATACTTTCCAAAAGTCTGGACTTAGCTTGTCCTGCCCTCTCGATCAGGCATGACACCAGTGATAATAAAGTCACTAGGCAAGGCCTGTGTCGAAGTTGTTTAAGTGTGCATGTTTTAATATTCTTCATACTGTTATGCATCCGCACTTTATCTAATGCAGGTTTTTGAACCATAATTCAGCAACTTACCTAAATCTAAAAGGATGGAGAAAATCCAGAAATTTATAAGATATCTCTTCTTATATGAGTTGGCTTTCTATCCGTAGCTCTATCCTGTAAGGTTATTTCTCGGAATATTGGAAAATTACCTTCTAAGCGTGACGAGTGATGTGTGGTTCTCTTATACATTTAAGTTGCTAACAGAAGCAACATCCAATCTCACCTTGTTTTCCAACTTTGGAAAACAAGGTGGATTGGATGTAGGAATGTATGGTTTGGATGTTGGAATGGATGTTGGAAAATGTATGGTTTTAGGTTCCTGACAACTATTCGAGGTACAGAAATATTGACCTATTTATATACTGGCAATAAGTAAAACTAGTTCCTGACAACTATTCAAGTAAGTAAAACTAGTGCCTGACAACTATTCAATGTACAGAAATATTGATCTATTTATACTAGCAGTAAGTAAAACTAGTTCCTGACAACTATTCGAGTAAGTAAAACTATTCAATGTACAGAAATATTGATCTATTTATACTAGCAGTAAGTAAAACTAGTTCCTGACAACTATTCGAGTAATTAAAACTAGTTCCTGACAACTATTCGAGGTACAGAAATATTGTTCTATTTATACTAGCAGTAAGTAAAACTAGTTCCTGACAACTATTCGAGTAATTAAAACTAGTTCCTGACAACTATTCGAGGTACAGAAATATTGTTCTATTTATACTGGCAGTAAGTAAAACTAACTTATCAAGTGATTTTTCTTTGCTACGTGAGCTACTCCTTGAAAATAATGCGTCGAATATTGACTTATTCAACATAGAAAATGTTTTCAAAGAAAGCATTTTGAGTTTTTTTTTTAGTAATGGGAATTTATTATTTCGGTTCAACAATTATTTCTTATATTATTTATAGTTAAGGCATTAACATTGTGGAGGTTTAAAGACATTGTAATGTTAGTCTCAAGAAATTTTATTTTCCGTCCTGTTCTGTTTCTAGTGTGAATTTTATAAAACTCTCTATAGAATTTAAATATTTTATAATAAAGCAAAGACAGGAAGATCTTTTGAAAAGAGATTTCGTGAACACAAATCCACCTTAACAAATCATCTTATTTGTTCTGAAATAGCTAATCATTGTCACCGTGAAAACCACACATTTTCTATCGATGATACCAAATTCTTACATACGAGTATCAATAGTAACAGAAATAAATTGGACAGATTAGAAGCCCTAGAAATTTCTAAATCAGTGCATCGAGGTGAACATCTGGCAAACACATATATCCCAAAAATTGCCGAGATTGTCTCATCCGTCCCTCCACCCCCAGTCCTCAACCAGAATGTTTACCGTTAGAAGCGTGTATCGCGGTACCAGTTCGAAAATAATTCAGTCTTGTTTGTGCTCCCCTGATGATGAAGTAAAAGCCTTGAAACTTGTAGGGTTATACCGTTACAAAAAAGTGGAATCAACAGTGTTTGATAAAACAAATTACAATTATTTCTTAATTGTTAATGTTTACATCTTGATATTGAATATATTTTTCTTCGAGCTTTATATGTAATTGGACAAAATATGTATGTATGAATTTTATTAAATAAATTAACAAATATCCTGCCAATGCATTTCGTTATTGCACGTTTAACATCCGTACTAATCATACACGTACGAGTATATACCTATTTGCATTCTAGAGTCAATCACTATTCGCTATCCTCCTGTGGAAAAGTAAACTTTATTATTTATAACTTCAAAATTTCCCATAGGAATTGTTAGACATAACCCATTAAAATTTTTAATGGGATGTGTTTGAATTTTCTTTCTGTATAAAACTATTTATGAATTATAAAAAAATATAGAAATTATAAGACTTCTAAATCCCTAGGTGGCTTTTGAATCTCCCTGTATGTATGTACCTATATGTGTATATTTGGATTCATCTAAACAGATTTTTCCTATCCTATAAAACTGCTTACATGTCATAGTTGTTTTTTTGTGTAATATTTTGTATGAAAAGGGTAATTTGACCGTTTGAATAAATAACTCAATAAATTTAATTAGCAAAACAATTGAACGCCCGTTTCCAAAAAACAAACTTGACACAAAACATATATATTTTTTTTGGATTATTTTCCAATATACTAACACCGCCACTGCGGATACTTTTTTTGTAAAAAAAGTTTGCAACTTTTAACCATAGAGTCCAACGTGCCGGTGAAAACAAAGGCAATTAAAATGTTTGGTTACATCACTCCGCCAGGACAGTGGTGGAGAGAGAAATATTTTCCGTTCACATTGGGGTGCCCCAGGGTGACTTTATATACACTCACACGTGTCCATTTGGATTGAATCCATTGAAAATGTTGTTTGTGCAGCTGTTGGCAATGAATCGTCTAATAAAAATCTAATCAACGCTAAAAGTTTTACGTCCAAATTCATTGTCCAAAACTCTCGACTTCCCCTACCATATTCCACCGGTTTCATTGTTTCCAAAGAAAACACAAATACGAGAAATTTACACGCATTCCTTATAGTACACTTACACAATCGTTTTATTTATTTTCTTTCAAACGATTGTTTCTGTTATAAACGTAACGAATTTTTTTGTTATTCCTTTTTGTGCTAAACCGCCATTATGCAGCGTTACAGTATTTGTTTACTATTTCCAGAAAAAGAGGCTTTGTAGGTCTTCATTTATCAAAAAAAAGATTCAGTTTTTTTAGCAATCGAAGACTTAATAAAAACAAATTACAATTTATTTTACGCACAAAAAAGTGTTACCTTGAATAAAACTTAAAACCGTTTATTTTTTATCCAAACTTATTTTTTAAATTTATGTCTCAAAATGTTTATATTGAACAAAATAGAAGTATTTGTATTGTGTGGTTAGCGTTTTGAGCACTCTATAGTTATTGGTTATCTACATGGACAGGAAATTGTTGAGAGTCCGATATGTGAGTGCGGTTTTAATGAGGAAATAGTCGAGAATATTTGTTATGTCTAATATCTGAATGATTGATACAACTTGATTTAATACGTTGCGTGATAAACCCTCCTAAAACCTGTAGTATTTTTTATTAATGTATTCATATGATACCTCAACATATCCGAATTTATTCATATGGTACCTCAACATATCCGAATTTATTCATATGGTACCTCAACATATCCGAATTCATTCATATGGTACCTCAACATATCCGAATTTATTCATATGGTACCTCAACATATCCAAATTTGTTCATATGGTACCTCAACATATCCGAATTCACCATGAACGTATATTTAAGAGCATAGTCAAGAGACAATATTGTATTCCGCCTTAGTATTATAACCGTGTATTGTTTAACTTAATCTAACTTAGTTGTTTAAATAACTCTGGCGTTACTTTATGGAACTCCATAATTATTATATAATTAAAATACGTTTTCTTCAATTTATTCCACTTTATTGCAAAACACAATGCATTTTAACACTTCTGTCATAATCAGGCGAGTTGTCAAGAACTTTTTCTTCTAAGTTCTTGACAACTCACCTGATAATGATACAGTAAGTATTCAAATGAATTGTGCTTTGCGATAAGTAAATTAGAATAAAACAAAGTAACCGTGTTTTGGTAAATCTTCTGGCTCCGCAATATACGTGATTGGACTGGTATAAGGAGCGTTGGGGATCTTTTTCGGGCTGCCAAGGACAAAGATGCCTACTCTCAGGTGATATTCAACGTTGGGGGGACCTGCATGACACTAGGAAGAAGAAGAAGAAACCGTATTATAATTTTACATAAATTTAACTTCTAAATTTAAGTTTCGTGTATATATTTTTTGTCTTGTTAAACTAATTTCTTTTTGATTGGAAGGTATTGACATATCATAGTTTAAATAGGCCAAAACCCGTACGGCTATCGAATACTTGGATTCTCTCCGAAAGTAATTCGAAATTTGAATCTCGGTGGGGATACTGAACGAATTTTAAATACCTAGCTAACAATTTTTGAACCGGTGTAAAAGGGGACGATGTATAAATGATATATATATAAACAAATTTTACATTTATGAATATATATTATTATAAATGTAGAATTTGTTTTACTTCCGTGAATATTCCACGGGCTGCAACTAGTACTAATAAATGCGCAAGATTATTCTCTATTCAACGAAAAATGTATGCAGTAAAAGATTACTCCAAGAATTTAAGTACATCAACTTCTAAGTGACATGACAAAATGTAATTAAAAAAAACTATAAATTCAAATAAAACCAGTCATGGAACTGCTTTGAAATCGAACCACTCGTATCTGGCAGCACCAACAGATTTCCGTTAAGAAATTTAATCCGAACAAATGTGTCAAAATACCAAAGCGTCCATAACTTAACAATTTTACATGGTTCTATAAAAACCTTTTGGCACTCAGTTGAAAACGTATTGAACCTTTTTAATACAATATTTTTGGAAAAAAAGTCAAATAATCAAGTAAGTAGTATTTTTTTTAATTTAAATACATACATACCATGACGCCGTTTCCCTGCTGGGATAGACATATAGGATTGAGCGCCAGAATTTATTTACTCTACTCACATATCTCGCATATTCTACATCCTACAATACACCTTCTCATTCATCTCCTACGATTTATCTTACTTCTTATTTTTCCTGCTTTCAAAATTCCATTCACTTGATCCAACCATGCTTTTAGTCTACCTCTACTCCCCCCCCCCCCCCCTGCTCCCATATATTTCACGTGCTAAAATCAGAGTGCATTGTTTCATGTTACTCAACCCATCATCTTCCAGTTCATCGCTAATCATTTAATTCCATTTTGTCACTTAGTACTCGTATGTTCTTCAACATGATTAAAAAAGTTAAAGTTTCTTTTTTATATATATTATACTTATTTACACTTCATTGTAAAACAATTTGTATATGCTACCACTTAGGTCAAAAAATTTCTGTTATGAACGGTTTAGAGCGTGTATGGACAGATGATACGTAGAAATTTTTTCCGCGGACAGCGTCTAAACGTTGTTGAATTTCTATCAAAACTTTCCCTTATTTTAAAGGAACTTCATAACCACGCAATTTAAAATTATTTTTAAATTTTAGAATATTACGAAACAACACGTCTTTCACCGGCTCGAGTTGACATACTACTGAGGGTAGATGTATCAAATTTTAACCGTAACATCACCTAACCATGCATGGACCTAATTGACGTGTTTAACTCTTTTAATCATCCCGAGTCACAATCTAACATTATTCGATGAATCTTTCTCATACTCAGCCAGCAAATGCTAGAATAAGTTACCTTTGCCCTTGATTGAATAGGTAAATAAATGCACCTTCAAAAATATTCTGAAAAGTTACCTTCTAAATGGTAAGGGATTTTTTTTATTGTGATTTGGACTCTTATTTGCTTACTCGCTTTTCGCTGGCGTTGAATCGAGGGTTGTGTGTGCGTGTTTATGCATTATCTTCTCATTATTTTTTATACTCTTACTTTTTTAATTTTCGTCTTTTGCGTTGTGGTTTGTAAGTATGAACATAACATTTCATTTGTGATTTTATTTTGATAAATTTTGGACTCCTTTTCTCTAATAGTTAATCGGAACTGGTATTTGTAGTTTCAATTTTTTATTTCTTCTACCATTTATTAATTTTCTGTTTTTTTTTCTTAATTTTCATGTACAAGGATTTTACTAAAAAATATCGGATGTCCTCGCGGCCACGCTTGTTCTATATTGGTGGGGTGTATCTCGGCCGAAGTAGTGTTATGAGATGAGACCAGATCTTTTAATAGATTTTCTCTTAAATGTATTTTCTGCTATATGTTATATCGTGAGATATATGTATGTGCGATTTTGAAATATCTTTATATATGTACATACTTTGTTGCTATCAATAAACCTCTATTTTTTTTTTATTTATTTATTTATCCATACAACTTTTACTTATTCAGACCGTCAACTTTTGGACCTTAGGGGTTAATATTAAACAATAAAAGTGTGATATCGTCAATCACTAAAAAAGGGATCATTAATAGAAAAAGAAAATCGGGAATGAAACACTGTACATGCTTATTCTTCTTCCCAGTGTCATGTAAGGTCCCCCCAACGTTGAATATCACCTGAGAGTAGGCATATTTGTCCCCGGCAGCCCGAAAAAGATCTCCACCGCTCCTTATACTAGTCCAATTACGTATATTGTGGAGCCAGGAGATTTGCCTCCTGCCAACACCTCTTCAACCCTCTATTTTGCCTTGGATGATCAGGTGCAGTAATTTGTACTTTGCTCCTCTAAGTACATGACCCAAATAGGACACCTTTCGGATTTTAATATTAGTCAGCAATTCTATCAACTTTGGCTCTTTGAAGAACCCTCATGTTGATGACTATATCCATCCAGGGTACCCGTAGCATTCTCCGGTGCATCCACATTTCGAATGCTTCCAGTCGGTTCATACTGCCAACTTTGAGTGTCCATGATTCCACTCCATGCAATAACACTGACCAAACGTAGCATTTAACTAACCGTTGTCGAAGTTTCAAGTTTAGATTATCATCGCAGAATACGCTTCTCATTTATTAAAAACCTGACAGTACATTACTGACTTTGAATCAATATATTATGTATGTTTTTGTAGTGCGCAAGCTAACAATTAAATTAATACCTTTTAGAAGATTGGTAATTTGTTTTTTTTTTCGTATCACCATTAAATCCTCTATTCTCGTATTTCATACGAGTACTCAGAGAGCTGCAGGAGAAGGTTAATTCGATCTAGATCTCTCCAAACTCTAACCTAATCTACTTTTTCTTCTTCCTTTACGCCATTTCCAATAAATGTCCAGATGTCTTTCTATGCAACACAGCATGCAAGGAAAAGCTTTTAAGAGGAGAAGAGAAATATATTATGAATACATCTCAGAAAATTAGAACAATTGAAGGGTTTGCCAGTAAATAATGGTATGGGGCATGAATCACATTTTCAGATATTAAGAAAACAAATTTTTAAAAAATCTAAAAATTTATTTATGAAACATTTATTAAAAAATATTCTAATTTTAAAAAAGTATGATGTTTTAAGACTATTCTGTTTGAGTATTAGATTTTTTTTATTATACCCTTAACCCTTTTAATCCCACGGGGCTGATTATCGGCCCCAACTGGTGTATGCGAAAAATCCCATGGGGTCGATCATCGGCCTCAAAGTTTTCATACAAGTTTTTATGTTGAATAAAAAAAAAAATTTTTATGAAATATGAAAATTATTTATTATTTTACACTCTTCAGGGAGGTCTCCACTTTAAAATTAGATTTTAAAACTAAATATTAACTGAGATAAAAAATAAAAAATAAACTACTGTTTTTTTGCGAAAAAATGCTTGGGATTTTTCACACATTTTTTGCAAAATATGCTGGGAATAAAAGGGTTAACTATCTAATTTGTAATTTTGAAACTCGTCTTTTGTAATTTTGTCGCTCACCATTATTTACTGCTGAGCCCTTCAATTATTGCAAAACATTTCAAACAGACCAAGTACAAGAAAGGCTGAAGCATTATATTACACATATGAGTGATAAAAGAGACATAGTTTCATGTTATGTTTTGAGCCTTTCGC
The DNA here is from genome assembly GCA_949825065.1 of Odontocerum albicorne. Classification (NCBI taxonomy): domain Eukaryota; kingdom Metazoa; phylum Arthropoda; class Insecta; order Trichoptera; family Odontoceridae; genus Odontocerum; species Odontocerum albicorne. The sequence continues at coordinate 51,359,873 of OX463839.1, forward strand.
AGTTCTTCGTATCAGTTGTATAAGGTGTTTCGGAGTGTTTTACGGTGGGGTTTGGTATATGATGTCGACGTTTCGAAAATGTGGCAGTTCTCATCTTCATGTTTCACATCACAATATTAACAGATTCCTCCTTAAATCAGCGTGGTATTCAATAATCAAATAGAAACGACAGCTAAATAAAGTATAGATAGGGAAAAATTATTATTTATTTCTACAAAAGTCAACGATATAAATACTGAAAATTAAAATGAGATATTATCAATGGAATGATAAAATAAAGAGTGGTAAGAGAAACGAAAAATCGGGGATGAAACACGTAACATCACTGACTGGAAATTAAGAGATTTTTCAGTCACTTTTTTACACATGCCTAAGACTCAACGAGTTCATCGTTAGTTGATAATTGGTTCCAGAGTTTCATTACGTGGACAGTCACGGACCACGCACAAATAAGAACGGTGAACTGGCAAAATTTAATAAACAATCTCGGCTAGCACAAGTGCAAGATGGGAAAGACACTAAATATGTGCGAGATAAGAAGATGGGCCGGAACAGTTAAGAATATTATACAATTCTTACATTCAACCAATAAATCTCTTTCTGATATGAAGTGATATGATCATACTTTCTCAGATTGAAAATAAATATTGGATGAAAATAATAAGACGCTGTAATTTGTTCAGCTGTTCCTCCGTAATGTTCAAATAACAGACGTCCGTATAGACTTTAATCAAAAAAGGCAAAGATTGCATTAGAAAAATGTGTAACACATTAAGCAAACGAAGGTTTAAGAAGGCGTTTCCCTTCTACAAAAGAAAAGAGAGTCTCCCGATATATTTTCAAAAAATCTGTATAATTAGTACAAATAACATGGCAATAAGCCTTCTAGGTTATGACTTTATTGTCATTTTTTTATATCTTAGTAAAAAATATTGCAATTTGACCAAGATTAGTTAAGTATTCTTATACCCCTGAATCCGAGGGGGGAAAAAGGTATGCGTTTTTCGAGGGGAGCACAGCGCGGGGCTCGAACCGGTCACCTTCCGCATGGAAATCCAATGCGTTACCACGCAGCCACGCACGCTTATATTCTCCCATTCGTAATATTTTTATCGCAATTGTTTTTTTAGTATTATGATAACGTACATTGTACCGTTTCTAAATATTTAAATATACGAGTATATCGAATAATGTATACTAAAGCATCATCATCACGCCATATAGTTATATAGGTAGGCAAATACGATAGAGTGACAGATTTTCATATCGCGGCAGCATTAATTTAGCCTACTCTACATCCAACTATCTTCTCGTACAGCCTCTACGATTTCTTTGACTTTTTTATAATTTCTGCATTCAAAATATAATTCCCTTAATCCAACTATATATTTCTTGATCTTCCTCTACCACGTTTTCACTCACATTTGCACTGTTTACATATTTGTTTAGCTAGTCTTTCTTCATTCTTTCATTTAAGATTTCCAAACCATCTCAGAGTTATCTTCCTTAAAACATCAGTCTATAGTTCAGATTTACCCTAAATCACCTCACATCTTATAGAGTTATCTTTCTTAAAACATCAGTCTATAGCTCAGATTTACCCTAAATCACCTCATATCTTATAGAGCTATCTTTCTTAAAACATCAGCCTATAGTTCAGATTTACCCTAAATCACCTCATATCTTATAGAGTTATCTTTCTTAAAACATCAGTCTATAGTTCAGATTTACTCTAATTCACCTCATATCTTATAGAGTTATCTTTCTTAAAACATCAGTCTATAGTTCAGATTTACCCTAAATCGCCTCATATCTTATAGAGTTATCTTTCTTAAAACATCAGTCTATAGTTCAGATTTACCCTAAATCACCTCATATCTTATAGAGTTATCTTTCTTAAAACATCAGTCTATAGTTCAGATTTACCCTAAATCGCCTCATATCTCTTTCTGTCATTCATCTTCACTCTACGTATTATTCTCAGTGCACACATTTTACACCTTTCAGTATTTTTCCACATCCACGTTTTTCTCCCAAAATTCGTAATTTTTGAAACCGGCAAATAAAAATAGAGAAGTATTATCCACTATTGAAAAGATAAACAAACAGTAATTGGGTCATATAATGCGAAAAGAAAAATATGAGATCTTTCAAACGATATTATAGGCAGTTATATATTCTGTCCTCAGTAAGATACAGGCAAAAACCTAGTTTACTAAGGACACGACAAATGAAAGGCAACAAACCCAGACTCTGTATATTTCTTGTCATGTATAAAATAAATAAAATAAAATAAAAGATAAATATTGAAGAGGAAAATCCATTGAAACAAAACAAATATCCTGGTTGAAGAATATCCAACGATGTTTTTCAACCACATAAATATTATTTGCTTCCACTATAAATTTGTTTCGCCAGTTTTTCATCACCCATTCGTTCAACATGTCCAAACCAACTCAACGTGTTCTTTTTCCCCCTCTTTAACACGTCAGATAACTTTAACTGCATTGATAATTAATACAACCTCTATGCTCTAATTGATAATACACTGGTCTCCTAACCCAGATATTGCGAATTCGATTCCCGTTAGAAGCCAGATTTTTTAGAATTAAAATCTGGTTTTCAATCTAGATCTCTTAAATATCTTTCTGGTTGGTTGAAAGAGATTGTCATATGGAAATAAGCTAGCCAGGTTGTAATATTTACAACATAATATACCCTTATGAAACAGTCCTGAATTTCAGAAAGGGTGTTCTATTTTTCTCAATAATAAAATTTTGTATTGTAGTCTGTGTCAGAGTAATGAAGAAAAATCCATAGGGATAAATGTTTCAAAGAAAAAATTATTTAATAGTATTGTAAATTATTCAATTTTAATTAATATCCTTTGATACACTTCGTCCATCGTCCCTTCAGTTTATGAAAACTGAAGAAGCATTCCTTACCTTATCTCTGATGTACAATAGTTCTTCAGCCAGCTATGAGGCAGGTCTTTTAATTGCCACTTCAGGAGCTGACCCAACAGGTTTCTTTGAGAAGAAGCAATATTGATTAATATAACGACTGGTGAACTAAACCCTTTGAAGGTTCATTAATGGCCATCCCGTTTTATTGAAATTTTAACGATTTTTTTAAAATTACTTGTTTATAATGTAATTATCTGGATAAATAATGTTGATTGATCATTGTGTTTCAGTGTTTTTTATTTCGTGTTAGTTTACGTTTATTACAAAAAAATTGGGAATATCTAGAAAACGTGGCACATACAAATAAATCAAATTCTGAGAAAGAGACGACTGAAAAGCAGAATATCATGAAGATGTATACGGAGATGGTAGAAGGGAAAGATATGTGCCAGGATAGAATACAGTGAAGATATATTCTCTTTATCTATCCAAATACGATGGCAACCTCCCGTGGTCTAGTTGTTTAGACGCCTTTATTTCGATTCAGAGGCTGCGGGTTTGATTCCCGGTAGATCCCATTTTTTTTATGAAAAGCAGATTTTCAGTCTAGTTTTCACTTAAGGCCTCATAAACATATTTTTGGTTGGTTAGTTGATTGGTTGGAGGAGATTGCCGCATGGCAGTAGTCCCACAAGGTTGAGCTGTATGCAAATAGAGTGCTATAAATTATTCTCTTGGGTGCTGCTACAGCTACCAGACATGATTTGTTTAGTATTAGTGGGTTCAAGTCCCGAGCTAGAGCATTCTTAAGGAGAGTTAGCTCTCTAAACGACTGTGGTATTTATAAAATAGTTCTTTGAAATTAAAATCAAGGCATGTAAGATGGTGATGATGACAATGTAGTATTGATGAATTTCATTCGTAAACACCCCTTGAATCGCTCAATGAAGATTTCATAAACTTCCGGCCTAACACAAGACGTTAGATTGAAACAGCTCAGATAGTTTGCTTAGGATGGTGGCGAGGAAGAATCAACTTGTTTCCCACCCCAACCGCAAGGATCCAAGACAACTCTCCTTGCAGCGAGTTCGTTAGTAGCTTGCCGTGGGAGTGTGGTGACCAAGACTAATATTCCAGCCACCGCAAAGGAGCCATCTTGCGATCCTTATCCGGAGAGTTGGCTTTTGTTGGACAGGAACAAACTGGCAGACTTAAACCTCGAGACTAGATCGAAAACATCTGAACACATTCATTTTGTGCATTCTTATTATATTTAATCACGGGTTCAAAGATATAGATTTCTGAATTGATTTATATTTAAATTTACATTAGTTATATCCCAATCCAATGATCATCGGTGCCAAACGTCTTGTTTAACTTTATTTTATTTAAGCACGGGTTCAAAGAGATAGATTTCTGAATTGATTTATATTTAAATTTACATTAGTTATATCCCAATCCAATGACCATCGGTGCCAAACGTCTTGTTTAACTTTATTATATTTAAGCACGGGTTCAAAGAGATAGATTTCTGAATTGATTTATATTTAAATTTACATTAGTTATATCCCAATCCAATGACCATCGGTGCCAAACGTCTTGTTTAACTTTATTATATTTAAGCACGGGTTCAAAGAGATAGATTTCTGAATTGATTTATATTTAAATTTACGTTAGTTATATCCCAATCCAATGACCATCGGTGCCAAACGTCTTGTTTAACTTTATTATATTTAAGCACGGGTTCAAAAAGATAGATTTCTGAATTGATTTATATTTAAATTTACATTAGTTATATCCCAATCCAATGACCATCGGTGCCAAACGTCTTGTTCAACTTTATTATATTTAAGCACGGATTCAAAGAGATAGATTTCTGAATTGATTTATATTTAAATTTACATTAGTTATATCCCAATCCAATGACCATCGGTGCCAAACGTCTTGTTTAACTTTATTATATTTAAGCACGGGTTCAAAGAGATAGATTTCTGAATTGATTTATATTTAAATTTACATCAGTTATATCCCAATCCAATGACCATCGGTGCCAAACGTCTTGTTTAACTTAATTTTAAAAGTCAGTCATGGCTGAGAAAAATCAGACTGGCGTCGTCAACTGATTGAACATGCTTACTTTGGCAAGGCATCGACACATGCATTACCCGTGATACCAACGTGTGAGAGAATCTAAGCTAGAGAAATATTTATTTATTTTCATGATACAATGAACCTTACAATAATAGTCGTAGTAAATGTTTAATTCATTCACAATGATCTTAAAATAAAAATTAAAAAAACACGTAACAAATGTAATATACAGATTCATTAACACGATAAAACAATTCAAATAATACATAAGTATGCAAATACATAAGTGAAAACCATTTCATAATATAAAAAATTAACAATATACACACTTATCAATACGATACGAGACCGTCTCAAGACAGGTCGCCCGCACCTTACCACACCGAGTATCACTCTTGATATTCATGCAGATAGAAAACTAAAGTATAGGTTTATCTTTTTTTTTTATTTCTGCAATCAGCCTTATTTTATATCTCAACACACTGTGATTAAATACGAGTATATCGGCGATCTCAACTAATTTATTTGCTAAGAGATGTTTTTTTTATATAGGGAAATTTTGTTGATAAAAGGTATGTACTCGTAGTTTACAATGAAAAGCCGCTCTATGGTGAGCATGGAGTGAAGGAAGTCGAATATAAAAATACTAAGCAATAAATTCGAATTGTGGATGCACCGGAATATACAAGCATTCGAAATGTGGATGCACCGGAGAATGCTACGGATATCCTGGACGGATATGGTCAGCAACACAAGGGTTCTTCAAAGAGCCAAAGTTGATAGAGAGTTGCTGACTAATATTAAAATCCGAAAGGTGTCCTATTTGGGTCATGTACTTAGAGGAGCAAAGTACGAAATAACGCACCTGATAATCCAAGGCAAAATAGAGGGTCGAAGAAGTGTTGGCAGGAGGCAAATCTCCTGGCTCCGCAATAAACGTGATTGGACTGGCATAAGGGGCGTTGGGGATCTTTTTCGGGCTGCCGGGGACAAAGATGCCCACTCTCAGGTGATATTAAACGTTGGGGGGACCTGACGTGACTCTGGGAAGAAGAAGAAGAAGAAAAAGCAATAAATATAGGCGTATTGATATAACATAGTATGTACATATATTAATATATACCGAAATCGAACACGTATCTCGAGATAAATACAAGAAAATGCATATAAGAGAGAAGCTATTAAAAGGTCTGGGCTCATCTCATAACATCCCCCTGATTGAGATACACCCCACCAATAAAGTGAGTGCGGACGCGATGACATCAGATGTTTTTTGGCTAACACGAATTCAGGGCAATTTAAGTGCGAGTTGATGATTTTATGTACAATAAGTCAATTATTCAGCATTATTCTTTTACTCAGAGATAATAAATTAATTACTCATACGAGGTAGACATAATTAATATCAATACAAATGTTTTTTGACTTAAATTTTCAATGAATTGACTTTGAATAAACAAATATTTTCTTTGTATGAGTAACTCAAACCTTTGTATGAGTAACTCAAACCTTTGTATGAGTAACTCAAACAATTACCTGAAAAAGAAGAAAGATCACTTGAGAAGATAACAATTTTTGAAAATGTATTTTATTTATCTACATAGTTTTTCCAATCTCTTCAAAGGCCTTAGACAAAGCCTTCACATCACAATAAAATACTTAGCAATCGTCCTTTCTAGAACAATAGTGCCAAACCATCTGGATCGCAATGCAGACAAACACTCGCCTCTTATTTGCCATCCTAAACCACCTGCGCCCCCTGCCCCCGTTAGCCACCCTTTGCCCCTTCCTGTCTGTCCAAAAGTTTCCCTTCCGCTCCTGACCCCCTTATTATTAATAATAGTTACCGAAAACGTAAATGTCCCAGATTAAAACTTTCCTTTTGTCATTAAAATGGCAGTTTCCCACGATACGACTGTTGCAGTAAGACATTTTGCGGAATTAGTTCTCCTGTTAGTGTTGTAGTTTCTAACTGAAATGTATTGCGGGGAGAAAAGTTATGTAATCATATTATTTGTATCCATTGAGACACGCTGTACGGGGAGACCCTAGGCTTCCGTCATTATTTTAACTCATTTAGTTCTTTGCCGTGTTCGTTGCCGCTTTGAGACGCGGAGCGGAGTCATTCCTTTTCTTGTACACTACACTCCACCTAAATATATCACATATTGGAAGATCTATTTGTATCCATTGACACACGCTGTACGGGTAGGCCGTAGGCTTCCGTCATTATTTTAACTCATTTAGTTCTTTACCGTGTTCGTTGCCGCTTTGAGACGCGGAGCGGAGTCATTCCTTTTCCTTGTACACTACACTCCACCTAAACATATCACATATTGGAAGATCTATTTGTATCCATTGAGACACGCTGTACGGGTAGGCCATAGGCTTCCGTCATTATTTTAACTCATTTAGTTATTTACCTTGTTCGTTGCCGCTTTGAGACGCGGAGCGGTGCCATTCCTTTTCCTTGTACACTACACTCCACCTAAATCGATCACATATCGGAAGATCTAAAAAGGTTACTTTGAAGTTCACTTCCCCTTGGTAAGTTTTTCTTATAGACGACAAAGGTTTTTTTTTTTTCGTAAAAAATATTACAAAATAAATTACCATTGCCACCACCTTCCTATCCTTATATCGTTGAATATAAGGATAGGAATGTGTTCTTTATATGTTTAAAATAACATATTTTGTAAGAAAACAGCGAAAACGCGCAGCATCATTGACGAGAGATATAATTATTTGTAGTCACTTTATCAAGCAAACCAATAAAAAGCCAAGTCTTACAGCAGCTAATAGCTGGTTTCAGGGTCTAACGTCATGAACAGTAAAGGACGACGTGAAGAAGGGTAAGTGATGAACAGCGAATGGCAAGGACATTTTCCAATTGAGCGAACCGCAAGTTTTTGAACTTAAAAACGCACAACGTTTTGGGCAAGATGTTAGTCACAATTTTAATAACCCAATCCTCAGTAGTATTTCAACAAAAACAGTTAAAGTACAAATGAAACTTCGCGCTGTTATCTTTCAAAAGAAGGGATAAACCCGGTTGAAATTAAAATATGTTTAGATGCTGGAAGGTTTTTCCCTTATTTTGAAAGTAACTTGATAACTGCACAATATTAAAGTTTTCACACTTCAAAAAATAATGAAACAACACGTCTTCTATCGGCTTTAGTTGACATATTACTGAGAACAAAAGCATCTAGTTTTTACGGTAACATCTCCTGAATATGTGGTGATAGTGGCTGGCGTAGAATACTCGTATGTCCATACATGTTCTAACTTATTCAAACCTGAAGCTTTTGTGCCTTAGAAGTTATGTTATTTTTTCAGTAAAATAATATACCATCAAGGCTACCTTGCTACGAATAAATAACTAAATCACATTTACGTGCCGTCAGAATAAAATTGTAAAAATCAGGTTATATAAGTCAAGTCAGGCTATACAACACGTCGATATATATATTATAATATAGTTACATAAGGAACGCTTATTAAAACATTCGCGACCGGGATTCAGATAAAATCAAGCCATTATTCCGTTAAAAGTCTATAGAGTTGTATACGAAATGCGAGTAAAACTGTAAATAATGGTTTCCTTATATGAGTGAAAATAAGGAAAGTTTTCGTCAAAATTTGAGCGAAGTTTTAATCTCTTTTCCCGTCGCCGTCACGTCGCTCAGTGTAATTTCACACATTTAGCGAACCCGCCCATGGGAAGGTGTGTTAAGGGGTATTATTTAGAAACCTGCTATTTACCGATACAAATTTGTTTATTTTACGAAATTTATTTGCGAAACTTTATCGGAGACTTCCTTGGGATCACGCGAACAAATTGCTATCTGCGTGTAACCGGCAACAGGACCGTTTTTGTGTGGTGCTGAACGAAAAAACAACGTTTTAGGGCTATAGAAATAAATTGATAGCTATTAAAATTGATAACTTTAAAAATAACAATTGCTTTCTATACAAAAATATATAGCTTTAAAAATTAAATCAATCTTATCTTGTGAAAACTAACTAATATAAGTGGGGAAATTAATTTATAAGATAATAGGGAAAACTTTTTTGTTTCGTATCAACCATCAAGTTATTTTAATTTAAAAAACATCAACCATCAATTTATTTTAATTTACAAACTAAATTGTATATTAAAAACAAGATGATGGTTCACAAAAGCACTTTGGTTCCTAGTTTGATGTACGAGTATGTGAGTGAAATGTGGACGTAGAGAAAGACTGAAAGGAGTCAAATAAATGCTGTAAAAATTCGAGCACTGAGAAGAACACATGGAGTAACAATGTTTGACAGAATAATTGATATATTGATTGGGGATGAATGTGACTGGTGTACTTAGTAAGTTTGGGAATGTGGAATGAACCAATGAAGAAATACTCGTAATTGTAAAACAAATAAACAGTGCAAATGTATTATAAAGGGTCTTTCGAATTGAGAGGTGTTTTTAATTCTTGGATAAAACACAGATGGCGTCGTGAACTTGCCTAGGTCTTGTGACATTTGAGAAGTGTAATGTATGACATTTACAAAAATGGAGTCGTATACAATACAACAACGTGTTCAAATTGTTGAATTATTTTATGTACTCGTATTATAATCTTCGGAAATGGTGGTGTTAATTGGCCACAAATATCATGTGATCTGACACCGTTGGACTATTATCTCTGGGGTTACGTGAAAAACTAGGTCTGTAATAATGACCTCTAATCAATTCCTGAGCTGAAGGACAAAATTATTCGCGTTATTGGTGAGTTAGAATCGCAAAATGTCATCGAAATTTTTGACAAAAGAGTGGACATCTGTGGAGCTGCAAGAGGTGGACATTTGGCGGATATTGTTTTTTGTGTTTAAATGTCATATATTATACTTCAATTACCAATAAAAAGTTTTTTGTTATTCAAGAATTAAAAAAAATTAATTAAAAAAACTGCTCAATTTGAAAGGCCCTTTATATTTGATTTATTATTTAATGTGAAAGGCACGGTAGAAGATAACTAAGGTAAGTTTGGTTGGGTTAAATGAATGATATTTTTAAAAAATAAAATTTAAAAAGTCAGACAAATGGTATGATCTGTAAGGTGTATGAATGTTGAAGGCGAAAGATTTGTGTCACAATAGAAAAGTATACACACACAGTTGTCTTCTACCAACCTTTAGAGAGAAACGGCATATGTTTTTGTCAAAATATATAGACTACAAAAATTATTATTAACCTTTCCATTCCTGTGCTAAAAAAATCCGCCCGTTTCGGTGATGTGTATTCAATACACATCAATACATATGTAAAATAGAGCAATTTAAAATCGGAAAAATAAGAATATTCATAGACAATCGCTTAAGTTAATTAAATTTGAAGTCAAAAGTGATAATAATTGAAAATTTATTGCTGAAAACATGAAAAAAAACATCGGACGACGTTCACAAAACGGGCGAAACGACCACCTCGAACGAAAACCAGCTGGCTACTAAGCGGGAGAAGCAAGCGAACTGAGATTCTATTTCTTCCGTTCCCATATACCGAAGTAGAGTGAGAGTGAGACGGGAATAGCGTCGCTTCCTCCCCCATAACGGTTTTTTTAGAATGAATATACCTACGTCACACACGTGCACACGTTTGATTGTATCGGTGAATTTATTCCCGATTTTCACAAAATATCTCTGATGTGGCCGATAAGTGCTAATTATTATTAAAATATTTTTTTTCATTCAATGCGTAAATGTATTAAAGAGAAATACCTAAAATCTGAACCCAGTATTTATTATATTTATAGAGATATTAAAGTTTTTACATGCAATGTGTACTAGTTACACATCACAGGACAGGAAGGGTCAATAAATTATTTCTATTACACTATTTCGTATATCAAAAACATTTCAATCACCATTCTGAAAAAAAGCATTGAGATAAATCGATATCCTTAGTAAATTTGTGATTGATGAACTAGGGAATATTGTTTAGACAAAAACCATATAAGCAACTAATTACAAAAGCGTAAAAGTCAACGTTCGGTACATGAAGAAGGTACGCAACGAAGAAAATGAACGTCACGTCTGAATTCTGAAAATACATTGATATACAGTTATATCTCATTTTGACTTCTACTCAGATATTCCTTACATACAATATTTCAACGTATTTATATACTAATTGATATGCTTTTGTACAGCATCGTTACAAAGACTGTATAAAAGGTGGATGATTGCCGCTAAATCCTCGCAGATTCCGGCATGACTTCAATGAATCTCGCTAAAAGGCTGGGTGAAAAAACTTCTTATTGGTCTGTAAGACTTTTACGAATTAAAAATACAGGATAACGTTTGAGAAGATAAGACTATATTTGCTCATTTTGCATCCTTTATTTTTGCCCATCGCACATTGCAAGCACCTCGATTGGACCGCTTATGTCGTCAGCCAGCGCTTGCTCAACGACATTTATTGCACGCATGGGTCGTCCAATCATTAGTTATAATGCGACATAGGGACGTTTTATTACAATATAACAATTTTCAAAAAGTTATTTTACAAATGAATAAAAAAATTAATTTATGTGACATATACATCCGATACAGTTTTTATTCAAAATATTTCAAATGTACGAAATAATTTACCCTTGTTGAAGTTTCATCATTGAAAAATGTTTCATTAAAAATGGTACTATAAGGTCACATACAACGCCGTTTTAAATGCAATCTAAAATTACCAGAATCTAATATACGAGTATTATAGTTTGTGTCCCATTTTTCTATATATATTTTACTTGACTTATGTTACGCAATATATTTAAAATGTTTTTTTAATACTGCAAGTTTATTTAAGACAGTATTTTTCTTATTTCTAAAATGGAATAAAAATTTTAAACGTATTTTAATTTTAATTTTCTTTCTATTATTTATTTATTTTGGTGTGAAGTTTTACGCTATATTTCACGATTTAATAAATTTGCTATATTTCACGATTTAATAAATTTGCAGCGAATTTCCAATAGGTCATTTGTAGTTCATATCAAAGTAAATAAGTGAGAATGGAGTGCATTCAATTTCTCTAAATCTAATTTTTATAAACATTAAATCAGCCACTATAATAAGAAAGAAGATAAACTTTTAACTGGTTGTAAAGAAGAAAATTTGCATTGGGAATTTTTTAATTCAATATGGTTGAGTTTTATTTTCAGTCTTCTTATGAATGAAAAACGCATTTGAAAAACGTATTATTTTATGAAGTGTAAGCTGTTACACTTCAGCAAACACACAGTCTTGACAAAGCATATGTGGCGGTCGCATGCGCGGTCAATGACCGGCGAGACGACCTTTGCACAACTTAACAATGTGAAACAAACAAGTGCAAAGTCCACACGCCGGTCATTCAACTCACTATCAATCGGAGAGTGCATTCCATGTTAAAACGAGAAAGCAAACTAAACATATAAGCTACGATGATAAAGAAATTAAACTTCCAAGATGATCTAAAGAATTAATCTGCTACAGGCTGTTATTCGGTAGAGTTTGACAAAGTGATATTTATGTGTAGCTTAATAGTGGTCTAATAATGTACATATGATAAGCATCATACAAACTACAAAAAAGCATAAAATTCAGATGTGTAATGATCTCACAGTAAAACCTTTCAGGAACTAAAGACATCAGGAATCAAACATGGCATACTGACTTGCTTAGCGTGAATGCTAACGACCACGACTTCCTACGATTTCATATAATATTCCACATAGTTAAACATTTAAGGTAGAGAAACTTCTAATATTCTTTCCCCATAATAATTTTCAAACCTTAGTATTACTAAGTCTCGCGTTCAATATGTCACGCAGCATATGCGTGTGAAATTAACTGTATACTATTGAGTGGATTAAAAATTATACGCAATAAACTTATGAAAGCTCACAAGTTTTTCTGATAAGAAGTTGGCAGTTTTAAATAAGATTTCAAACATGAACTTTCGCTTCGTTTCAAACATTTTTGATGAAATATGTAAGTCTTTACTTAGACTTTTTGATACTAAATAGAAAGAGTTGTGAGGTTTTGTGATTGTTATTGAAAATATTCAAAAAGCAAAAAGTTGTTCAAAATATTATATTATAAAAAATACAGCAGTGATAATAATTATCATTTCACGCTATATGAAATATTTAAGGTTCTTTGTAATTTCAGAGAGATGGAAATTATTAAAACTTATTTGGTAATAAAAAAACATGAAACAATTGGAAAAACATCATATACACATACTTCATGAACAATTGGAAAATCATCATTTACACATATTCATGAACAATCGGAAAATCATCATTTACACACATACTTCATGAACAATTGGAAAGTCATCATTTGCACATACTTCATGAACAATTGGAAAATTATCATTTGCGCATACTTCATGAACAATTGGAAAATCATCATGTACACATACTTCATGAACAATTGGAAAATCATCATTTACACATATTTCATGAACAATTAAAAAATACAAATAAAAATTGCATTAAAGGTATGAACGATAACCACAGTAGATTATTTTAATAAAACGAAAACTAAAGCATTTTGTCATGATAGAATATTATGGAGTTTTTATCCTTTTAAACGCATTAATTGAAAAATGTATCACTTGCAATGGTAAAAAATTTGAGGAAACTTTAATAATAAAAGAAAGCGATTATGAAATAATGAAGAGAATGGACAACACGAAAATAAACAATACTGTCCTAGAATGTAGAAAACAAACAATATTGTCCTAGAATGTAGAAAACAAACAATACTGTCATAGAATGTAGAAAACAAACAATGCTGCTAGAATGTAAAAAACAAACAATACTGTCCTAGAATGTAGAAAATAAACAATACTGTCCTCGAATGTAGAAAACAAACAATATTGTTCTAAAACGTAGAAAACTAACTATACAAAGACAGAAAACGGTGTCCTAGAATGTAGAAAACTAACTATACAAAGACAGAGAACGGTGTCCTAGAATATAGAAAACGGGCTATACAAAGACAGAGAACGGTGTCGTAGAATAAATAAAACGAACTATACAAAAACACAGAACATTGTTCTTGATTTTAAAAACCGAGCTATCTTAAAACAATAACAATGTTCATTGATGTAGAAAAGAAAGTATACAAAAACAAAAAACAGTGTCTTAGAATGTAGAAAACGAACTTTATAAAACAAAGAACAGTGTCCTTGAATATAAAACAAATAACAGTGAAACAATGAACAGTGTGCTTGAGTATAAAACAAATAAAAGTTAAACAATGAATAGTGTGCTTGAATGTAGAAAACGAACTATGTAAAAGTGATGAACAGCGTCCTGAAGTGTAATAAACGAACTATACAAAACCATAAAATATTATCCTAGAATGTAGAAAATGAACTCAAAATATTTAATAAACCATGAGATTAATGATGATATTAAATATTTAAAGAATGAATCAAAGAAAACCTAAAATACTTAAAAATACGTACATCAAAATTCATTTAATATAGAATACGTGCATCAAAATTCAAACCCTTGACAAAATATTTACTAAATGGAACAGAAAATCTGCCTACATCGAGTAAATATTTAAATAAGTCAATGAACTAACTCCCCACCTGAATTGTATTTACACGACTAGGCGGAAGGATAAGGTGATTGCACAATAGCTGGAATCCAAACTACATCTCAATAATTCCAAGAAAATTTCAATGTCTGGAATACACTTCGGCTATAAGGATCGGTATCCCAAGGCGCAAGACGATCCTTACTTAATGAAGTATGCAACTGCAAACTGGATCTCATGAAATTTCGGTGCAGTGAGAGATGCATAGCATGGCTTGCCTGAATATCGCAAATTTGATCAAAGATGGAAAATAAACGGAAATTTGATGACAAAAAAACTCTTTCGAGTGTTTAACCTTTCCTTCCCTGTGTTGGGTATCTTCTACACGTTGCTTCTAATAACCATCAATATCTCTATAAATATAATAAATACAAGGTTAAGATTTTAGGTATTCCTCCATAATATATTTACGCATTGATTTAAAAAAAATATTAATAATAATCAGAATTTATCGACTACATCGAGGTGTTTTGTAAAGATCGAAAACAAATTCGCATTTAAACGCTGCGAGTGCCTCGTCTTGACGATAGGTGAATGGTATGTGGGAAGCGCGACACGATATTCGCATCTCACTCTTGCATACTAGACTGAATAGCGAGGAGCTGAATTGTCTCAACGTCGCAAGCATAAGAGTAAGCGCCGGGGTATGCGACTGACGTTCCGCGCCACTAGTAGCTTCTAGGCTTGCAAATAGGTTAGACGTACGCCCGTTCCGTGAGCGTTGCCAGATGGTTTTTTAATGTTTTCAGCAAATAAATTTCAATTATTATAATTTTTAACTTCAATTATAATTAATTAAGGGGATTATCTATGAATGTTCTTATTTTTCCGATTTAAAATCGCTAATTTTTTATTGCGTACTCACTACCCAACACCGGAGCACGCGTATTATTTTTATCATCGTAAGGGAAGGGTTAAAGATAACCCTTTTTTTGAGAAGCCTGTCAAAATTTTGATTATATGATATATGAACTCTTCACACATAAGGGTACACAACAATTCACCTAGAGCCAGATATGTTACTATCATGTATCGGATGATCTACAAAGGTTCCTTTGTAGATCGTCTTCTGCGGTTTTCTTACCAAATATGTTTTTATAAACATATGCAGACGCGGGGAAGTTCTTAATCAAATGGACACAGCCATCACCATCTTATCCTTACATTGGATTTATTTTTTTTCTAATACTTTCAATCTGTTTATAAAAGTGGATTCGAATCTTGAACCCTTGAAGAGAGTCTTCTCTCGAAATGACACTATATAAGTTATATTAGTATTAGTATAATTGTGCCCCAATTTTATTATTTGATTTTTTGAGTCTACGAAACTCAATTTACTGTCTCTTATGTTAGTGCTTAAAATCTTCTGTTGTGCGTCGTGACCTAGAACTGATATATGCCGTGCAAATTCTTCTCCAGTCCTTCCAGCGTTTACATTGTTCGCAGAGCTCATGGTAAAGACATGCCCCTAGCACATTTCACCAGATGATTCCACCCCATAGGTGATCTACCTGTGTTCCTATGAACCTCTACGTTGTCATTGTCCATGAGTTTTTCCATGTCCTTTTTGAACGCAATATGACTGAAAAACTGAAGTATACGTCGAATCCATAATATTGATAGCCTCTCTGAGATAATATGCACTTCTGATATGATGCATTTGTTCGTTGGTCTGTCCATAGCAACCGTCTGCAGCATCACATCTTGAATAAGTCATAATAATCATGATCATTGTATTCAACAACTTTCGAGCTAGAGTTACTGCTTCGGCAGCGCAGATCTCAATTTATCTCGATCTCTAGTTAACTTTTACAAACCAATATAAGACTCGCTCCGTCCTTGGCATGCTTTAAGATGTGACTGATAAAACTCTTAATTTCTAGTTAGTAAAATAACGTGTTTCATTCCTGAATTTTCCTTTCCACCATCCCTTCCTTTTCTTTTGATTGATGATATCTCACTTTATATGAAAAATAATGTTCAGGTGATTGTCCGTCTTAGTGGGCATATGCTCACGTATGTGTTTTTGGATTTCATGGGGATGGATCGTCATTTGAATGATTTATGCGACCATGTAACTTGCTTAATTTAATTTTGTCTGGTTGGTTGGAAGAGATTGCCGTCTGGCAATAAGCCCGCCAGATTGTATTTACAATAAAAATGTTAAATAAATAAATAAATAACTTTGCCCCCTCTTCTCTTCAAACAACCGCTCCACCTGTCTCAATTGCAATTGCTTTTTAAACAACCATCTGACCTTCTTCATTCTAAGGTGGTATTGAAAATTCTATATAGTTTGTTTTGTTTAAAGTGTCTTAGCCTTCAACGGACTACTGAGTTCACCTTTTATAGTTAGAAGGAGATACGTGGAATAATTATTTAGAAATTAAAAAATACACGCTTCTTCACTGATGTTAGCCAAACATTACTATATTCACGTCATATTTATCCCTCCAATTGCTAGAGAATTATTTCAGGTGCCCTGTAACAGCATGACTAATATAATATAAATAGAGACACGGAAAGTGAGCTTACTCAATCCGGAGTTTACAAATTACAATGTAATGATTGTTCATATTTTTATATTGGCAAGACGAAAAGAAATGTTGAAAAACGAGCTAAGGAACATTTAAGATGCCTGAACAACAATAATTTTTCAGAATTCACTAACCACCTAATTGAAAACAACCATTCGTTCGATATTAATCGTGGTTTGAGGATTCTACATATAAACTGAGGGGGATTGCATCTTGACAATTTGGAAATTCTCGAGATTAAAAAATCTATAAAATTAAGTTTAAATATCATCAATTACCAAACCCATTTTCATAATAGCCCTCTGCTTAATGTTTCCTATTTAAAATCCCCCCCTGTCTTAAAGATTCACTTTCACATATTTTTTCCCCGCCCCATTCACCATTGTATTACATCTCTCCCCACTTCACCCCCCCCTACCTCACCTCTTTTATATTAGGTTATTTACACTTGTACAGAATATATATTTTATCAACTTAGTTTATATTCACCTGACGAAAAAGACGGTGGTCTTCGAAACTAGTTGTGAATCTAAATTAAACCTGTGGTGAACACAAAAATATAAAATAAGTTTTTTATTTTGGTTATTTTTTCCTTTTATGTAAATAAATCACTACTATAAATGTAAGCAAAACGAAAAACATTCTCACTGTTTTTTTACTGATAACTTTTTGAATATATTTATAAATAATTTAGACGTTATTTTGTGGAAATCATAATTAATGGAATATAAAAACAAAACATTTCACATTGTGGAAGATAACAAAGTTAAGTGATTTATTTTTATACTCAATTAAGTTTACAAATAAATCATTCGCGGTATTGCAAATTACACAGGCTTGTTTTTATTACATCTTCCAAATTATCTACCATCTTAATTTCATTTTTAAAATAACTAGAAGATGAAATAATAGTACTTTTCAGAATTCAACCATAAGATCATAATGGTACTTAAACCCAGCCCTGGTGCAGTATATTATAGCTAAGGAATCCCGGAGAAGCGACCTGCCAGGATATTGGATATTGTGAAAAAATATTCTATCCTTTCTCTAAGATATATTGCTGCTGAGTAAATAGGTAGCAGGAGAGGTCCTGCCATCCTGTGAACCCTTTTTAGATCGCATTTTTTCAATTATTATACAAGACATAGGGTATCTTGGATTATTTATTTATTTTACACATTCATGCAAATACATCTGGTGAATTTATTGCTTTTAAGAAAATTTTCCATTCAACCAGCTCATTTATCCTTATTATTATTTAGATAATGTTAGTTTACTTATGTTAGTAGATCTGTTTAGAAAGATTAAAAAGTGCACGCTGAGACGGTTTTGGCATGTAAAACGAATGAACGAAATAAACCAAACAAAACAGATAAATCTAAATGTGAGTGGAAGGCGTGTGCATGCATCTCCACAAAATTATTCATATTTTTATCTTTCTTCTGTCAAATACAAGGTTGATTTTAATAAGTCAAGGTGAGCACCAACACACTATTACAAGTACCCGGTGGTAAGTAATACACATCGGGCTTAAGAAAGAGACTGAACATAATCGGCAAACTTCGGCTTTGTAGAGCGTCGTCTCTGTCATTCATACATGTGTTCCGTCGCGATTTGTCAGTCGTCAAGCGTTCTAGGGACAGAGACGACACTCTACAAAGCCGATTATGGCCGACAGTCTCTTGTTTAAGCCCGATGTGTATTACCTACCGCCGGGTGCTGTACGTATTGTAATTTTTGCTACTTTATAAGTATGAAACATTTTATGATATTTAGAAAAAAAGGTAGGTACAGATACTCCTTTTTCTTTCTGCTCAGTCTCAATCCATTGTCCTCCAAGATTCTTCTCCACCTTTCCAGACTATTTTGAAGGTCTTCATGTTTTTCACTTATTAATACAATATCGTCTGCAAATAGTAGGATCTTTAGGAGACTGTTCATTTCCTGGTTAGTTAAATAGTCCATGACTAAGATGAACAGTAGCGGACTGAGTACCGATCCTTGATGTACCCCCACCTTTACAGGAAATTCTGGTAAAGTTCCCGAAGTGCACCTCACTTGCGTTGTCACGTTATCATACATGTCCTGGATGTCTGAGAAAGTGAATGAATGTTGAAGAGGTGAAACATATGCGTTTAAATAGAAATGTTTGGCGCTCTGTCCTCTCTGCCAACCCCAACAGGAAAACGACGTAATGGTATGTATGTGTGCATGTTATCAACAACAAAAATATTTGATTGCTCCATAAATGGACCAAACGAAGCTAAATAATTAGATGATGTAGGGTATACAAATCTGTAATTTATTACTATTAGTAATACATTTAAACAATAATAAGATGATGTATGGTATACAAATCTTTAATTTATTACTATTAGTAATACATTTAAACAATAATAAGATGATGTATGGTATACAAATCTGTAATTTATTACTATTAGTAATACATTTAAACAATAATAAGATGATGTATGGTATACAAATCTGTAATTTATTACTATTAGTAATACATTTAAACAATAATAAGATGATGTATGGTATACAAATCTGTAATTTATTACTATTAGTAATACATTTAAACAAATTTCGAAAGAAAAACTAATGAATCTAAAGATATTCTGTTATCAGAGCACTCACGAATGAATAAAGAAAGACTAATAAAACAAATATATATGGTAGTGCAAATGTGAGTGGAAGGCGTGGTAGAGAAAGACCAAGAATAGTGGGAGTAGGAGTTGTCTGAGAAAGTGAATGAATGTTGGAGAGGCGAAACATGTACGTTGAAATAGAAATGTTTGGCGCTCTGTCCTCTCTGACAAATATTTGACAAATGCGTGTCCAGCTGCAAAACGATTGATCAGCTGAGATATTCTCACATCAATTGCTTGAAATTGAGAACGGAAATTGCCTCATAACTTCTGCAATTTAGTGACGTCAAAAGAAGAATTGGTTGAAAAAGTATTTCCCAATATTCAAATCAATTACAAGAATCAAGATTGGCTGAGTGATCTGCTTCGTTCTCAACAAAATGAACGCGACAGGCGATCGATCAGCTGAGATATTTTCACATCAACTGCTGGAAATTGGGAACGGAAAGGTGCCGGTTGATATGACCTCAGGACGAATTTCATTGCCTCATAACTTCTGCAATTTAGTGACGTCAAAAGTAGAATTGGTTGAAAAAGTATTTCCCAATATTCAAATCCATTATAAGAATCACGATTGGCTGAGTGATCTGCTTCGTTCTCAACAGAATGAACGCGACAGGCGATCGATCAGCTGAGATATTCTCACATCAACTGCTGGAAATTGGGAACGGAAAGGTGCCGGTTGATATGACCTCAGGACGAATTTCATTGCCTAATAACTTCTGCAATTTAGTGGCGTCAAAAGTTGTCTGAGAAAGTGAATAAATGTTGAAGAGGCGAAACATGGACGTTGAAATAGAAATGTTTGGCATTATGTCCTCTCTGCCAACCCCAACAGGTAACTGACGTAATGGTATGTATGTGTGTATGTTATCAACAGCAAAAAAAACCTGGTGCAATTAATTAGAAGCGTAAAAAGAAAGCTTGCGATAAAACCGAATACACGGTGGTAAAAATAAAATCGACATAGAACATTTTTATAACCACAGAACTTTTACTTTCCCCTTCAAACGAGTTAAATCGTAAAAATGAAAGTATACGAGCGCAAAAGCCAGAGGTTAAATTCTTCAAATTCCACCCCTCAAACAAACTCGTGGGCATGGATGAGAAGGAAGATATACGTACGTGAGTTACGGAACATCTTTGTTCCCTCTATGTTCCGATTATTAAATATGCATCAGAAATAACCCTGGTGGAACCTGCAGAGAACTTTAAGGCACGGGGCTGGTTTTAAGGCAAGGTACAAAATGTCGATCTAGATCAACCGATCGAGTGTCACACATTTTGCAGACACAAATGAAGATTGATGTAAATCAGTGATATTATCAAGGTACATACTACCTTGATCAAAAAGTTTTAGGACTTTATTCATACCACTTCTGAAGCGTTCGTGCCAACGAAAAACACTTCTCCAACATTTCCAAGGTCTGCGGACCGTCAAATCCGTTTTTCACACAAAATTTAATGCAAACTCGTTGATGCACAGTTGATGCCATTTTCAAACTTGTAAAAAATCGAAAACACGCACAAAGGTAGATGTACTCAGTACAGCGTAACTTTTACAAATGTCAAGCTATGACGCTGAAATTTGAAGGAAAGTGTCTATGATAGATGTGGTAACCTAACAAAAAAAAGAATTCCAATCGGGTGACTGACAGCGCCACACAGTGACCGGTCCTAAAACGTTTTGATCAAGGTAGTAAATATAAATGAACGTCGGTTTATATAGTATTAAGTGAGCACATAAAATATAATAACAAAAAAATAATAATAAGCAGTTATATAATATTTGTTAAAAATACAAACGAAAGTCGCCAATTCGAGCCTCGCGTTATGCTACTCCCCTCGAATGACACAGGTATTTTTCTCGCCTAGTATTTGGGGGTACACGAATACTTATGACTTCGGTCATATCTATTCTTTCAAAAAAAATAATAAAAAATGCCGGTATGCTTCGATCATCTCATTTCGGTGTACCATCGGATCTAGTACAGCGGTATGACTGGGTCAATTTGCTGGTGTGCAACGGCTCACTCACTTAAAAATGCCTCTATGGCACAGCTTCAATTTCCAACTGAATTGATATTGAAATGGCGAAAGGATCCTCGACTACGAAGCCCAGCAACGACGAGATCAAAACAGTTAAATGTATCCGAGATGAACTGGTTGGTTGAAATAAATTGCTGTTTAACAATCAACCCGCTGTGTCATGTATAATCATGTGCACATAAATTAAAATTAAATCTATATAAATAAAAATGTAAATGTTCGTTAATAGAACATCTCTAATCTCCGAAAGTTCTTCACCGATTGCTTTGAAATTTTGACAAAAGGTTGCATTCGTATACAAGCATGTTTATATATTTTTTTATATACAGTTGTATATAAAAAAGTATATAAAACAGACGAAATAATGGGAGCGTCCCTGCAGCGACTAAATTTTAATTATTATCACTTTTGACTTCAAATTTAATTAATTTAAGCGATTGGCTATAAATATTTTAATTTTTTTTATTTTAAATCGCTTATTTTTACATGTGTATTGAATACACAGCACCGGAACGCGCGGAATTTTTCAGCACAGTAAGGGAAAGTTTAAGCGTGTTGAATGAATGAATGAATGCGGAAGACGTGATGGAGGGAAACCAAAGAAAATAAGATTGAAGTACAATAAGTAAATTATATTTTGAATGAAGGAGATGTGTAAGAAGGTGAGTTGATGTAGAGGAAACGAATGTTGTATGTCACGATAGGAAAGTTTAGCGATCTCTTCTCAATAGCGTGATGATATATAATATAATATACGTACCACTAAGGTCCATGTTTCCACAAAGTTCCCATGCTTAGGCGATGTTAAAGTTAATTTGATTTAATATTTCTACCCTCAATAGTATGTTAAATAAAGCTAATAGAAGACGTGTTGTTTCGATATTCTGAAATGTTAAAATTGTTAATATCACGTGGTTTTCAGGTGTCTTTCAAACGAAGAGTAAAGCCCGACAGAAATTAAACGCCCTTGAAATGTATACCGAGAATACGGAGGAGAATCTTCTTTGTAGATCCAATAGTATCTAATTTTGTTTATATACAACTTCTCCGACTGAATTCTTTTTAGAGCTTTGTAATGTATGTATAAAAATCATTATCGTCTTATACGCCCCATCAAGAAAAACTCACCATCCAGGTCGGTCTACAGCCGACACATTTACCATATATATGGTTTATTTCGATTATTTATTTTAACGGTGTTAAATTATTAACCAGACCTGGAGGAAATCCTGAGGATGACTCACCCTGCTGTCTTATTTCGAATATCTGCCTCTTACAGACAATCATTTAAGCCTGTCTAAAAAAGATAAAGTTTATATTATCTTCCCACGCTACCCCACGGAAATTAAAATAAAATATTATATAATTATAAACAACGAAATACCCTTCATATTCCATATAGTAATCTTTACTTTTCCTCGTCAGGGTAAACGAATTTCAACCCCCAAGAGAAGGCATAGATAATAGAAATTGTTAACAACTTTACGTTGATCAAAAGTTTGTTCAGTCGAAACATCCTGAAACATACCCCACAGTAATTTCCTCGTGATTACCTTTCTTATCATATCTCTGTCTCTCGAGCTGTATTTACGAGTATTTACCATTTCATAATGGTTCTGCTAGAAAGGGAAACCCCGAACCCAGAGTCTGACCCATCCATTGATTTTTATTTCCCCAGCCACCCATTACAGCCGAAGCGAACCAACCGTTACAGGCCACGCGAGCTCTCCCGTTATATTCCAAGCTTGCCACCCATTACAGCTCAGGCCAGGCTTTAGACCAGACTACAGGCCCCAGGGACTCTTCAAACAATGGATAATAAGATCCTCAGTATCTCACGTCATATTTTCCCCGCGAAACGAAAACTCCTATACGCACAAATATATTAGTTAAAAAATCTTATAATATTTTTCGAGTAGGTTTTGAACAAATGTATAGGTAATATAGAGAAACATCTTAATTATGGTGACATTTTTTTGCATTATTTGATGATTTTTTTTTAAGTTTACATCAGATTTTAACAATTTGTTTAGATAACTGCCTTTTAAAATGACTGCACTGAGAAGAATAACTGGGGTAACAATGTATTACAAAACATGTAATGAAGTGCTCCGTGATGGATGTGAACTTACAGCTGATGTTTTACGTAAGATCAAATAGAGTACTCTCAAATGGTTTGGACATGGGAAATAATAAATGAACGAAGACTATAAAAACAAAGACATTGTGCAAATGTAAGTGGAATCGTGGTTAAAGGAAGACCAAGGAAAGTATTATTGGATCAAGTGCATGATATTTTAAAGAAAGGAAACGTAGAAAGTCAGAGAAATATGGGGAGTTGTATGCGTAGGCGTATGAATGTGAGAGACGAAAGATGTCGAAATAGGAAGGTCTGACACTATGTCCTCTCTTCCTATCCCGACAGGGAGAAAGCGTCACCCTCTGTTCTATAGTACATACTAACTTACAGAACAAATATCATGGCTAAACACTCAGTCACGCGTGGTATACTAGTACCATAGAGATATTGAACCAAATGAATGACACTGTGGATATATTCTCGGCATCTCCTAACAATATGAGAAGAATCTTGACCGATATTCTTCCTAACGAATAAGCTAACTAGAAGCAGACCCTCTTTATGTAACAGGACAAATCCATGCAAATTGGATTAAAAAAACGAAAAATGTTTGACTTCACATCATTATTCAAAATTGTCAGCTTGTATACCCATAGTCCGGAACTAACTCGGTTTGTTATGTTACGCTTCACTTGTAGGCAAATCTGTTAAAAAGTTTGTTCCATAGTTAATTGGTTGCAGTTTATTATTTATACAGCTCCTATATAACAAGAATGCACACATTAAGTGTTGTATGAATTTCCATGTGAATTTGACTACTTTCAGGAGTAAAGTGGTAAAGATTTGTTCTTGCCCGGATGAATTAATTAAATTGTTTGGGTTTACTCCATTGTGTTGGGTTTATCGTGTTTTTTTCTATTGTATAAGTATTTTTTCTATTGTATAACACTGCTCACATATAAATGTTAAACATGATTTGTTGTCGTTTTTTTATCTTTTGCTATATTTCTGTTTGTATATTTTATCTTTTGTACCGAAAAGGTAATTATACCATTGAAAAATAATCATTAAAATTAGGTTTATAAGAGACAAAATAAAAAGCTCATGCATTCGTGGAAGCCTAGGTGTTACAGATATCAACAGCAAGATGGAAGAGAAGCGATTGAGATGGTATGACCACGTTGGGCGTAGAGCACCCGATCACATTGTGAACCAGGCAATCTCCATGGATCTTCCTCGAATAACAACCAGAGAAGACCAAAGAATTCATGGGTGGTGCAAAAAGATAACCTGATTCAGAGGTACGACCTGGGGGACGTGGTCCGGGACAGAAGAGCATACAACCTGAGGACGAGGAGAGCTGACCCCAACAGTCTTCGCAGACAGTGAGTTGGGATGGAGCCAGGTAGAAGAAAGAGGTTTATAAGAGAACCCCGTATTTCGAGTACATTTTGTTTAAATAGAAAACAATTTTTTAATATATATTTGAACATCAAAAACAGTATTAAATTATTTTTATAATTTGAAAAATCCTTTTAGCTGCAGTATTTCAACGCTTACTTTTGTAAGTCACCTATTTTTTTGTTTCCTCTGTTCTTATCCCATCCTGAACAAGGACACCCGGACCTCTTCAAACAATGGATGAAAAGGTTCTAAATCTGCACTTTTAACTAGTCACGTCATTTTAATTATAGGGGTTAGGGAATATAGTGTCATAATATTTTCATACAAACTCTCACATAACATATATATTAGTAAGAGTATTTTTTTATTAGCACAATATCTAGAATTCTGCTATTGGGGTAGTATTTTTTCAGATGATGGAATAATTAAGATGGATATCGAATGGCGCGTACTGATAAGAAACAGAGTCAACGGGGTTCTAAAACATATATCATACACTCGAACCGGGCAGTATTAAAATCAGCTAAG
The DNA here is from genome assembly GCA_949825065.1 of Odontocerum albicorne. Lineage (NCBI taxonomy): Eukaryota > Metazoa > Arthropoda > Insecta > Trichoptera > Odontoceridae > Odontocerum > Odontocerum albicorne. Next base: position 51,385,749 of record OX463839.1, read on the forward strand.
ATGAAAGTCCACAATAGTATTCTTGTACAAACATTGATGTAAGGAAGTAAAACTTTGCTGTCGAGAAAGACTGAAATGAGCCGAAGAAATCTTGTAGAAATGCATGTAATTAGAAGGATACGCGGGGTAACAATATGTGACATTTTACGGAATTAAATGATCAGGGATGAATGTCAACTTAAGGCTGATGTATTAAGTAAGATGAAGAAGAGCACTTTGAGATGGTTCATATATGTAGAACAAGTGAAAGAAGTAGGATTAACAAAACAACTGTGAGTGGAAGGCATGGTAGAGGAAGACCAAGGGAACAGTGGTTGAATGAAGTCTATATATTTTGAAAGAAGCAAGAGTAACCGTAGAAGCTGTATAGAGACAAAATATGTGTGTCACGATTGGAAAATCTGTATTCCTTGTCAACCTCACCAGGGTATGTGATGTTATCCTAACAATTGGTATGTGATGGTATCTTAACAATTACACTAGACTGCGCCGGGAAGAACTGTTCTCAATAACATACGCAAGAACGGGTCTTCCAGCTGCTATGCCTGTTGGAAGGGCCTTAACTCTTTTGAACGGGACTGCTTCGGATATTGACATATTTCATATCACATTACCAAAAGCAAAAGAAAATTTTCTTCTAAGATTGAGCGCGTTAGAAAGCACTCATCAACGTAACATATTTAAGTGACTTTGAATATATGAGTGTGTGTGTGTATGTATGTGTATATATGTGTATGTTTGTGTGTATACATGTATGCATATACATACATAATTTTTTATTTTATATAATTTTTTTTTATTCTTCTTCTTCCCAGTGTCATGTCAGGTCCCCCCAACGTTGAATATCACCCGAGAGCATACATCTTTGTCCCCGGCATCCCAAAAAAGATCTCCAATACCCCTTATGCCAGTCCAATCACGTATATTGCGGAGCCAGGAGATTTGCCTCTTGCCAACACCTCTTCGGCCATTTATTTTGCCTTGGAAGATCAGGTGCAGTAATTTGTACTTTACTCCTCTAAGTACATGACCCAAGTAGGACACCTTTCGGATTTTAACATTAGTCAGCAACTCTCTATCAACTTCGGCTCTTTGAAGAGCCATTGTGTTGCTGACCATATCCGTCCAGGGTATCCATTCTCCGGTGCATCCACATTTCGAATGCTTCCAGTCGATTCATACTACCAACTTTTTTTAATATTAACATTTTTTGTATTTTTCAATGTAATTGGGATAAGCTTGTATTGAGAAAATAAATAAATGAATGTTTGTTTGTTTATGATGTACGACATTACCACTAAGATATAAAATCACCACATTGTGTTGTGTACAACGAAAGCGTTACATAATATAATTCAATACTTTATTTCTTACATGATCCTTACCTCTGCTTTACATTTTAAATCAAACAGTATTTTTGGTTCTTATGGAAAGAAAATCAATGAATAAATATAACGAAACTATTGGCAAACTTTCTTCACGCCATGTAATGGGGCACGACATTTAACTTGATTCCTCAATCCTTGTGAAGACGTTCTGTCTACCGCCCCCACCCCCGCCCTCGCCAGGCATATTTAATATATAACACGCCGAGTTGTATTCATAGCTGCGGCCGACCAATACTTATTTTCTTTCGTCGTAATAAGAACATTTAAGTTAAGTATTTCTGTTGTTTGTATTTAAGTTGCTCTTTTCCTTTATACCTTTTCCTTTATACAGTACCTTTTCTAATGGCCGAAACCACTACTTTCCTATAATTTTATTTATTTATTTTACACGTAACAAGAAATGTACATAATTTGCGAAAAAAATAACAGGTAATTTAATTTGGATATACAATTTTAATGGATCTGGGTTCGTTGCCTTTCATTTGTCGTGTCCCCAGTAAACTAGGATTTTGCCTGTATCTCACTAAGGATATTTAGCATGAAAAAATAAATCGATACTTCATTCCGATTTTCAATTACATAAAAACAAAGCCCCGTTGCACATTCTCATCAACCTGACAAACAGTGACACTCAATTACAACTGGAAACATCATGCGAAATCAAACTCCTCACTCCAGAATGACCAAAACGTTCATCGCATAATATACCGCACACAATCATAAAAATAAAAACAAAAATACAAATATAAAACAACAAAAAAAACACACATAAGAGACCACACAAACCTTTTCCACATGTCATTCATCTTGCAAGCCCAAGTACTCAAACTCCTGTCACAATAACAACCACGCTCCGATCGACTGCCTAAATGGTGTTCCTCCCTTTACCCTTATTGAATTCGGCACCCCATTAAATGTCATGGGAGCTAAATATCATAGGCATATTGCCTTTGGGCAAAAGAGGTTTTAACTCTAGGGATGGTGAACATTTGATCAGTTGCCATGCGTGTCATGTGTCTCTGCTGAGTATGTTTCCTCCCTTGATAAAACGCAAAAATTTCCTTTCTCAACATACACTCGTAGCCTCTTCTACATCCATACACCATCTCATACAGCTCCTATAATTTATTTTACTTCATACATTTTCAAAATATAATTCACTTGATCCAATCATACTTTGATTGATATTCCTCTTACACACCTTCCACTTATATTTTTTATATATTTGTTTTCTTAATCTTTCATTATGCATATTTTCATCACGTGCCCAAATCATCTCAGCGAGCTCTTCATCACCTTGCTTAGCACATCGGCTTTAAGTTCACATTGATCCCTAATCACTTCGTCTCGTATTGTGTCATACATTGTCATCTCATGTATTCTTCTCTGCACTGAGACAGCTGGCTTACATCCGGGAAATTAATATGTTAAAAAATACATACAATATCTAACGACTCCGAGCTCCAGACGCTCTGGATATTTGACAATTAAGAATAACAATATTTGGCGTACTTTAAACGAAATATCTACTTTCCGGGCAAAATATCCACTCTCCGGATGAAATATCCACAATTTAAACAACGCACTGAATCTGATCTACAAACATACCATCACACTATTTCTCTGTCGGGATAGATAGAAAATACTCCAATTTTCCTAGTTCAACACTCATATTTCACTTCTTCTACATCTACACACCTTCTCATACAACTGCTACAATTTTACCAATTGCTTACATTTCCTTCTTTCAAAATATAGTTCACTTGATTCATCCATAGTTTTCTTAATCTTCCTCTACCATGCTTTCGAATCAAATTTGCACTGTACGTACATTTTGTTAGGCTTTCTTCACTCATGTGTTTCACCTGCCCAATTCATCCCAGAGGGCTCTTCTTCATCTTACCCAACACATCAACCTTAAGTTCACATTCATCTCTTATCACTAATTTTCGATGAAAGTAACATAAATGGGATTGAAATGAGATCATTGCGTGGAATGTGGGTAAAAACAATGTTTTATACCACATTTCCGTTATTCACAGCAAAACTTGCCGAGTTCATTGCCATATAGCAATATTTCCGACCAGGAAGATGTTCAAGAAGCCTTAACCCTTCCCTTACGGTGATAAAATTGAAACGCGCGCTCCGGTGTTGGGTAGTGAGTACGCGATCAAAAATTAGTGATTTTAAATCGGAAAAATAAGAACATTCATAGATAATCCCCTTAATTAATTATAATTGAAGTTAAAAATTATAATAATTGAGATTTATTTGCTGAAAACATTAAAAAACCATCTGGCAATGCTCACGGAACGGGCGTAGATCTAGTCTCGTTGCCAGCCCAACAGCTACTGCGGCACGGCAGGGTTGGTGGCTAACCCGGGCGTGGCTTACACTTGCGAGGTTGAGACATTTGAGCTCCTCGCTATTCAGTGAAGTATGCAAAGGTGAGATGCGACTATAGTGTCTCGCTTCCCACATACTCTTTACCTATCATCAAGACCCAAGATCGAGGCACTCACAGCGTTTAAATGCGAATTTGTTTCCGATATTAAGAAAATACTTACGATGTAGTCGATAAATTCTGATTATTATTAATATTATTTTTTAAATCAATGCGTAAATATATTATGGAGGAATATCTAAAATCTTAACCTTGTATTTATTATATTTATAGAGATATTGATGGTTATTAGAAGCAACGTGTAGAAGATACCCAACACAGGGAAGGAAAGGTAAACTGAAAACCATACGGGAAATCTATTTTTTTTAATCTAAATTCCAACGAAAATTGAACCCGCAACTCCCGGGCTGAAAATCAGATGTCTTACCAACTAGGAAATGGAACTCGTATATGTATGATAAAATATGAAATGAGGGTACTAGAAGATAATGTTGATTGAAAGAAGATTAAGTGCTAAAGATGAAGAAAGGAAGATTGAGATGAATAATGGTGCGGTCACGAAGGAAGGATGAATAATGAAATATATACAAACATTATCTATACAAGTCGTATAGCAAGTATAAAAATTGTGGGAATACATAGAAAAGCATAATACGGCCAAGTTAATTTAATACTGAAATAGAGAAAATTAAAAGATTTTATAATAGGAGAGTGTGCATGACGAAGTGAATGAACGTGGCAGAAGCAAAAGATATATGTCAGTATATAATTAATAAAAGGTTTATTATAACGTCCACCCCAATAGGGATCATGAAAATGGTCTTGAATTTATTTTACCTTGCAATATTTTTCTATTTGCTCTCTTTTATTACTAAGGTTTTGCTTTATTGACTCACAAGAAAAAAATATTACAGATGTATTTTATGAAAGGACTTTTTTATTGAATGAAGTTGAGCTGCGCATATTGCATGTCAAATTGAATAATGTTGAACTTTACTTATTATTTACTAAAGATAGCTGTCCACAAAGATACATGCGTGAAGACCTTGAAAAGGATGACATAAGAAATGTTGCTGGGAAAGACGAAATAAGAGGAATTTTATTTGTCACAAAAAGTTGCTTTATGTTTTATTAAATCTTATTTCAAAACATTTTTTTAAATAATTGCTATATACGGTAGAATAAAATTTATTATTTACCATAAGTCATCGAAGTCTTGAGTTATTAGTAATCGAGTTGCTACAAGAATTCTGCAAGACACATTCCTATGTGAAAATTACAGGATCGAAAATGAATACGCTGCAGTATTAGATATTTTTAAGTTAGTTTGCGGGTCTATAAGGAGTGCCTGAAAAGACACGAATATCCGAGCCTTGAAATGAGATCCCGTGTGTCTTTCGAGGACTTTGGAAGATCTTTTTTTGCTTTTTAATTGATTATAGTGTTCTTTTTTATTTATTTTTGTATTTTTCTCCCCGTAATGCAGAGGATTTGTGAAGTTGCACTTGTCAGATTCAGTATTTTATACTTTGTTTTTCAATCATTTGTTTTTTTTTTTAGTTTAAATTTTTTGAACAGTGCGGACTATGTTCCTTTGGACGGCCCCGTATTGTGTTGGTAACATGTGATTTTGTACGATTTGATATCTGTTTCTTTCTGACTGCTTTTGTTGTAACTGTGTAAAATTATTTTTCAGTATTCTGTCAATCTAAATGTGTGACGCACTCACTTTTGACTTGTAGGGAATACCGTCGTCCCTAAATATTGTCAACATGCACGGTCAACGACCGACGAAACGAACTTTGGATATGTCCAAAGTTCGCATACCAGAACACTAATATTGTTTACACACAAATAATATTTACGTTGCATTCCACGGTAGAAAGAGAACACACTGTCTCACGCCGTCACGCCGTCTCGCCGTTTCGACAATAAATATTCTACCCACTGTATTATCCGCAACGTCTGCAAACACCTCTGCACGCGCAGGAGTGAGATAAAGTATATATTGCGGGCGCATTCACGCACATCTATAAATACCTACTTATCGACAAATAAAGATTATTATTCACTTGACCATTCATTGCTGTTTACTATTCATTGATTGTTCACTCTCACTTTCCGCATTCCTGAATCGACGTATTTTATTTAAATACAAAACAATCATAATCATCACGACGTATCAATAAAGCATTCCGCTAAAGACTCATATATTTTATGTTTTTGTGTTATAGGTTAATTATTTTTTATTCAATATGACGCTGATAAGGCTGAAAAAATGTCATGAAAGCTCCCATGGTCAAAGATACATTAGGTAGTCCAACAGCCGTGGTGGGTCTGAATGCGCGAAAAAATTATTAAAAAATATGAAAATATACAGCATATAAACTAACATCAATCCAAATTTTAAATGATATAAGAGTAAAACCAGTCTACCGAGAATTGAACCTCAGGCGTTCGCTTGCTTATCGAGAATACTAACCACTAAACTACGGCCGCCAACAATACAAATATAAAAAACATAAGGAACGAAGATTTTGATGTTTATTAAAATTGCTAAAACTTTAGAAAATATTACAATTATAAATTCGCTTTCAACTATTTTGTATTGTATTTTACTGTATAAATACATCTTACCTTTAAACAATTGAGAATTGAGACCAACACCCTGCTTGTACAATGATATTATTTTAAGCTCTGAACGCAATTCAAAGGACATCAGGAACTATGTTACATGCATTAACAGGGAACAAACGACAACAACTTGCAAACGGGGTCAAACTTAACCCATGACTGTAAGTTGCATGTGTAATTTGATGCCAAGACCTCAACTTAACGTCAATAAGTTGAAATTGGATACTGTGTATTGTTTTGTTTATATTGGTTCAGTGGCAAACAGCGATAACAGTACAAGTATGATGATAAGTAAGGGAGTAGTGATACAAAACAGGGGTTGTTTTAACCTATTATGTTTTACTCAGCAAGAACTTAGTCTCTAGAACATCGTTCCTCAACCTGTGGGTAACAGCCCCCAGCGGGATTGCAGTGAAATATACTAGTATAATATATATGTTACATAAGAAAAAAAAAACGTTTTCTGAGAAAAACGAACACATTTAATTTAATAAGTTATGGCTCAAGTCATTGTTGTACAATACAATCTTTAAGATTTCGCAGAAGGGTCGTGATTTTTTATATATTTTGAGGGGTCGCAAGGCTAAATGAATTTTCTAATATCGATGATTTTTCATATCTCGATGGATACATTGAGGATAAAACTCCTTAATGAACTTTGTAGGTAAAATTGAGCCACATAACAGGAAGATATGGAAAATATTGTATAAATAAAGTGTTGAATGTAAACTTATACGTGATAGTGCGTCATTATACGCCAAATAGAACATGCGACATATCGGCGTCGCTTACCTCATCAAGCGTACGGATCGAATTGAATCCGGGACGTCGCTTACCTCATCAAGCGTACGGATCGAATTGAATCCGGGACGTCGCTTACCTCATCAAGCGTACGGATCGAATTGAATCCGGGACGTCGCTTACCTCATCAAGCATACGAACCATTTATCTAATAAAGCACTTTCGTCATGGTGAATGCCTTTAATGAAAAACATGAGACCATTAGTTCTGGCATAAACAATGCTTGTCATAATTCTTAACTATTTCAAAATAAAATTAAGCTTTCTCCCATTTTGTAAATAATCTCTTTAATAATTCAATATTCGCGATCTCTATTATGTTTGTGTAATTTTTTTCAGTCAGACATTAATAATTTGCTTTTCCTTTTTTAACTCGAAATTTTAATTTTTTTTTGCGAAATTGATCAATTCTCGCAAAATTTTCAGACAATTTTATGGATAATTAATTCTATCAAGGTATAAAATAAAAGATTTTTTCCACTCAGTTTTTTAAACCAACCCCTAAAGTAGGCTTTCAATTTAATATTTAATGTTTCCATTTTATTTTGCGAGAAACACGCCGCGTTTCACATTCTTCGCTAGGGTCAAACTTATAAAAATATTTTATTAAATTACTTTCGTTGTTACTAAAAAAGTATTGTTATTTATTTTATTATTTATTTAGATATATGATATAAATAATTTTATTTAATGAAACAATCTATAATACAAACATTTGCCCAAGTACAATACATACCTATATACAAGTTTATATATTAAGAACTTATTTATTTATTATAACTATGAACTAACTTAATTTAAATTTCCTAAATATCATTTTATTTTTAATAATCTTAATACGAGGGTCATCTAGAAAGTAAGGTTACAACATTTATGTAGGATCGAAAAATGCTTGTATTTAATTGAAATTCACAGGATTCTTTACAAATACTCGTATATTAAACTATTTTTCAACGTAATCGCCGTCGAGATCGAGACATTTCTGTAGTAGGGGCACCAGCTTTTGTATGCCAGTGTCATAGACCTCCGCCCCCAGCTCTTTCAGCCACTTCTTCACAGCTTCCTCGGAAAATTTTCAGGGGGTAGTGACACACCCACGTCTCATTCCCCGTCACGATAGAGTCCAGAAAAGCTTATCTCTCTTGAGCAAAACGATCCAAAAATTCCCGCGCGGCGGTCACGCGATTTTGACGGTGCTCCGGTGTGTGCATTCTGGGCACCCATCTCGCACACAACTTCTTGTAACCAAGTTTTTCCGACACAATATCACCAAGGAGACTTCGAGATATGTCAGAAAATTCTTCGTGAAGGTCGTCAAGCGTCAGACGGCGGTCATTTTGCACTTATTCTTCAATTTTTTGCACAAGTTCGTCAGAAATCACTACCTTGCCTCGTCGTGAGTATCAGTACGGCCTTCTCTGAACAACCTTACCCACTTCGTGACATGTTGTTGACTCATCACATCACTACCATAAACTTCCACGAGCTGCCGATGGATATTCGCGGCGGTATTGTTCTGCAAAGTCAAAAAACGGATAACCGCGCGGATCTCGCACGGACAGGAGGTGGCGGGAGGGCGCGACGACCTCTCCATCGGAAAAATATACTGTAACTGAGCGAAGTGGCTGAAAAACACGCGGGACCAAACAAACTGCCCGTTAGGATCCCCCCTACACGCCAGGTGCGCCAACTTCGAAACAAAAAATTTCCCCCCGACCTCAGGAGAGTTTGTAACCTTACTTTCTAGATGACCCTCGTATTTAACTTTTTAGAAATAGTTAACACCTAAATACTAATTTATAACTAGATAACAATTGTTACAACTAATTATTTTAATACATGTATACACGTACATGTTCACTCGTTCAGTCTACTTACAATTCATCACATTCACTCAGACCTTGGTCCTCCCTGCTACTACTGTGTGTGGACTAGTCAGGCAACAAATGATACTTCGGAAGGCTGTGTTTATAACGGAAAGGTAGGCTGGACTTACTCTCGTAAGAAACAATATCTATTCAGCGTAATATTATTGTTTAAAAACCTGGGATCAGCTTAGAACTTTACTGTGGATTTGCTTTTTTTTGAGCCATCTATTTATTTTCAGTTTTTTTTTCTTTTTCTACATGTGCAAGGGTGTGGACTAAAAAACATCTGGTGTATTTAAATATATTATGTACGTACTATGTTATTATGTATCAATAAACCTATATGTATCTAACTTTAAAAAACGTATTATGGATAGGCAATCCCTAGTGATCGAATATAATTTAATTTTCAGTCATAAGCAAGCATATATTCTTGATCAAACTTTTACCTAATCGTGCAATATTCTGTCTGACAAAAAAAACGCGTTAGTTAATTTGTTATAAAGCAATTATTACATTTTCAATTGATATGTTTATTATAGCTCAATTATAAAATTCTCAATTATTATTATATGAATCAATTAAAATTACTTAAAAAACTCAGACAACTTCATTACAATCAGAAAAATGTAGCCATTTTGTAACATTCATAAATTATTCCACGTCAAGCTGCTTGCTTGGTGTTTACATCCTTAATATCGTTTCTAAATAGGTTTTAGGTAATCTCGGTATTTTTGGGTTTATATGGATATTCATTATTGAGAGTTTGATCGCATGTACAAAAGTTGAACTAAATATCACAAACATTTTCAAGCAAAAGACGAATGACTCGATATGTAAGCACCAATAACTGTTTTATTGTTTTCAAGGTAAGCAAAAAAAAACAAATTCTATATATTCATACAAATTTCATTACAAAAACAGAAATGGGGTACACGTTCACCATTGTTGGTACGTTTGCAGAAGTGGCCAGTTAATTAATTCTTAGACATTTTACTAGTAGTTATGGTTGACAAACGCAAGAGAAGGTATACAATTATTAGTGAAAATAGATGTATTAATTTCAAACAAACTGTTTCTTCCACATTTCCTGATTTTTTTAGGGAAGGTGTACATTTATTAGTAATAGTTTACATTCACTGTGCGAACCACTTTCATTGTAACATATATTATACATGGATATCAATAAGATATCAATACATAATAGAATTAAATTGATTACATCTTAGAAAATTTAACAATAAATGTTTAAGTTATTCCACTAATTACATTTATCCTCGAAACACATGTTTCTACCTCCTGTCCCGAGACTCTCTTCAGGCGAAATGATCCCAATTAAATATTCTTATCTCATGACAAATCGAACTCGTTCCGCTTGAAGATAGCCTCGGAATTGGAAGTTAAAACTCTGTAGTGAAGATTAGTATAATTAGTGGAATAACAATGTAATTTATTGTTAAATATGAAGTTCTGCAAAGAAATAGCCGAAACTTTTGACAAATTATTATATCTTTATTACAAATCGACAGAAGTCATTTAACGTCAAATTTTATCCCATTGTTGATTGTGTATTTCACCATCAATTCTTGTTACAAACATAAAAATCCCACTCAAGAAAATTACAGAAACAAAAAATACTCAATAAGGAATGTGCGAACTTATTCAAGGTAAAAACAAACGATTGAATTAAACACCTACACAAAATAGCCCCTTTGTAATCCAAGATTGTATTTGTATTTTCCTAAAAGAAAGGGCCTTCAACCAGGATGTTATATACATGTCATTACATTGGACACTGAATCCATGATCCTTTCCAAATAATCACAATTGGCAGATTATTCCGAAGAGAATGAAACCATATACTCTTACGCATGAAATTTATCTAAGGGACAGACAAAAATAATGACTGAATACGTAACAAAACCAAGGTGTGGGTGTTAAGGGATGGATTGCTTGGTTTGTATAAGAAAGGATAGATTATATAACACTAATATCAAATAAAAATGGACAAAATGTTTATTGGAGTAAAAATATTGAACCAGCAGAAACCACAGTGACGTCTGCCCGCAAGAAGGCTTTATATTTTAACACTTACCGCCCTGTGATGAATAGCGAGTGACCAGGACTTATATTTTCATTTCTTACACTTATTTTATATTATTCCACGTTTTAATACATAATAAAATGATTTTTATAGTATAGCTAATTACAAAAAATAACCTAGCAGATTTTACATAGTTTTAATTTAAAACATACATTTTTCACTGGATGCTTAGCGTCCAGCACCGTGGCTGGCGGATTTTTTTAGCACAGTAAGGCAAGTGTTAAAAATAAATGTTTAAACACCCCCGGGGTCCACCCCCGTTGAAACAGTTAGAAAAAAATTAATTTACCTCTTTATCGAGGCTTATTAAACATTTGTATAGTCATTTATCAATACATCATTTTAAACATTTGTTTCAAGTAATCAGTCTGCATATAAAAAATATATCTCGAAGGAGAATGTTGTTTTCAGACTTGTGTAAGATTCGTTTAGTGGGATAAAAAAGGGGAAAATAATTGTATCTCCTATTTGGGTATGAGTGCTGCCTTCGATACTGTCGATCATGAAAATGGAGAGCCGTATGTTTTCGGGCTGATGGCGTCTCAGCGGCTAGACGTGTGAGAAACAGTCAGCGCGCTGCGAACATGCGTCAGCATGGTCAGGCGGCTCAGCAGGGTCCACGTGTCTGTGGCATTTGCGGGAGGGAATGCGCATCTAGGATCGGGGTGTTCTCTCACAGAAGATCACACGATCGACGTAAGAGAACGGTTCAAGATTGATGTTGGAGTGGCGAGGGGGTCCTCGACTACGAGGCCCGGCAACGACGACGATCATGAAATTATTTTGCAAAGACTTAGGGGTGAATATGGGTTTTCAGGCAGTGCCCTCACCTGGGTTGAATCTTATTTGTCAAATAGAAGGCAATCCGTTGTTGTCGATCAAGAAAAATCTTCACAGAATATTATAAAGTATAGTGTACCACAAGGGTTGGTATAAGGGCCGCTGCTTTGTTTTCTTCATTCTAGTTTTGATTAGTGATCTTATTGGCACGGAGAGTTTTGAGTCTCAGACTTATGCGGATGATACTGTTTCTTTAAATGTTGTGATTTAAGTAACACAAATATTCTGAAACTGGATTCTTATAATTGCATCCTCAAAGTCTCAAATTGAATATTTCAAAATAAATTTCAACTAGGGTGGCTTCACCCTATAGACAAAATCTTCTTGATGGGGATGCGTTAATAGTCATAGGTGGTAGTAATTTTCCAAAAGGTAACATCAAATTTCTTGCTGTCAATCTTGATAGTAAACTCTTTTTAATAGACTAATAGATTCTACGTTTACCTAGACCTTCTATAACTTCCAATGGTTGAAATTATTGTTCTTCGATGTTTTCCCACAAAATTAATAAAAACGCTTATTAATTCATTTGTGTATCGTATCAGGATTTTTGTGATTCTATTTTTTCTGTAGTTCAGAAAATCTAGGATGAGTCCTGTGACAGCTCACAAATTTGCCCCAATATAAGTTCAATAATTTTAATTATTTTATAAACTTTAATTCAAGCCTCAATTCTAATAAATAGCAAGTTATTTAGGTAAATACATTACGTAAGGTGTATTTGGGCAAATTTGTAAGCTGTCACAGGACTCATCTTAGAATTTCCGAACTATAGTCTGCCTGCTTCGAGAATTTCTAGGATCCAGTATGTCTTCAATGCAACTAACTACTTGGCTGATATATGGTAGTCATTAATCTGTGGTGTTACGGCAGAAGTTTATATGTCAGTTTCACCTTAGTTTACAGAAGAAGCAATATTAACCTTGATAAGCTGTCAAAATCAGAACAAATAAGCATTTTTTAAGTTTTTATAAACAGTACATCTTTTACATAAAAGGAAAAAATAAGTAAAATGAAAAGCTTATTTTATATTTTTGTGTTCACCACAGGTTTAATTTAGGTTCACAACTAGTTTCGAAGACCACCGTCTTCTTCGTCGGGTGAATATAAACTAAGTTGCTAAAATATATTCTGTACAAGTGTAAATAACCTAATATAAAAGAGGTGAGGTAGGGGGAGTGAAGTCAGGAGAGATGTAATACAATGGTGAATGGGGCGTGGAAAAAATATGTGAAAATGAATGTGAATCTTCACTTTCACATATTTTTTAAAAGATTCACATTCACTTTCATATATTTTTTCCACGTCCCATTCACCACCGTATTACATCTCTCCCCACTTCACTCCCCCTACCATAACTCTTTTATATTAGGTTATTTACACTTGTACAGAATATATTTTAGCAACTTAGTTTATATTCACCTGACGAAGAAGACGGTGGTCTTCGAAACTAGTTGTGAACCTAAATTAAACCTGAGGTGAACACAAAAATATAAAATAAGTTTTTCATTTTACTTATTTTTTTCCTTTTATGTAAAAAATGGCACCACAAAATGAAACTATAGTCTTTTCGAAGATTTAAGAAAGTATATCTTTTTTTTGGATAATGACTGACATACCAAATTTTGACACAGCATGCTGAGAAATATTTTCTATAAATTGGGAGAATAAACACAAAATGACAAAAAAACGGACATATCAACTTCAGCCATTACGCCACAGATATATTGTCGTTTTAGACCACTTCTAAAAAATCTGCATTAGCTCAACATCGCGGACGGATTCATTTTAAACTTTGTTTCTTTGTGTTCAAAGTTTATGGAATATCTTCATCGTAAAAATAAATTCATTGTTCCGAATCGATCAAAATGAACAGAGTATTATTACAGGGATTTTTTTTATCGTTGCTGGTTCTGTGGCATAAAACGGTCTTTGTTCCGAATCGATCAAAATGAACAGAGTATTATTACAGGGATTTTTTTATCGTTGCTGGTTCTGTGGCATAAAACGGTCTTTGTTCCGAATCGATCAAAATGAACAGAGTATTATTACAGGGATTTTTTTTATCGTTGCTGATTATGTGGTATGAAATGGTCTGCCTCTAAGTATTAAGAATATGGGTGACATGTGCAGCTTTAGGAATTACTTGAAGAAAACTCTTTTTGGAGGTCTTATCAAAAATAATGATTTCACATAAACACTTTATACATACACTAACATTACATCTGAAACCTAATATCTTACTATCACGTATCGGAATAACAACAAAGGCTTTTTTGTAGTTCGTTTGGTCTTGATAAATTTTCTGCTGCTTTCTTAACAAATATATTTTTCTAAACATACACAGATGCGGCAATGTGTCATTTTAATTACCGCAATCTCCACCTTCCTATCCTTGCACTCAACTTATATATAATATATTCATTTTGTAATATATTTAATCTGTCAATAAAAGTGGGTTCAAATCCAGAGTTAGAGCGCTCTTGAGGAGAACCTTCTCTCTAAACAGCGCTATATGAATTGTACTTCTATTGTTATTATTTAGGAATGGAGAATATGAATTGCACTGGTTTCCTCTATTACCTGAGATATTAAACTTTTAAAACTGTCTGGACATAGTACAAGGCATTAATTTAAAGATAAACAATACAAAATAACCTTAAGAAGACCTCCGTGGCCTAGTTGATAAAACGCCTGTTTTACATCCTAAGTGTTACGGATTCGATTCCTATCCGTACTCGGTAAAAGGGGTTCTAGTCATGATTTCTCGCAAGTCTTGTATTAACACCTTTCAGAATGGTTATTGATTGACGTTGGTGGTCGGTTGTCAAAAACCCCACCATGTTGTACTGTACACGTAAACAAATAAAGTATAATACAAAAACCCCACCATGTGGTACTGTACACGTATACAAATAAAGAATAATACAAAAACCCCACCATGTTATACTGTACACGAATACAAATAAAGTATAACACAAAAACCCCACCATGTTATACTGTACACGTATACAAGTAAAGTATGATACAAAAATCTCACCATGTTGTACTGTACACGTATACAAATAAAGTATAATACGAAAACCCCACCATGTTATACTGTACACGAATACAAATAAAGTATAATACAAAAACCCCACCATGGTATACTGTACACGTATACAAATAAAGTATGATACAACAATCTCACCATGTTGTACTGTACACGTATACAAATAAAGTATAATACAAAAACCCCACCATGTTTTACTGTACACGAATACAAATAAAGTATAATACAAAAACCCCACCATGTTATACTGTACACGTATACAAATAAAGTATTATATGATACAAAAATCTAACCATGTTGTACTGTACACGTATACAAATAAAGTATAATACAAAAACTATATTCTGTCATACGGTTCAATATTAATTCAAATAGACAAAAACGACTTTCGTGGCTTAATTCGTAAAGAACCCTTCTTTCAACTGGTTGCGGGTTCGATTCTCGTCTGGATTTCACTGAAGGCTTCTTTTGAAATCTTTCTCGCCAGGTTGTGCTGTATACAATAAAAGTGTAATAAAGTGCAATAGAGATTCTTACGATAAAAAAAATCTAATTAAAAAACGTCATTCTCACGAAAAAAAAAACACTCACTTATTCATACTTGCGATAAAGCCTCAAAAAACCTAGTATTTTCTATAAAGGAAATGTTCAAGGAATATATTTCAATTTCGAGGACTTCACGAAAGGCAAATATGATATTGGCACAAGGATATCGCAGGTATGAAATAAGAAATGTCGACAAACTCATGAAATACGTCGGAAGAGCGAACATATCGACGCTTCTACGAAAATTAAAACTATTTCCTCTTTTCAAAGAATACCTCACTTTTAATAAATATTTTCATAAATTGTTGAAGTATATTATTATATAATATTACGATAATATTCATATATTCCCATTTATAAATGTATAGAGAAGCATTTAGAAATGCTAATTTAATAACCATTTAACATGCAGTTTGAAAAATATGCAAATTTATAATTGTTATTGTTAAATACATTAAATAAACACTGTTTGTATTTTGCATAAGGAGATTTTTTGCTTTTAAATATAACTACAAAAATCCTAATTATTTTTCTTTCCATTTGCAGAAACAAGTGTTTTGAAGTAGTTATTATTATTTTGTATACTTGATTAAGCACGATACATCTGGTTTATTGCAATAAAGCAGTTTTTCCAGCCCACCAGCTTATCTTGGATAAATTACACTGTTTCGATCCATGGCAAAATTAAAATAATAAAATATTCGTTTAAATTTAAATTAAAAAAAAAAAACAAATATATTACTAATCTGAATCAATAATGGTAAAACTGAAAGAAAGGAGTTCGATCACGGTTAAGAAAGGAAGGAAAGGAAAAATAGGATTAAATGATATTCTGACTGATGTAATATTTTTCTATTCTCTCTTGAATATAAATAAGGGCATCTAATAAATCAAGAAATTTCTCATCGCCTAATCAAAGGAGTGTCTCGTCGCCTGATCAAAGGAGTGTTTCATCGCCTGATCATAGGAGTGTCTCATCGCCTGATCGAGGAGAAAAACCTTTATGGGTTTCTTGAACATTTTTTTTCAAATTAACATGAATTTGCTTATCATAGAATTTCACAGAATATGATATCATCAACACTAACAGTGTTGGATTTAGGAATCCCTTTCTTCCTCCACTCGTTTATGGGCATATGGCTCTCAGTCAATCCGAATTGAATGTTAGGATAGGAAGGTAGTGGCTGCAACCATTAGATTAGGTAGTTCCTTGTATCACCAGATGTTCAGAAAAACATATTTGGTAAGAAAACCGTAGATAAGTTACCAAGAGGAGAAGAACTACAAACAACCCTTCGAAGATCTTCCGATATGTGATAGTTACACGTTCAACTTTAGGTGTATTGAAGTGTATGTAAGTTCATATAACATCATATTTTTTTTAATGGAGCTCCCAAGAAGGAATGTCTTCAAGTGTTTCCTAAAGCTGTCTATGCCACCCATATATTTAACATTAAAAGGTAGACCATTTACGTCATAGGACCATATTATAGCGAAGTATTATGATTGAGCTTCTGCTACACAGTCTGTGAAGCAGATGGAATGTATAGGTATATAGTATTAGCGTGTCCATTGAAATGTGTTAACAAGGTCTATTTAAAAGTTTTTGACATGCGCGGCATGCGGACTGGGCCTTTTGGACCATGTCTTATTGTATGCACTAGTACTAATTTTTTGACACCAGATTCTATGAATCACGTTAGTGTATTGTGTTAGCCTCTTGTATTTTAACATTCACTTCTACTCTAATTATTATTGTAAAAGTTTTTAATAATCTAAATCAATAGTAAGTCTACAAATCTATATAAATAAAAATGTAAATGTTCTTATGTTAAATATCTCTAATCTCCGAAAGTTATTCACCGATTGCTTTGAAATTTTGACAAAAGGTTGCATTCGTATACAAGCATGTTTTATATATATATATATATATATATATATATATATATATATATATATATATACAGTTGTATATAAAAAAGTATATAAAACAGACGAAATAACGGGAGCGCCCCCTGCAGCGACACACGCAAACTAAACAACTCTCATTGACAGTTATGTCACATTGCATTTTCGACGTTTCGGAATTAATATTAAATACTAAATTATTAAATATTAAATATCTATATAAATAAAAATGTAAATGTTCGTTAAATAAAAATCTCCAATCTCCGAAAGTTCTTCACGGATTGCTTTGAAATTTTGACCATTTTGAATATTAAATAATAAATATTAAATAATTAAATAATTTAATATTTAATAATAAATATTAAATATTTAAATATTAAATATTAAATTTTCAAATATGTTTATTGAAAAATAGCGCCATCTGTTTGGACGTAAAAGTATACTAAATTTGTATCCACCATTTTGTACTGTAGCGTCGTAATAATAGCTGCGCTCTTTCAATTCGATTTTTTTAAACTGTTTTTTATTATTTTTCAGTGCAATTAGTGGTGAATTTGAACTGTATCGATTGATTTTCATTTGAATTCATGGTATGTATCTGTGTATGTTTTATACATTTGAATTATTAAAAGTTTCACGTGTTTCATGCAACTAACTTTTGACAAATGTCACATTTGATTTTAACGGACTGCCACATTTTTGCTAATTGGTAACAAGATGTATTAATTTGTCATTGCTGTTAGTTTTTTATAATGTATTTACATAAATAACTTGCTATTTATTAGAATCTAGCTTGATATTAAAGTCGATATAATTCAAATTACTGAACGTCGTTACAAGGTTGTATTGGGGCAAATTTGTCAACTGTCATAGGACTCATCCTAGAGTTTCCGAAGTATTGTATAATAACATTATTCAGAAACATCAAACCGAATATGTGATAAATTTGATCCTTTTCTTCCAGAGACGCCAAGAAATGTACTGAGGGAATCCACCAAGCCAAAGAGAAAAATTGCGTTTGAAGGAAAATATTTCGTTAATATTTTTTTTTTGTTTTTTAGTTCGTGTATTTTCTTTTTTTTTAAGTTTCGCAATTTATATATTTTTGTTATAACTTTCTTTCTTCTTTTTCAGTGTAATCGATCTGCTTTAGTTCATCAAAATGTCGAGGAAGCAGCAGAGCGACGGGTTGCCAGACTTGAGGATGCACTGTTGCGAGCACGGCGATCGCGTTCTGCAGCTTCATAGCTGCTTTGTTCTCAACAAAATGAACGCGACAGGCTGATAGTGGCTGAAAAACGTCAAAAATATTGTATACCCACAAGCATTGTGAAATTAAACATATTAGAAACGTGTGCTTTCTTTTCCATTTAACCAGACTGAGCCACAGCAATGCGTGGGAGGGTGCAGCTAGTAAATAAATAAATAAAATATATTTCCTAAGATTCAAAATATATTTATATGAGTTTACATTACTTGACTTAAATCAAAAACACATAAAATAATATAGACCAAAAACGAAATATAATAATATTTGCCGATATCAAGAAAGTGAGTCGAACTGTCTATCATTTTTCATTTATCGAAATTGAGTTTTGGAGGAAATCGGCATAGCCTCGTTATGGGCAAAATCGACGTTATTCCTTTATGGACTAAATCGGCGTTATCCCTTTACGCCGACTAAAAAGTAATGAATTTCAGGACATACCATAAGTTCCGTCTCACAATGGTCCTGAATTGAGAACAAGGACATCTTTTATATCTGCGCCAATCCACTGTATATTTTGTCCCATCCTTGTTTTCATTTTACCCATAGGTATTCGAATATGTGTTTGACACCGGTTTTCTTATACTATCCTAAATATATTCAATATTTTGTTTACAACATGTTGCTGTATGCAGTTAACATGGTAATGTTGGCAGAGAATGAAGATAATTTTCAGAGCTTGATTAATAAATTTTATGAGAGTTAGATCTAAGAATTAATGTGGCCAAATTCAAAGTTATAGTGAAAAGTGTGAAAGAAAAAGGAAATGCTACGAATATACATGTATATGGGTAAAGCATTGGTTTCCTAAGAAAGTAGCGTTATATAGCGCACATAACAAAACATTGTCTATGCAAACCATATGGCGTGGTCTCCTAGAGAGCGTTGGTTGTGTCGTTATATAGCGCACGTAACAAAACATTGTCTATGTAAACCAATGGCCTTGGTTTCCTAGAGTGCGTTAGTTGTGAGTGTAATGTCAAATAGCAATGCTGTCATT
The DNA here is from genome assembly GCA_949825065.1 of Odontocerum albicorne. Lineage (NCBI taxonomy): Eukaryota > Metazoa > Arthropoda > Insecta > Trichoptera > Odontoceridae > Odontocerum > Odontocerum albicorne. The sequence continues at coordinate 51,405,560 of OX463839.1, forward strand.
TGCACGATGGCCGTGATAGCGGAGCAAACAGTCGTGGAACAATTTTTCCCGTGTAGCGGATACCGTTTTACAATAAAAAAATGAGTGCAAACGTAATTTGGACAAGCAAAAATGTCGAAATATTGATTGATTTTGTAAGAAATAATGAAGCTTTATATAATGTGAATAGCAAAGACTATAGAAAAACCCAATTGAAACAAAATATGAGGAATCAGATTTGGTTTCCACTGACAGTTGTGGGTTCTCATTTCTGCCGTCTGGCGGCGCGCTAGCATCACGTCATGTAACGTGCTCTATATAAGGAACCCGCTTTCTTAGGAAACCGTAGCTTAAATAATTAAAGATTTGAACGAGTTGAGGAACTGCTATTTAGATAGTATTTTCTTTGATGATGGAAAAGTAAAGTGGGATGTCGAACAGCGTGTGGCGATAGGAAACTAAGACAATAAGGCACTTAAACGTTTATATTTGAACCGAACGGTCTCAAAATCTGCTAACATGATAGTCCACAATAGTATTTTGGTGTCAATTTTGCTGTGTGGGAGCGAAACTTGAAACTGGAAAAAGACTGAGAGGAGCCGAATAAATGCTGTAGAAATGCGTGCTTTGAGACGAATGCGTAGAGTAACACTGTATGACAGAATACGAAATGAAGTGATTAGAGATTAATATGAACTTAAGGCGGATGTGTTGAGTAAGATGAAGAAGAGTACGCTGAGATGGTTTGGGCATATGGAACGAAGGAATGAAGAAAGACTTACAAAACAGATATATAGTGTAAATATGAGTAGAGGGCGTGTAAGAGGAAGAACAAGAAAACTATGGTTGAGATCAAATCAGTGATATTCTGAAAGAAGTCAGAGAAATCGTAGAAGTTGTATGAGTAGGTTTTTGAATATGGAAGAGGTTAAGGTTGTGTGTTGAGATAAGAAAGTCTGGCGCTCTATCCTCTATGTCTGCCTCTAAAGGGAGATGACTTGGTGATTCTTTTATGCATTTATAACATTTTAACTATGAATCGGTAAAAATTAGAGCTTTGCGTAGAAAGCGTGAAAAACAATATATGACTAAAAAAGGAATGAAATTATTAGGAATAATGCGAAGTGAAAGAATATGCAGTGCTTATAATGAAGTAAGGATTAATGGGATGGTTCGGCCACACAGAAAGAATTAAAGATAAAAGATTTCCAACACTAATATATGTCATTTATATAGGAAAATGAGGGTGGGCAAGATCTAAAAATATTATACGCGGTACGACCGAATGAATCTTATTCTGACAGAAAAAAAATGTGAAAAAATATTTATAATGCGAGAGTATGCTATCAAGGTGTGTGAACGTGGCAAACGCGATAAATGTGTACCGGGATAAAATAGAGTGAAGATCTATTTTCTCTGCGTATCCTAATAGGGGCCGTGATGATGATGATGTTTTTTTTAATTTTATTTAATGTAAAAATATTATTTTAGAATTAGAATAGGCCTTTACATATTTTCTTCATTTGTTTTCATTGAATGCAAGAAATATATTCGATTTGGAACATTATACTAACACAGCCCGTGAAATATTCACGGAAATAAAACAAATTCTACATTTATGAAAATATATATTCATAAATGCAAAATTTGTTTATATAATATATCATTTATACATTGTCCACTTTTACACCGGTTTAAAAATTGTTAGCTAGTTATTTAAAATTTGTTCAGAGTATTACGGACCCGCCGAGATTCAAATTTCGAATTACTTTCGGAGAGAATCCAAGTATTCCTCTCTCACTCTCTTGTATTCAAAATTCAATTTTCGTATTCTTTCTTTGACGACAACCGTCGTACGGGTTTTGGCCTATTTACTATATACTATGATTGATGAATTCAATAAGGGGGCAAAAATTTCATGCCATGCATTGGACCATGATATTTATTGCGACAAGAGTTTTAGTGCTTGAGCTTGTAGGAGTGATGACTTGAAGCAAAGGTTTGTGTAAACTCTTGAGTGTGATGTGTTTTTAATAATAATGTGCGGAAATTGTGGAATGAACTTTTGGTCTGTCTAGAATGATGAAGTATGCAAGGTTTGACTCACATGGTACTCGTACATATATGTAATTGAATCTCACTTTTTATCAAGTTGATGAGAGCTTCCAACAGGAACATCATTTTAATTTTTCATGCTATATGTCCTCAGTAAGATACAAGCAAAAGCATTGTTTACCGGGGACACGATAGATAAAAGGCAACAAACCCAGATCCACATAAACGATGTCTCCACTTTGAATTATCTTTATTATTTTTCTTACATTATGTATTTATAAAAAAAAATTACGTATAAATAAATAAATACTGTATTTTTTTATGTTTTTTTAAGGAAAGCAAGGAAAATTATATCTTTGAAGCATAACTCCTCATTTAAGATGACACGTCATTGTAGTTTCCAAAGGGAGATATTTTCTATGTGAATCAAATCGTTCATTAATTAAACACTAAATTATTAAATCATATATGAAATATGAATATCCATTAATGAAATACTCCAATTTTTAAACGAATTTCGTATAATACTAATATAATATTTTCTTTTACTTCTCAGAAAAATGGGCACCAAGGGGTTAACCTTGATTCGATTTTTATGGGGACACAAAACAATTGACACCACGGTTCGCAAACATCCCTTAACTCGATTGTGTCGGTGATGGGGTTTTTATATTGTGTAACTTAATTTCTTCCGCTTTTACTTTTTTTCTATCATTTCTGACGAAAATTGGAAATCCGAGAATCATGACTATTTCTCGTGAACAAATACATTTAATTTAATACACAATCATAAAAATAGGTTTTTACTAAATTTGAAGAAAAATGATCTTATCGAGCATAAAAATATTCTTTACTACCAGATTATTGTGCAAAATGTTACATAATGATTATAAGGACGATCTCCGTGGTCTAGTTGGAAAGACGCTTGACTTCCACCAGAGGTAGCGGGTTCAATTCCCGATGATAACCGAAAAAAATTGGTCTGATTAAAGAATTCGTTCGCCAACAATACTCACACACTTTAGACATGTGTGATTGTTGTTGCCTCTTTACGTGATTGTTTATATTGCTAACACGTGCGATGATGAACCCGAACCCTCGATTAATAGAGCTGAAGACAATATCTCCCGACCACGCTCTTTAATATGTACAAATTACCAGTTGAGATATGCTAAAAAATATCACAAAAAAATAAAAAGACTGTCTCTAGATTATCACTAAAATTTCAGTGGGAACAAAAGAAAATCGATAAATTTATAATATTATTGAGAACAAATAGTAATTATACTTCATATCATCTTCATCTTCTCTTACCCTTGTCCGTTAGGGTCGAGGCTGCAACGCTTTCATGGTACTCTTCCAAGCGAGTCTGTCTTGAACCCTCTCGAATACAATCTCTCAGTCCAGCTTTGATAAGTCTGTCCACACGCAGTCCTTTCACCTGATGAGACAATTCGGTTATATGGTGCCATTTGTCTTCAATAAGATCCCCCATAGCTTAAAGGATTTGAAGGGAACACGATTGTTCAAGAAAAAAATGACAACGTGGATGCACAGAGATGGCATGCGATATGACTTCGGGACCCTGTATGTGGGGGGGTTCGAGTTATGAAAAGGAAGTTTTTATCTTGGCATAAATTTGATTTTGTTTTCTTTTTTATGCAACTTTCATTTTTGTGTAATGTTTTATTTTGAAGTTGTTTTGTTTAATTTTTTTAGAAAAACGTTTATTTTTTATTGAATATCGTGAAAATTGTTTTAAATGAAATAAAAATTATTTTAATATGGACGTGGACCATATTTGAACGAAAACATTGAAATGAGGATATCCAACAAAACACCGGAATTGCCTAGTTGATTGTATCCGGAACACGTAACACTTAAAATATTTAACAATAAATTACATTGTTATTTCATTAATGACAATAATCCCCGACGCACGTGTTTCTACTTCCTATCCCGAGGCTCTCCTTTTGGAATGATCCAGGTTCGTTTCCAAGTTGATGGTTTGCTCGGAGTGTCGGTCCAGTTGTCGGACACCTTACTCCTTCATCAGTTGTGTAAAAACGGACTTTGGGAAATTAATTTTTGGATTGTTTGGTGGGGGTGTTAGAAAATTTTGTATAGAGAGGAGGGATAGAGTTTGGTACATACTTACATTAAGGTTATAGATACATATAGGTTACATAATAATATACTTATATTTTTATATGTCACGAGCGTTGATAAATATGAATACAGAGAGAGAAAGGATAGTGATGTATACATAGACATAGATATTTGAATAATTATAAATATATTACGAAGATGGGGGTGGGGGAGAACGCTGTGACTTTAGAATAAATAGTTGTACATATATAAATATGGAGGTAAGATAGATGCCTTATTAAATGCGAGTATGTGCACTGGACACTATTCGGCGCCTACCGTTCCGAATAGGGGGTCGGGGGGTGGTTCGAAGCATTTATTTGGGCCTGGGGTGAATAAGATTTGCGTTCACGGCATAGTCCGTGAGTGAGCTGATTAGGGGGTTCGGGTGACTCGAGAGAGAGCTGTAGAACCTCTCGGCCAGAGAGATCGCGTATTCTCGGATCGTGGGTCCAGGTTCGTTATGAGAGCAGTGCTTATATATTACATATCAGACTGGTGTCATGTTGCTTTACTATAGACTTAACAATATATTATATATCAGACTGGTATCATGTTGCTTTACTATAGATTTAGCAATTTATTATATATCAGACTGGTGTCATGTTGCTTTACTATAGACTTAGCAATATATAATATATCACACTGGTGTCATGTTGCTTTACTATTGACTTGGCAATAGCAAAAATGTGTACTATATTTACAGAAAAACATTTTTTTAATTAATTTAAATATTTTATACAAATATTTCTTTGTATTCGACAATATAATTACAGATGAAAAATGTTTCAAGGGTGTGAACCCTTTTACATTCTTTGATTATTTATTTTTTGGTAATTTGTTTTTATCAAACACTGTTTATTCCACTTTTTATAACGGTATTGTAACCCTACCGGTTTCAAGACTTTCACCTCATCATCAGTCTTGTTTGTGCTCCCCTGATGATAAGGTGAAAGCCTTGAAACCGGTTGGGTTATACCGTTGCAAAAAGTGGAATAAACAGTGTTTGATAAAAACAAATTACAATGTCTTTAATTAAAAATATATATAAACAATTTATATTAAAAATATTATAATATAATAGATGATCTTTTTTTCTATCATAGTATAAATAGGCCAAAACCCATACGGTGGTTGTCGTCGAAGAATACGAGAATTGAATTTTGAATACAAGAGAACGAGAGAGGAATACTTGGATTCTCTCCGAAAGTAATTCGAAATTTGAATCTCGGTGGGTCCGTGATAACTGAACGAATTTTAAATACCTAGCTAACAATTTTTGAACCGGTGTAAAAGGGGACGATGTATAAATGTTATATATAAACAAATTCTATATTTATGAATATATATTTTCATAAATGTAGAATTTGTTTTACTTCCGTGAATATTTCACGGGTTGCAACTAGTATAACATAATAGCTCTCACGCCATTCCAATAAGTTTTTTTTAAATGCTTCATTCTCATTTCGCAATCGTGTTTTCCAGTTCGTATTCCATTTAACAAGACACATTGAATTTGAAGAAGTAAAGATTTCAACTCGCAAGCGGCAAATTCACTATTTGCGAACATACAATATTAATTATTTAATTGTATTTATTTACTGCCAAAAATATCCTTTATGTTTAATATAACCATTGACTTAAATACAATACAATACGATATCTTACAATACAATGAAAATTAAAACAAAGAGAATCTTTTATTAAAATTATATAACGAAAAGAAACGACTGAAAAACGAAACCTAGAAAGAAAAAAAATCAAGTTGAGAAAAAACCATTCAAATTTCGATTTCAAATTAATCCTCTTTTCGGCTTAATTGGGAAAAAAATATTTCTAATTAGGTTTCAAAATTACTTCATAACGACGATTGTTTAACATGAAATGATTTAATACGAAATAGTATTTTGGGGGCGTCTTTGATGTATGGGGGAGAAAAAAGGATGCAGAAAATGGGTGAGAGAAGCCGAATAAGTTCTATAGAGATGCGTGCATTTAGAAGAATACATGGAGAAAAATGTATGACAGAATACGGAATGAAGTAATAAGGGATAAATGTGAACTTAAGGCTGATGTGTTAAGTAAGATTAAGAAGAGTATGTTGAGATGGTTTGGGAATGTAGAACGAATGAATGAAAAAAGACAAACAAAGCAGATGTACAGCGGAAATTTATTTATTCATTTTCTCAAAACAGGCTCAGCCCAATTACTTTGAAAAATGCAAGAGGTGTTAACATTAAAAATTAAGAAAAATTATATAGAGTAAGAAACAATTATATAAAAAAAATGTATATGCATACATATACGAGTATATACAAACATATGGTACACATACATTCAAAGTCACTTAAGTACGTTGATGAGTGCTTTCTAACGCGCTCAATCTTAGAAGAAAATTTACTTTTGCTTTTGGTAATATGATATGAAATAATAGATTAGTCAAAAAGTTTTGAAAGCGGCATCTATGGAGCAGTACAAAAACCAAAATTTCTTCGCCATTTTAATATTTCATCTTTCATAAGAACGTACTCAAAATTTCATTTCGATTTGTCAATTCATTCTTGTTTACAAGCCATTTGAAGTTGACGTGTCAGTGTATTTTTTAACAATGGAAACATACGAATATCGTACAGTGATTAAATTCTTTGTTTTGGAAGGTTTATCGGCTACTGAGATCCATGCAAAGATGGTGAAAGTATTAAAGGAGTCTTCTCCTTTATTTTCAACCGTTCACCGATGGGTTTTAGAGATTAAGCGTGGCCGTACAAGCGTTGAAGACGATCCACGCTCAGGACGTCCAAAAAGTGCATCAACACCAGAAATCATAGCGAAAATACAGGATATGGTTTTGAAAGATCATCGATTGACTATGGAACAACATGGCATATTTTGGCTGACGTTTTGGGTTTCAAAAAACTGTGTGCACAATGGGTGCCGTATTTGCTAGCAATGCAACAAAAACACGTTCGAATGCGACTTTCTGAGCAACATTTGGAGCAATTTCGAAAGGATAAAAAGGATTTTCTGCGTCGATTCATCACTATGGATGAGACTTCACTATGGTCTACCACCATGATCCTGAATCAATACAATAGGCTAAAGAGTGGTGTGAACCAGGCACTTTGGCTCCGAAGCGAGTTCGTGTCCAGAAATCGGCCAAGAAGGTGTTAGCTTCAGTTTTTTGGGATGCAAAAGGAATTTTATTGATAGATTATCTCCAAACTGGTAAGACAATAAACTCTGATTATTATTGTGACCTTTTGGACCAGTTGGATGAAAAAATTTGTGAAAAAAGACCCGGTTTGCAGAAGAAAAAAATCATTTTTCATCAAGACAATGCACCTGCTCACACAGCTCAAAAAACCATCGCAAAAATCAGTGAATTGGGGTACGAATTGTTGCAGCATCCACCCTATTCGCCAGATTTAGCTCCCTCTGACTTCTGGCTGTTCTCACACCTCAAAAAATTCCTTCGTGGAAAGCATTTTTCATCAAACGAAGAGGTTATAGCCGTCGTAGAGGAGTATTTTGCAGGCCTTCCAGAAAGTCAGTTGGAAGATCGTTGGACCAAGTGTATTGATCTTATGGGAGACTATACTGAGCAATAAAAGTGATTTCCCCCCAAAAAAAATGTATTTTCATTTCCGCTTTCAAAACTTTTTGGCTTACCTAGTATGTCAATATCCGAAGCAGTCCCGTTCAAAAGAGTTAAGGCCCTTCCAACAGGCATAGCGGCTAGAAGACCCGTTCTTGCGTATATGTTATTGAGAACAGTTCTAGATGTGAGTGGAAGGCGTGTGAGAGAAAGACCAATGAAAGTATGTTTGGATCTACTGAATATTATTCTGAAAGAAGGAAACTTAGAAAGTCAGAGAAATCGTAGAAGTTGTATGAAAAAGTTTAAGAATATAGAAGATGCTAAAAATGTGTATTGAGTTAGGATCGTCCTTTCTGCCTACCCCGAAAGTGTGATGGTATGTATTTGTGTATGTAAGTGGAATTACTGGTTAACTTAAACGATTGAATAATAACCACATCGAAAATTCAATCCACCCTTTTTGTGGGCGTAAACATAAAAGTCACTTTACTGTTACGATGTATAAAAGTTGCGTAAAATTACGTAAGCAACTTTGTATATAGCAGAATAAGAATTTAAGAATTTCAACAAAAACGTAAAATTTATTTAGCGAGAAAGGCAAAAACATGACAGGAAACACCTTTTTATACAGTTTGCTGGTTTCAAATATATTGACGAAGCTTTTTTTTACTGCATATAAATATATACTCCGAAAAATGTGCACTGGTAGTAATGTCATTAGCGGATTTCAGCTATTTTTTTATTCATTGTTCCATCGGGTATCGATCGCGCAACCCCTAGACTAAGAGACAGAACTCAGACTTACTAGACTACGGAGATCGTCAACCAATGAAAGAAATATAACAAATACACCAATGAAAATAATGTGATTAATACAATCGATGAAAATAATGGAGCAAAAATAACTGATGAAAATAATGTAATAAAAACAATCCATGAAAATAATCAAATAGAAACGATGACAATAATGTAACAAAGACAACCAATGAAAATAATGGAACAAATACAACTGATGAAAATAAAATAAGAAATACAACCAATTAAAATGATGAAGCAAAAACAACCTATAAATATGTTATTTTAAATACAAACGATGAAAATAATGTAACAAATACAACCAATCATAATAATGGCGCAAATACAACTGATGAAAATAATATAACAAATACAATCAACGAAAAAGATGAAGCAAACATTAACTATGAATATAATATGATAAATACAACCGATTAAAATAATGTAACAAATACAACCAATGAAAATAATGTAACAGATACAATCAATGAAAATAATGGCGAAAATACAACTGATGAAAATAATATAACAAATACAACCAATGAACAAATACAACGTACAAATATAATATAATAAATACACCTATGAAAATAATGTAACATAAACCGACAATGAAAATGATGTAGCAAAAACAACCAATGAAAAGAATTTTACACGTGCAGTCCATAAAAATTATGTGACAAAAACAATAATTGAAAATAAGGTAACAAATACAACCCTTGAAAATAATGTAACACATACAGTCAATGAAAATTATGTAACAAATACAACCATTGAAAATAAGGTAACAAATACAACCAATAAAAATTATGTAGTAAATACAATTAATGAAAAGGATGTAACACATACGGTCCATAAAAATGATGTAGCATACTCGTATTTGTTTTAGTAAACACAAAAAAGTTTTAATGATTAATTTTCTTTTCACTAACAAATTTCAAACTCGCCAGGTTAAAAAAAAAGGTCTCTGACAGTCTTGTTACAAACATGACCCACAACAGTTAGCATTGACCACCTCCGTGGTCTAGTTGGTAAGACACCTGTCTCCCATCCAGGAGGTTACAGGGTCAAATCCCGCTGGAACGCAGATATTTAAAATTAATATTCCAATCTGGTTTTCACTCATGGCCTCTTAAACATATTTCTGATTTATTTATTTATTTATTTATTTATTATTACACATGACAAGAAATATACACAATTTGAGAAAAAACAACAGGCAATCCGATTTGGACATACAATTTCAATGGATCTGGGTTTGTTACCCTTCATTTGTCGTATCCCCAGTAAACTAGGCTTTTGCCTGATTGATTGGAAGAGATTGGCACATGGCCCACCAGGCTGAACGGTATACAACAAAAAAGTTAAATATAATTCATTTGTTAAAACGGTTCACTGGAAGTATTTTGTTTGATAGTACTCGTAATTATCATTGTCTTGTCGTTATTTCCGTTTATCTGTTGATAGTAAAATGTACGAAAATTCTCGAGTTGATAAGAATAATTTAATGGGCAAAGTTTTTGCAAGTTTATTTTATAGGTACTGTTGACCTTTTCACATTAGCAGAATCTTGTCCCGTGAAGAGGAAAACTTTGTGGTTTGTTGCCAACAAGCTGAAATATTAATCTAAATTCAATATGGTAACTTTGAAAAACTTTGCCTTAATGGATCTTTATCTTCTGCCCATAATGTTAAGGTCGTAGATAAGTCGTAGATATTCTCGTATTCAATATTAATGACCCTATTCCAGAATATATTCCACTTGTTACAACTTTACAAAATGGATCTTTATCTTCTGCCCATAATGTTATGGTCTAGATAAGTCGTAGATATTCTCGTATTCAATATTAATGACCCTATTCCAGAATATATTCCACTTGTTACAACTTTACAAAATGGATCTTTATCTTCTGCCCATAATGTTAAGGTCTAGATAAGTCGTAGACATTCTCGTATTCAATATTAATGACCCTATTCCAGAATATATTCCACTTGTTACAACTTTACAAAATGGATCTTTATCTTCTGCCCATAATGTTATGGTCTAGATAAGTCGTAGATATTCTCGTATTCAATATTAATGACCCTATTCCAGAATATATTACACTTGTTACAACTTTACAAAATGGATCTTTATCTTCTGCCCATAATGTTATGGTCTAGATAAGTCGTAGATATTCTCGTATTCAATATTAATGACCCTATTCCAGAATATATTCCACTTGTTACAACTTTAAAAAATGGATCTTTATCTTCTGCCCATAATGTTATGGTTTAGATAAGTCGTAGATATTCTCGTATTCAATATTAATGATCATATTCCACTTGTTACAACTTTACAAAATCTATGCTTGAAAAAAAACACTGTAGAACAATTTAATTGGAGTGAGAAAAGATATTAATTTTGTAATTTGTTAAGTCCAACACTGTTTCTTTATTCCACTTCATACAACTATATAACCTTACTGGTTTCAAGAGTCTTATTTGTGCTCCCCTGATGATGAGGTGAAAACCTTGAAACCGGTAGAATTATACCATTGTATAAAATGGAATAAACAGTACTTGACTAAACAAATTTGTGTTTTAAAAGCTCCACAGTGTTAACTATAAAAATATTTATTTATTTATTTAATACTTCACTGTAAAAGCAATCTGGTTGGCTTATTGCCAGATGGTAAAATCGTCCAACCAACCAGATAAAAGTAGTAAAGGAAGTTATGTTGTGCAAAAAATATTTAAATGTTTATTCACCTTTACAAAAATTATGAACAATATACTCGTACATAATAAAATTTTATGTGAGATATCATCAATCAAAGGAAAAAGAAGGTGAGCTGGAGCTGGAGAGGAAAGAAAAATCAGGAGTGAAACACGTTATATTACTGACTTGGAATTAAGATTTTTTCAGTCTGTTCTTAAAGTATGCCTAAGATGGAGTGAGCCTTTGATTTGTAACTCGTTCCAGAGTCTAACTGCGTGAACAGAAAAGTACGACGTGAGAAAAGAAGAAAGGTGAACTGGGAAGGCCATTAAATGATCTTGTTCGAGCGTAGCGTAAGATCATGAATGGAAAGACGCTGAATGTTTCGCTGAGATAAGAGGGGACGGCGGAACAGTTAAAGATATTATACAATAGTGAAAGTATGTGAATTTTGCGTCTTTTTCTTACGTTCAACCAATTCAACGCCTTCTGGTATGAAGGGATTTGATCGTAGTTTCTTTAACATTTTTCTGATTGGCGGAAAGAGATTGCACCATGGCAATAATTCCACCAGATTGTACAGTCCACCTAAAAATTTAATACAATACTGTACAATGCTTTACAATGATAGGCTATCCCTAGTCATCAAATATGATAGAAAGACGCCTCTGTGCGTGTAATGGTTTATTGTGCGCAAACCGTTGCACTTAAGCAAGTATACAGTTTTTACAAATCAATTCCAAGGTTCCAATGGCAGGAATATTAAACTTCCAAGACGATTAACAGGTTAAATATGCTGAAACTTTTCGTTAGACAAATTTAAAGAGCGTTTTTTGTGTTGCTCAGTAGCACTATAAAAATGTAGTAAAAGTAGCGTATAAACTGCAGAAAAACATAAAGTCTGATGTCAAATGGTCTTAAAATGAAACCAGCCTGGAAGTAAATCTACAAGCAATGGAACCTGGGGCATCTGCTTGCTTAGCATGAAGGCTAACCGTTAAACCATGACTGCCGAGGACAAGTACAATACAAAGAAAGGCTGTCAACATCATGCAAGAAGAAAATGCTGTCATAGTTCGGGCATTTCACTGGAAGATATGAATACAGTTTAGAGATGCTGTAATGACTGAAAATGTTGAAAGGCGGCGAACAAAAGAATGGTACGGCGGATAGACCAAATCAAAAAGATAACTTATTTAGTGTTACATTCATCATGACTTAGGACCGGAGGGAATGAAGGTGAATCATCCGCTCCGTTGCATATCATCGGGAAACCACAACGTTCCGTCAAAAGCATATCATAACTAAGAAAAATAATGGAAAAAGCAATAAGCAACCCATAAAACGATGTATATTTTGGGGTTATCTCAGCGAGGGAGCGTTATGAAATGAGCCCAGACCTTTGGATAGCTTTTCTCTTAAATGTATATTCTGCTTTTCATGAGTAAGTTGAGATAAATGTGCGATTTCGGAATGTATTTATATATGTACATACAATGTTACTGTCAATAAACCTATATTTATTTAAATATTTCTCCAACAGCGTTCTTCAAATATATTTATTCATTCATACTACCTTGATCAAAAAGTTTGAAGACCGCCCACCATGTGGCGCAGTCAGTCACCCGATTAGAATTCTTTTTTTTTTTTGTTAGGTCACCACATCTATCATTTACACTTCCCTCCAAATTTCAGCGTCATAGTTTGACATTTGTAAAAGTTACGCTGTACTGAGTACATCTACCTTTGTGCGTGTTTTCGACTTTTTACAAGTTTGAAAATGGCATCAACTGTACATCAACGAGTTTGCATTAAATTTTGTGTGAAAAACGGATTTAACGGTCCGCAGACCTTGGAAATGTTGGAGAAATGTTTTTTTGGTGGCACGAACGCTTCAGAAGTGGTCGTGAGTCGGTCGAGCATGACGAACGCAGTGCCAGTCGAAAATCGATGAAAACGTCGATAAAATCAAAGAAATGTTAGCCGAAAATCGCAAATTGGCCATCAGAGAGCTGGCAGAGAACTTGAACATCGCTTATGGATCCGCTCAAGACATTTTGGTTAGTGATTTGGGCCTCAGACGTGTCGCGGCAAAACTGGTGCCGAAACACCTCAATTTTATACAAAAAAAGGATCGCGAAAGACATGATTTCCATGAGTTTTTTACCAAAAACAACACGACTACTATCCAGCAGCCTTTGAATTCACCTGATCTGGCTCCCTGTCACTTTTTGCTGTTCAACCGACTTAAAAAATCGCTTCGCGGAACGCGTTACAGCACCCGAGAGGATGTCATGAAAATATTGAAGACGGCTCTGATGGACATACCGAAAATTGAGTACCAGCGGTGTTTCGAGGATTAGATCAAGCGCTGGCGTAAGTGCGTTGCAGTCGATGGGGAGTACTTTGAAGGGGATCATATCGATTTTGATTAATAAACTTGTATTTTCGATTTTATGAATAAAGTCCTAAAACTTTTTGATCAAGGTAGTATATCACTCCTAAAAAATCTTAATTGGCAATGCGGATATTAAGGTATTGAAAAACGTACACGGTGACAATTTTTAAATCACATTTGACAACCTTGGGCTGGAAACATTTGGACCTTACTACGTATATTTATGTTAATATAGTTTCAAATATTTGCTAATTATATAGCAGAGTTATTCTATAATTTAAAACATCATTTCTAATGACTACTTGCCTAAAATTCAGAGAAATGTTCATTTGGATAAATGATAAACAACACGCGAGGAGTGATGCAACTGTATCCGTGTATTATATTTTTGTTACGTTTTTCAAGCAGTGGCTTTGGAAACTCGTCGCTTCACATAATATGAGAGAGAAGAGGGTCATGAAAAAATGGAGCATTCTCGAGAGATATTCTGCTTCGCGAGGACTTTTCAGCAGGCATACAGAGCATTAAGATAAAGATATTGCGTGATACGGGGATTTCGGAGACAAAAGGAGTTTATAAGAACGCGGAGGAACGAGAGGAAGATTTGCTCGAAATGGACAAATAAATGTTTCTGCTTTCCAAGCAGCAGGACGGTTCCGCTCTCTAATAACTCAATTTGCCGTTTTTTGCCCGGAGCGCAGGAAGGACAGGGGATTAAGGACTCATCCCTCGTGACGGAACCTTTGTTAGGGATAATGTCAGGTTATTTGCAAAATTTCCTGTTTAATACGCATTCTCGGCTGCCGACACGGAAGTCAGATGCCCTGATAAACGGGAAACTATTCTACTAAATGCCAATTTTCCCAACGCCTGTTTTTTCAATATCTTTAACAATTCAGTTTTATTCCTTTTAATAATGGATGAAATCCATGCATTGTTGAGGCACAAATAATATGAAAAAATCTTAAACTCAATTACTATCACGCGTCGAAAGATCTACAAAGATTTCTTTGTAGTTTTCAGCGGTTTTCTTGCCAAATATATTTTTCTGAATAAATGCAGATCAACTCCATAGTCTAGTTGGTAAGACATCTGTCTCCCAACCCAGAGGTTGCGGGTTCAATTCCCGCTGGTACCGATATTTTTTTTTAATGATTCCAGTCTTGTTTTCACTTAAGGCCTCTTTGACAACTTTGTGGTTGGTTGGAAGGTATTTCCACACTGCAATAAGCCCACCAGGTTGTACTGTATATAACGAATGTGTAATACCATACAACACAGATGCGGGAAAGTATCAAATCTTAGGACCGCGGCCACTACCTTCCTAGCCTTACGCTCAATGTATACGTGTTTAATTTGTAATATTTTCAATACGTTGGTAACAATGGATCTGAGTACCGAGTTAGAGAGACATTTAGAAGAGTTTGATAGTTTAATGGCGATAAATAAGTTGTTCTTTTATTATCATATTATTATCATCATTATTATTATTTTTATTATTGTTATTATTAGTATAGTATTATTATTATTATTATTTTTATTATTGTTATTATTGTTGTTATTGTTGTCGTTATGGTTGTTATCGTTGTCGTTGTTGTTATTGTTGTTGTTGTTATTATTATTATTAATAATAATAATAATATTATTATTATTGTTGTTAGTATTATTATTATTATTTATAATAATAATAATGTGATAATATTATTATTATTATTTTTAGTATTATTATTAAGATTATTATTATTATCAGTTTATTATTATTGTTATTGTCGTTATTGTTGTTATCGTTGTCGTTGTTGTTGTTGTTGTTATTGTTGTTGAGATTATGCTTTTTTAATATTTTAAACAAACCAAAAAAATATTCTTTGTGGGTTGGTTATTTTCGCATATATGCGTATATATGCAATGAGCAGGACAAAATTAAGTAGCTATGGGCAAGACACTTAGCCAGAATTTCAGATTCCCAAAAGACATCTGAAATAATCCAATGGTACCCAAGAGGCATAAAGAGGCCCAGAAAAAGACCGGAGGTATGTTGGATGGATGAAATCAGGAAGCATGGCGAATCACATGGCACCAACGAGGAAAACTCGAATTATTTGGAGTCAACTTGGGGAGACCTTCATCCAGTACTGGATCGATCCAGGTTGACAATTATGATGATGACACAATACTTTTTTACCTTTACCATATTTGGATTAAGATAAAATCCTGAATTGAATATACAGATATGAACGTATGTATGCAAAAAAACCTAACGCATAAAACCTTTTTTTAATTTGTTAGAAATATCAAGTAAGTATAACATACATATATGCTGAATGTGTTAGTTAAATTCAACTCGATAAATACATATTTAATGTATAAAGAGTAAAATAAAATAAACATGTAATATGTGGTTTAGGTCCGTTTTGATCCAATCAGTTAAATTATATTAAATTGCATTAAAAAAGCTCAATCAAAACTTTTAAAGCTTTAATCTAAAAAATTATAAGAAAACAAATATGTGTGCATTATGTATTACTTCCCTGTTTGTGTACGTAAAGAGAAAATAGCGCATCAAATATCCATCCCATATTCTACCTGTGTTAAGATGTGAGGAAACTTAACGTCACCTTGTTTGGGTTTGGAAGGAATTATGCTGCTTAGCATAGCGTTATGTAAAAAACGCTATGCAAAAGAAGATGCCTTATAAAATTCTACAGTAGCTTAAACCTATCGGTCGTATTGGAACTTGAATCCTTGCCATCAGAACTTTGGGTTAATATAACAAGACTATGTACTTGCTGAAGTGCAACACCTTGCACATCACAAACTAAAACACACGCGCGCTTTTTTTATCCGTAGGACGGCTTTCAATCATTCTGGATCACGAGGAATTGTCTATCATATAATTAGAAGTAATGTGTAGTAAAAAAATAAATTTTTCCAAATATTTTTTAAATAATTTAAAATAAATAGGAATGATAAAAATAGTTATGACATAAATATAATAGTAATGATATGAATAATAATTATATGATTAAGAATGATATAAATAGGAATTATGTAATGGAATGATATAAATAGGAATAGTATGAATAATAAGGATTAGAATAATGTTGATAAGAATAATAATGATATGAATAGTAATGATATGAATAATAATGATATGAATAATAATGATATGAATAATAATGATATGAATAATAATGATATGAATAATAATGATATGAATAATAATGATATATGATAAAGACGAATGATATGAATAATAATGAAATGAAGAAGAATGATGTGGTATTAATAATTACATGAAAAATAATAATAAAATCAGGAATTAAGTAAAAAAGAATTATATGAAGAATAATGATATGAATATTATTGGTACGAATAATAATGATAGAAATAAAACTTATATAAATAGGAATGATAGAAATAGTTATGATATGAATACGAATGATATGAAGAATGATGATATGAATAATAATGATTTTAATAATATTAATATGAATAGCAATGATATGAAAATTCATTATTTGAATAAAATTGATATGAATAAGAATATTATGAAGAATAATGATATGAATAATAATGATTTGAATAATATTGATATGAATGATAATTATATAAATAACAATGATATGAAAAATAATAATAATGATTTGAATAATATTGATATGAATAACAATGATTTGAATAATAGTGAAATGAATTATTATGATATAAATAATAATGCTTTGAACTATAATAACGTTTTGTGGTTTATTTCACATCACCTCAAGAATGGTTTATACGTATATATGACATAAAAATATGAATAAATTACTTTAAAGTCCCCAAATGCCGAAATGCAATATTTACTTCAAAATATTTATTTTCGTATCAAACGACAGTATTATAAAGGAAAAAATTATTCTGTACGATGAAAAGATACACAAAAAACGTTTGGTATATGTGTGATGTAGACTGAACGTAGAAGGTTGCTACGAATTTGGACTCTTAAATAGATGTAGAGAGATACCAAAGTAGATTCAAGAGGCCGAAGTCGAGGATGTCATAATCCAACTTAGCCAATCTCCAAGTGATTATGTATCGGACGTGTGGCGTCACCCTTGTGTGTGTGTATGTGGTATAAGGGAAAAAGACATTTATGTGTAGATCTGTATATAAAACTAATGTTAACTTATATCTGTATGTAAACCTGATATATGTTCTTGTATTTTATAGTGTATGTAAAATGTATGTTTGTTTGACTCCGATCGCGTTCGCGTTCGCACTGGAAATAATTGACTTGCGGGGTGGTGTGATCGGAGTAGGTCGGGGCCCAGTTGGCGTAAGCAAGGCCCAAACCCCGAAAGTTGTTGTATTTCGCGGGCAATGGGCGCTTGCGACGGCCGACTGACCATTAATATAGAGGGCCCCCTGATTGGAAATATCATTTTTCTCAGTACTACCGACTATACCGCGTTTTACTTTGAGACCCGCTACCCTGTTTCGACTGCCTGAGAGGAATCTCTCCCTGCTACCTTCTTCTTCTTCTACTGGATCTTCGCTACGGAATTCGCTATCTCGATTCTCTGAGCGCTACGCGGCAACCAACGTGCCTATCTACAGTATTTGTACCCGTCCGGTACAGATTGTCTGAATAAACGAGAAGACCGATTCGAGCAGCCGATTCCATATATGAGAAGAGCAAAACGAAAGAAGATTTTATTAAAATTCATTAAAATTAATGTTTTGATAAATTGAAAAAAAAACAAATGTTTTGAGACTTAGGGTTGGAAGGTAGTTACTGCATCCCTTTGAATTATAAATAAATCCTTTTCTTGTTCTCCGAAACTTATCGAGTGCTTAATTTAAGGCTGGCCCTGCCTTTAAATAAATATCCAGCTCTGTTATTTTTATCCTCTAGAATCTGCCCTTTTTCCTGTTCTTTTTTTTATGTGCGTCTTTTACAAAGGATTTATTTATTCTCTTAAACCTTTTTTTCATTTCTATTTATTTTTTATTCGATAAAATAAATATTAGATAAAAAAAAAACAAAACACACATCTACCAAAATTGAATAATTTAGCCACATGCTGTGGAGAACAGTCATTGTTTAGAAAAACATTAATGCTTTATAAAATTTTGTAAATGGGAATTTTGTTTCATACTTCTACATTTATTTTTTATTTATTGTATTCAGATATACACGTATTGACCGTATTTGAACTTTTATAGTCGTTAGCACGTACCTTTTTATATCAACAGTTGTATTATTGTTGCGTATTAATTAATGAATTAATGATCTTTATTTTTGGTTAACGTTAATTTTCTAAATACATTGTAATTTGTTTTATCAAACACTGTTTTTTAAAGACATTATAATTTGTTTTACCAAACACTGTTTAATTCACTTTTTGTAACGGTATAACCCTACCGGTTTCAAGGCTTTCACCTCACCTTCAGGGAAGCACAAACAAGACTGAATTATGTTCGAACTGATATACACGCTTCGAACGGTTGGGGATATTTCGTGAACATAAATCCGCCTTAACCAATCCTCTAATTTATTCTGAAATGGTTAATCATTTTCACCGTGAAAACCATACTTTTTCTATCGATGATGCCGAATTCTTACATATCAGTAGTAACGGAAATAAATTGGACAGATTAGAGGCCCAAGAAATTTCTATGTCAGTACATCGAGGCGAACATCTGCCAAACACATATATACCAAGAATTTCTCCGCTGCTCCCGAGGTCGTCCCATGCCTCCCTCAGTCCCCAACCGTTAGAAGCGTATATAACGGTATCAGTTCGAACATAATTCAGTCTTGTTTGTGATCTTTTCCAGTATTGTGTTACATAAAGTTACACCTCAGTATTCAGTCCGATTATTACGCCTCAGTATTGTGCTACATGAAGTTACGCCTCAGTATTCAGTCCGATATTTTCCAGTATTGTGCTACTTGAAATTACGCCTCAGTATTGTGCTACATGTAGTTACGCCTCAGTATTCAGTCCGATCTTTTGTCGAATATTTGTTAGTTATTACAGTTTTAGCTCCCATTCTTTTTTCAATAATTTCTAATAAGATTTAATCGAAAGACCTCATATTTGGGTCTTTCCTACGTTTTAAGCCTTTCTACTCTTGATGCGGTATCTAGGAATTTCGGCATTCATGTGTCCACCCACACTTCGATTCGGTGCATTCTTGTAGATTTCAAAATATATGTTTGACATACATACAATATCAATAACATGTTGTGAATTTCCCACACTTGGTTTTTGTTTCTCAACCGAGGGATTAAAACTCATGTTTATGAGATATTTTAGGTTTTCTTAGAATTATTGATATTTTTCAAACATCAAAGTTATCTAACTGAAAAACGTTACGTCCGAAGTTCGCAGTTTCAATAGAATTTTGAAAGCAATAACTACTTTTCTTAACATTTGTTATTTTTAATTAAATTTGATTAAGTAGGCTTGATATTGATATATTTTTACTGCACACCAAATTATTCTAAGAAAATTTAATTTTCAACATTTTAATCAAATGCTTTACTTTATTTTTAGTTCAAATAAATACTTTGTAAAATACTCGCAAAGCTATGCTTATAAATTTAATTAGACTAAACCATGGTAAATTATTCTAAGAAAATTTAATTTCTGAGTTTTAAATCAAATATATATGAAAATTGTGTAAGAAGGTGAAAATGCTGAAAGAATTTTTTTTAATGATAAAAATATCGTTAATACTGCCAAGAATTACTAAAAAACTAAAATTATATTTTTTACGTTAATTTTATATTATTATTACACATGACAAGAAATATACACAATTTGCGAAAAAACAACAGGTAATTTAATTTGGACATACAATTTTAATAGATCTGGGTTTGTTACCTTTCATTTGTCGTATTCCCAGTAAACTAGGTTTTTCCCTGCCTGCCTCTGAGGATATTTAGCATGAAAAAATAAATCGATACTTCTTTCTGATTTTTGGTTACACAAAAACAAAACCCCGTTGCACGCTCTCATCAAACTGACAAACAGTGACACTCAACTACAACCGGAAACATCTTGCGAAATTCAACTTTTCACACATCATCACTCCAGAAAGACCAAAAATATTCATCCCACAATATACCGCACACAATCATAAGAATAAAAATTGAAATTAAAACAAAAAATACACTGAAACACAAATACAAAAACAACCAAAATTAAAACAACAAGAAGAAACCCACACTCACGAGCTCACACAAATCTTTCCCACTCGTCATTCATTCTGAAAGCCCAAGTACTCAAAATCCTGTCGCAATAACAACCACGCTCCGATCGACTGTCTAAATGGTTTTCCTACCTTAACCTTTATTGAAGTCGGCATGCCATTGTATGTAATGGGAGCCAAATAAGCATATTACCTTTGGGCAAAAGAGGTTTTAACTCTATATGAAAATCTTATTTAAACTCTTGGAAATTTGAAAGATTCGAAGAAATATACAAGTAACATGTGTCAGCATCCTTGTAAAATGATATATTTAAAGAAACATACGATGGCGATGGTTTTTCCTTTGCTGTTGTTTAGAGATACTAAACCAGCCAATAAAATCTCAACGATTTTCAGAACACTTCTAAAAATCAATTTTCATGAAGATATCCATCCAGTAACTTAGTTTGCTCCATAACGTGTTTAGTTTAAATGCGTCAGATCTCAATATTGTATCTGGAATTTTGAATCAAATATTTATGAAACATCATATATACTCGTAAAGGCTTCAAATCTCTATTATTACAATATCTAATATATAAAGGCTTCAAATATCAATATTCTATTCCAAAAATTGGCTCAAATGGTATATTTCCTTTACTCTCATGAGTGTTTTTCAATAATAAATAAGACATAATTTTACTTGAATATGTATTTTATTGTGATAAAAAAAAAATTAATACACACATAATTACACAGATTAATTAAGGTCAGACTACTGAGGTAAATGTACGAAACGTAAGAAGTATTATATCACAGCTTGTATGACAATATGGATAAAGACAAATCAAAATCTGTAAGATATTTCTTCTCCGCCAACGTCAAAAACGTCATGGCATAATGATATGTTTCTGGTAATCAATAAAAGGAATAAAAAACGCATGTGAGTTAGCTAAGGTTTCGGAGTGTTTTATCTCGATGTTGTTGTTCACGATTCGGCCGCTCACAGCCGACTTAGACGGTCGCCTATAACCGCGCTCTCCGACGCTCTCACCATCTAAGAGTAAACGGAGCCCGTGACAGTTTTCCCTTGAGCTGCTACAAAGTGCTTGTGTTTTGTGTTTGTGTCTCCAACGCAACGCATCATCATCATCACCAGCCCGAAAGGACATCAATTAATCATCTTAGCCCTGGACCTCATCAGGACTCCATCACACTAAGAAGGAGGGAAAAAGAAGGCCCCCCGACACCGCAGTTCCAGCCTTCACCGGTGCTCGAGTGTCACGCCCGACGACGTTCACCGACGTCTCCTCATCGGGTGAGTGAACGGACTTTTCTCTTCCCTCCCCTCCCCTCTGTACGATTTATATATATTATTATATATAATATAACTTATTTTATAAAATGCATTCCACTAGCGCCGACGCTGTTCACTGGCGTATTCGTAAAAAAGGATCGCAGCGAAAAATTACGCGGGTCCTCCCAGTAAAAGACCCCCCGGTCTCCCAAAATGCCCCTACGTCTCTCGAGGAATTTACCTCGCAAATTCGAAATAAAAAGTCCCTCGCGCAAGCCATTAACTACCTCTCGACCCTCCTCTCGCGAGGTACAATTCAATTTGTGGGCGACAAGACGGAAGTCGACAAAGTCGTCTCCCCGCTCTCCGTCCCACCAACGCTGGCGCCTACCCCCGCCCAGCCCAAGTCAACATTGGGAAAGCCGAACCCCCCGTCGGCCCCTCCCGCCAAAATAAACACGGACGGTGTACCCACCACCCCCGTCCCCAAAATAACAATCACCGCAGCTTCTCGCCCCTCTTCAACTGTCCAGCCGGATGATTCCGACATGGAATGGCAGACGGTACCAATCCGTCGTAAGAGGTCACCTGACAGCCCTCCAAAAGAGCTTTCAGCTCCTAACATTACCACCGCCAAAAAAAGGCAGAGGCTACCTAGCCCACCGGGCTCAGTCTCTCCAGCCACACCGGCTCCCGCCCAAGCCGCTCCTTTCCCGAATAAATCGGAACGCATCCCGCCTATTATTCTGCGGGATGCGGAAAAATACTCGGAGCTTCGAAAGAAGCTCCACGCTGCCAATATGCCCTTCACATCGAAGGCTTTGAGCAGCGGTGACCTCCGTATACAGACGAAGTCTGTCGACGCATACCGTCTGCTAGCAACGGAATCAAGCCGTCTCAAGGTACCGTACTATACGTACCAACTAGACAGCGAGAGACCCCTCCTCGTTGTCCTTCGCGGCGTCCACACCTCCTTCGGAGTCGAGGAGATTATCGCCGAACTGAAATCCCTCGACTACCCGGTCCTGAACGTCTTCAGGATGAAGGACCGGAGGAGGAAAGTCCTGCCATTGGTGATTGTTAAACTCACCAAATCCCCTGAAGGACGCCGTATTTACAACGACCTCCACAGCATCTTCGATATGAAGATCTCCGTGGAGGAGTTGAAAAAGAATACATCAGCAGGACAGTGTCACCGCTGCCAAAAGTTTTATCACAGCGCTGGCAGCTGTCATGCCCCTCCCGTGTGCGTCAAATGCGCACGAAATCACAGAACGTCCGACTGTAAAAAGCCGGACGACTCCCCCGCGAGATGCGCCAACTGTGGCGGCGACCACCCGGCCAACTACAGAAGCTGTCCCTCTCACCCTCTTAGCAGAAATGCCAAACAGGCCTACCCCTCCGCGCCCCCGCCAGCCAGAGAAGCCCCCAGGAGGACCCCTCCTTTATCGAAACCAGCGTCAAATGTCGCGTCCCCCGCGATCTCATACGCGAGCATTACGAAAAATGCCCGCCCTCAGCTCTCCGCCCAACCGCCCCCCCTAGTAACACCCCCCAATCTGCGCTATCCATCGCAGGCCGATATATCCGCGGTATTGAGGAACCTCGACGAGGCCATGCATATGGCCCGCGAAGTCTTCAACGCCCTCGCAATGTGTGTGCCTCACAATGGCTAGAGTCAGCAGACCCTGCCATCTAGCCGTCGCGTTCTGGAATGCAAACGGCACTTGCAAAACCAACAAGCAAGAAATCGAGGACTTCATCGTCGAGCACAACCTAGATGTGATGATGATTAATGAATCCTTCTTAAAACCTAGTCACCGATACTCACTTCGTAATTATTATGTTTACCGTAATGACCGCCTCACAGGCAGAGGAGGCGGCACAGCTATCATAATAAAGGCGAGTCTCGATCACTGCCTTTCCGCATCTCCCCCCACGGACAACATGGAGAGCACCAGCGTTGTGGTTCAAACCCTCAACCACGGTCCTCTCAAGCTCGTGTCCGTGTATCTCCGACCGACATTACCATTTCTCGAGTCAGATTTGGACTCACTTTTCGCGGACAATCTTCCCACTATAGTAGCGGGAGATCTCAATGCCAAACATCCGCTCTGGCACAGCCGAGTCAAAAACACTCACGGCCGCACGCTAGCCGAGATCTTCTCCCGCAAAAATTACTTTGTGGACGCCCCCGCCACTCCGACCAGATACTCCCAAAGAGATAACGACTCTGCAGACGTCTTAGACATCATCATCAAAAACGACATCCCGTTCAACAGCGACTTGCTAGTGCTAGAGCAGTTGCAGTCCGATCACTACCCGGTTTTATTAACTCTCACGGATAACAACCCCCTTCCGGATCCGTTCCCCTTCAGGAGGCATATCACCTCCTGGGATGATTTCGCGACCACTCTCGAATCTAACATAAGAGTGCCGACCTCTCTTCCCGACGTCGAGGCCATTGATGTGGCGGTGAGTTATCTCACCGAAAACATCAAATCGGCCCTCGAGTCAGCTTCTAAACTGAGACCTCCTCAAAAACCGGATCCCCCGCTCCCCGTTGATATTAAAATGAAAATCGCGGAGAAGAACAAGATCAGGAAGCTATGGCAAAACACCGCCAACCCCACGTACAAAACGTTGTACAATCGTCTGGTGAAACAGATCAAATTCGACCTTCAGCGCCATCGTAACGATCGCTGGGGCGAATTTATCGATTCACTCGAAGTCGAGGAACACAAAAAGTGGAGGCTGACTCGTTCTCTCCGTAAAACCCCTCAACGGCCCTCCCCTCTGCAGGGCCTTAACGGCACAGTTTTCTCGGCGCGAGATCGCGCCGAAATCTTTGCGGGCTCGCTCGCCCTCACTTTTACCCCAAACTCGGACCTCGTTAACCCGTCGCACTCCGCCTCGGTTGACAGAACGGTCCAACGAATTATCGCCTCACGACCCCCCCCAACTTCGGACTTCTTCACCCCGAAAGAAGTCCAAAAAATTATTCACGACCTCCATAATAAGAGAGCTCCCGGTCCAGATTCCATAAATAACTTCACCCTAAAAAAACTGCCGAATAAAGCCGTCTGCGCCATTTCAGCAATCTTCAATGCCTGCTACAGGCATAGATTCTTCCCTACAGCTCTCAAATGCGCAGACGTTATAATGATTCCGAAACCGGGTAAAAAACTCACGATCCCCGAAAATCACCGCCCGATCAGCTTACTGCCTACCCTAGGTAAAGTGCTCGAACGACTTATCCTCGATCGCCTAACAAGCGAGATTACCTCGCTTAACATAATTCCAGATACGCAACACGGTTTTCAACCGCGACACTCGACCTCTCATCAACTTCTTCGCGTCGTAGAACATATAGTGACTGGTTACAATAGGAAACAACAAACAACCCTCCTGTCGCTGGACGTGGCGAAGGCCTTCGACACGGTCTGGCACAACGGACTGCTCTTCAAACTGCACAAGGCCGGAATCTCTCTCCGCCTCGTGCAGATCATAGCTTCATTCCTAAGCGACCGTACCTTTTCCGTCAAGGTGAGCGGTATAAATTCCTCTCACCGCCCCATACAAGCGGGGGTTCCGCAAGGAGCCCTCCTCTCTCCCACCCTCTACAATATATACACCAGCGACATGCCCTCTCTCCAAAACAGCCGATCTATCACGGCTCAATACGCGGACGATACGGCTTTTCTCTCGAGTTCGAGACACTCTTGCGATTCCCACTCTCGCATTCAAGAATTCCTCCCAAGTTTAGAACGCTGGTGTAGAAACTGGAAGGTCAAGATAAACCCTTCCAAGAGCGCAGCAGTCCGTTTTTCCAGAAGACGTCTCGACTTCATCCGCCCACTCAAACTTTTCGGCCAGAGCGTTCCGTGGTGCGACGAGGTGAAATACCTCGGCGTCACTCTCGACGCGAAGCTGTCCTGGAAAAGGCACACCACCATCATAACCGGGAGGGCGTACGGCACTCTGAAAGCCCTAACACCACTCCTGGGCAGACACAGTAGGATGTCCCCACGTATCAAGTTAAACTTGTACAAGGCCATCATACGTCCTCAGATGACTTACGCCATCCCGGTGTGGGGCCACGCGGCCGAAACCCACATGCGCAAACTCCAGGTGTTGCAAAACAAGGCTACGCGCATCATTATGGATGCGCCCTACTTTGTCAGCAACAAACGGCTTCATGAAGATTTAGATCTCCCCACCATCCGAGAATACGCGATCTCTCTGGCCGAGAGGTTCTACAGTTCTCTCCCGAGCCACCCGAACCCCCTAATCAGTTCACTGTCGGACTACGACGCGAACGCGAATATCATACACCCCAGGCCGAAGCAGATTCTTCGCACAACCCCCCGACCACCTATTCGCAACGGTAGGCGCCGAATTATGCCTAGAGCGCATGTATAACACGTAGTTTATCTTACTCCCATATTTATCTATTTACTATTTATTTTAAAGTCACAGCGTTCTCCCCCCACCTATCTTCGTAATATATATACTTTATTTTTATACATATATATCTAAGTATTTATCTCTATCCTTTCTTTTCTGTATAATTATTTATGAACGCTCGTGACACATAAATTATAAGTATATTAATATGTACCCGATATATGTATTTGTAACCTTAATATATGTATCAACTTCTATCCTTCCTCTCTTTTATTCAATAAAAACTTTCCACACCACCACCCAAATATCAATCAAACAAGTCCGTTCAATAAATCATTCGATGAAGGAGTAAGGTGTCCATTAATCGGACCGACACTCCGAGTAAAACCCCAACTAGAGATCTCGATGTTCTTATGATGCCGACGTTTCAAAAACGTTGCAGTTTTTTATCTTCAGGACTTGTTCATAGTCAACTTTGCCATGTGTGTATGGGTCCATCTCGGTTCGTAACCGTAACGTGAGCGCGTGGTTTCTTTCACTATGGGAAAACAATCGCGCGGCTTCAACAAACGTTGAAATTGTTATTAATGTTCATTTAGTTGTCACTTCGATTTGATTATGGGGTACCTTGTTGATTTTAGGTGAAATCCGTTGTCTCTGTTAATAATATTTAGGTAATTGAAACTTATACATAGTACCCCATAATAAACTTGTGTGCTCACTCTGATATAGACCAGCGGTATCTAGCGCGCATCCACTTATGGCGAAGTTGACTACGAACAAACCCTGAAAATGAAAACTGCATTTTTTTCGAAACGTCAGCATCATAAGCCAAACCACGCAGTAATACACTCGTCTCAAAACACATTTGAGAAAACACATGCGGTTTAGTAGCAATGTGAAAGAAATAGTAACAAATAAATAATATATCAGAATGTCAGACCCCCGATGGACATCCGAAATAATCAAATGGTACCCAAGAGGCATAAAGAGGCCCAGAAGAAGACCGAAGGTACGCTGGATAGATGAAATCAGGAAGCATGGAAGCATCACATGGCATCAACAAGCAAAAAACCGAACTATTTGGAGTCAACTTGGAGAGACCTTCACCCAGCAGTGGATCGACCCTGGTTGACAATAATGATGATGAAATAATATATTGTTTATAGTTAAGGCATTAACGTTGTGGAAGTTTAAAGACATTGTAATTTGTTTTATCAAACACTGTTTATTACACGTTTTTGTTTGTTTTATTCCAATTTTGTTTGTTTTGTTTTGTTTTATTCCAATTGTTTTATCAAACACTGTTTATTCCACAAAAAGTGGAATAAACAGTGTTTGATAAAACAAATTACAAAATAAATAATAATATGTATTTTCACAGATCGAAAATGTAAATTTAATATAAAAATTATGGACATATAAATATTTGTAATGCTTTATGATACAAATATGAACATAACAGAAAAATTCCATAAGAATCATAGACAAATAGACATTACTCGTCAGTATAACACGAGTATAACTCAAAAATGCTATTTTGAACCGCGAAATTATTTAAAATTTGGGCATATACGAGTACTTTTATATGAAATTTAAGATTTCAAGCTGAGATATGGTTGAATCCATGCGGAGAGGACAGCTCAATTATCTTTGAAATGGCTTTTGATTCGAGTTATTACTATCACGCTTTATCTTAAACGTTGCCATTTAATTTTAAATCTTATTTGCTGTTTTAAGAATTAATGGGTAAATTGTTATCTCCTTAGATATTTTCTCGAAGCAAAATACGAGTGAGTATATTTAATATCCAAACTGATATTTTAATTTTAAATATTTATTTACAAAAAAATGAGTTTTAAATAATAAATGTGGCCTCTCATTTTTTGACAGATATAAAGATTTTATTATTAAGCAATTCGCTGACACTAGGATGATTTTTGTCACCTCATCAAAGCCAAAAATGCAATTATAAGAGTAAATATAATAAAAGAAATTTAAAAAAAAAAACAATTTTACACAATTTAAAATTTCAACTGGTCTTACTTCTAAAATTTAATAATCGATCTAAAAGTAGAATAATTCTTCAAATAAATGCAACATTCATTAAAGCATTCAGTAAATCAAACCTGTTACGTAAAGGGTTACCGAAAATCACATGGTCTGTAGTATAGACTATGTGATTTTCGCTAATCCTTTACGTAACAGATTCGCCGTCGCCTGGAAGATGAGCTATACTCGTAGATAGACTCTATAGTCTCATTTTCCAGGCGACACTCGCACCTGGGATTTTCCACAATGCCCATTCTGTAAAGGTAACTAGCCATCACGCAGTGGCCCATCCACAAGTGACATATGACTGACACTTATATCTTGTTTAATATTATTATATCAAATCATGGTTTCAAAACCATATAGTATATATTAAGATTTTGTAATTTGTTTTATTCCACTTTTTGTAACGGTATAATTCTACCGGTTTCAACGCTTTCACCTCATCATTAGGGGAGCACAAATAATACTCTTGTCAAAAGTCTTGTATTGATAAAACAAATTTCAGTTGATTTAATTTGTATACAATTATAATAGATCTGGGTTTGTTGCCTTTCATTTGTCGTGTCCCCAGTAAACTAGGGTTTTACCTATATCTCACTGAGGACATTTCGACTTTAGGTGAAGTGTATAGAGTTCACATAAAATTATTATTTTTTCTCCAAAAGGGTTGTCTTGAAGTGCTTCACAAAGCTGACACGCGATCTCCATGTCTTTAACACTTTAATGCAGACAAAGATCGAACCAATTAAATTATTATTTGTAATTTGTTTTATCAAACACTGTTTATTCCACTTTTTGTAATGGTATAACCCTACAGGTTTCAAGGCTTTCACCTCATCATCAGAGGAGCACAAACAAGACTAAATCCTGTTCGAACTGATACCGTTATACACGCTTCTAACGGTTGGGGGCATTCGGGTTGGGAACTGAGGGCTGAGGGAGGCATGGGACGACCTCGGCGAGCAGCGGAGAGATTCTTGGTACATATGTGTTTGCCAGATGTTCGGCTCGATGTAGTGACTTAGAAATTTTTTGGGCCTCTAATCTGTCCAATTTATTTCTGTAGGGTTATACCGTTACAAAAAGTGGAATAACCAGTGTTGGATAAAAACAAATTACAATGTCTTTAAACCTCCATAACGTTAATGTCTTAACTATAAACAATATATTACGATTGTTAATATCAAACAAAGTTTCAAAGAACTATAAAACAATAACGCAATCCAATATTGAAAACTATAAGACAAAATAAATAAATAACTTATCAAGTTATAGTTATTAAATTTGTGTGCCAGGATAGAATGAAGTGAGATCTGTTCTCTATACCTACCCGAAAAGAGGGCATGATGGTGTTGATGATTAATTTGTTTTTGTTTTTAATTTTTAATTAGTAACCCACACAAACTAGGATGATTTGTGCCACTAAATTAAAGTCATTATCCAATATATGAATCAATAAAACAAAAATAATATGAAAAAATGTCAATTTTAGATAATTTAAAATTTCAACTGATCAAGCTTCAAAAATTTAACAATATACTCGTATCTTTAAGTGGAAAAGTTCCTCGAAGAGAGAAGAAACGCTACATTCATTGGACGCGGTAAAGATATGACTTTTAGTAAATCAAATCTGTCTCGCAAAGGATAGCCGAAAAATAGATGGTCATATTTTAATCATCTAGATCACACTCGCAGCCAGGATTCTCCACAATAAACATTCTGTAAAGTTGACTAGCTACCACGCAATGGCCCGTCCGCAAACCAAACATGACAGAAACACACATCTTGTTTATTTTTCATGACAAACATTTCAACCTTATTCAATTTGGATTTTAAAAGATAGATATTATACTTTCGTTATATGCAGTACAATCTAACGGGTTTATTGCCATGTATTTTATCTTCATATTAATCAGAAAGGTATTAAGCAACCCTTAAGTTAAAACATTACTGAAACTTTTATTAATAAAATTGCGTAGCACCAACGGAAATCAAACCCGTAACCTCCCAGCTGGATGTCAGGCGCCTCACCTACTAGGTCACAGAGGTCGATAGAGATTTTGAGCACTATTTAATAAATTCATCCATTAAATTACTGTTAGAGCCGGCAGTTCAAGGTATTATAATATTGTTAGCTTTTGTTGTTGCTGATTCTGGTGCGTGGAATGGTCTTCTTCTAAGTATTAGGGATGTGGGTGGCGTGTACAACTTTACTGAGAACTTGAAAATAATCCGTTTTGAGAGGTCTTATCAAAATTTATGATTGTATAATATATTAACACAACACACATGCACTATACTACACCTAAAGCTGAATGATCGAATGATGAAAATCTATAAAGGTTTCTTTGTAGTTCGTCTCTCTGCGGCAAGTTTTCTGAGGTTTTCTTAACAAATATATTTTCTGTAAACATATCCAGATACGTCAAAGTACCTTATCTAATGGCCGAAGCCACTATCTTCCTATCATTTTATTTATTTTATTTATTTATTTTACACATGACAAGAAATATACATAATTTGCGAAAAAACAACAGGTAATTTAATTTGGACGCACAATTTTAATGGATCTGGGTTTGTTGCCTTTCATTTGTCGTGCCCCAGTAAACTAGGCTTTTGTCTGTATCTCACTGAGGACATTTAGCATGAAAAAATAAATCGATACTTCTTTCCGATTTTTGATTATATAAAACCCAATTGCACATTCTCATCAACCTGACAAACAGTGACACTCGATTACAACTGCAAACATCATGCGAAATCAAACTCCTTGCATTTTCTGCATTTATAGGATTGTCTGATGTTTCTCAGTTTCTTCCGTTTATTATCTGACCATTCTGTAACCTTTGCTTGTCGTTTTTTTTACCGAAATTAAATTTACTGTCTACACTAGCAGAGTGAACATCAGGCGCCTCTCCAAACATGTTGATACGTTACCACGTCATTCCACTAACCACGTTATTCCACTGAGCGCGCGCAAAAATCCAACGGCAATGTTGGCTTAGCAGTAGAAACGAAAGAGATAGAAAATATTTTTATAGAGGGGACGAAGAGCGTAAGCACGTTATTTCACAAAAAAAATGGATTTAAAAAAAATGTTAGTTACCACCTTATTCGCGGCACGCATTCAATTATCATTGATATAAAAAACCGTGCCTGAACCGGTTCATATTCATATTCTGACAGGATAACTTGTTCGTGAATTCAATCGATCCGTAGCAAAAAAATCAACTTACGTGGCAAAATTTATTCAAATCCCGGAACACAGACTTAAAACCCTCATTGTTCCGTAGCTAGGAAATTGAAGAACATTTCTTTATGGCTTCTTTTTCTTGAAACGGTAACCTTAAGTAAGTACCATTTTATATGACGTATTCAAGAAAGACCAATATTATTATGATCCTCCCAATTCGATGATACATTCTTGGTTCAATCTTGTTTCAACCCAGTGGTTCTCAATCACGGTACGCGCGTCCCTGGATATTTCAAAATGATATATTGTAAAGTTGCGATAACTCGATAGCAATTATTTTTCGTGCTGTCACATTCAAATTCTACGTCCATGTTTAGCGTTCGTACTCTAATTGTTAGTATTTCCGCTAAACAAGTGGGGGGCACCCAAGGTTCGATTCTTGGTGGATTCACTTATGTGCTGGTTTTTCTCTTAGACCATCTTATATTCGCATTTCTCTTTTTTTATAGCTGCGTATCATCCATAATTAGATTACGCTTAGTAAAATAAATGGTTGTTATTTTATTGCTATCAAGAAAAAAACTCAAAGTAGCATTTATCGAACTTATGAAACATTATTTTTCTAAAAAAAAAAAAAAAAGCGTTTTATTTAAACAAAAGAATAAACGTAATATCGCTTACTTATCATGAACACTAACTGTTAGACCGCGGCTCCTGTTCTTCATTTACAATTCTTCTATAATCTATGAGAAAACACGTGAGTATTTACTCTCTATTCAGTGGGGCATTAGCAGAGAAGGAATTCGTTAGTTCCTTATTCTCTATTGAAAAGACTCGTTCCTAATATCAGTGTGAATTTGAAAGAATTTTTTTAAGCATAATGTATATAAGGGTATTAAAAAAATGTCAGCAGAGGTGTCAACCAAGACGATCTCCGTGACCTAGTTGGTAAGACGCTTATCTCTCAACCCGGAGGTTGAGGGTTCAAATCCCGCTGGAATCCAGATTTTTTTCATAAATGGATTCCAGTCCAGTTTTCACTTAAAGCTTCTTTAAAATATTTATGTTTGGCTGGAAGAGATTGCGACATGGCAATAATCAGATTGCGACATGGCATGGTTGTACAAGTTTCATATACTTTTTACATTCAACTAATGATGAAATCACAATTGTCTTTTTACTTATAAGAAAGTGATTTGAAAAACTTTTAATGATATTGCGATTTATAAATAACTTTATTGAACCTTTTAAGGAAAAACATTGTTACGAATATTTTTGACAATTTCACGAAAGAATAACTTAACTGATGTAACAATAAACATTTGTAGTATTTTCGTTTTCGTTTACTCTTCATGCTGCGAGTCTCGTCAACCATTATTCGACTTGCTCCCATCAAAAAAATATTTCACAAAGCGATAATAAAATAACGTTTTATTTTAAGTCAGCTATAATAAATACATTTCATGTTACTTGCTTGAAATTAAGAATTTTCAATAATCTATTTGCCTTTCCTCTCCGCCAATTGTTTTTTCTACTATCGATTGATGATATCTCACTTTTATTGTAGTTATTTATATTGTATATTATTTATAGTTAAGACATTAACATTGTGGAGATTTAAAGACATTGTAATTTGTTTTATCAAACACTGTTTATTCCACTTTTTGTAACGGTATAACCCTACCGATTTCAAGGCTTTCACCTCATCATCAGGGGAGCACAAACAAGACTAAATCCTGTTCGAACTGATACCGTTATACACGCTTCTAACGGTTGGGGACATTCGGGTTGGGAACTGAGGGCTGAGGGAGACATGGGATGACCTCGGCGAGCAGCGGAGAGATTCTTGGTACATATGTGTTTTCCAGATGTTCGGCTCGATGTACTGACTTAGAAATTTCTTGGGCCTCTAATCTGTCCAATTTATTTCCGTAGGGTTATAACGTTACAAAAAGTGAAATAAACAGCGTTGGATAAAAACAAATTACAATGTCTTTAAACCTCCACAACGTTAATGCCTTAACCATAAACAATATATTAAGATTATTAATATCAAACAAAGTTTCAAAGAACTATAAAACAAACAAGATTTAAAGAAAACAATACTTAAACAAAACTTAGTCTTGTGCTCCCTTGATGATGAGGTGAATGCCTTGAAACCGGTAGGGTTATACCGTTACAAAAAGTGTAATAAACAGTGTTTGACAAAACAAATTACAAAAGATTTATATTGTTTATGAATTTTGTACAAGTTACCATTAAATTAAATCATTTTACGACCATGTAACTTTCTTTATTAGCTTTTGGTTACGACAATGAGATTGTTTTACAATAAAGCGTTGATCAATAGAATTAAAATAGGATATTTTAGTAGAAAAAGATATTGTGAAAATTTTGGAACAGGTGCTGAGATCCGAAAATGTTAAGGTGCGCTGCATAATCGAATTTGAATCAGTAGTAAATAGTTGTCGATTTTGGGTTAGTATTGCTGATCTGGCAGCTTTTCATCTGACTTCGGATGGTGGAAAAGCGCTTACCCAATCACTAGGTTTATACATATTACCATCTATAGAAAAAAAATAAAACCCCATACACTCATGTCACATTTTAAATCGATTCTTCAGGGGCTTGCCGCTTGAGGGGCTTTCATACTTCATCTAATCTATCATCCTCGGTAATTTCCATTTTTTATTTTTTCGTATACCATTCATCTCTTTCAGTGATTTCCAAACTGTCACAGGACAAGACGGCTGGACTGAGGAAAAATGGAATATTTGCATTTCGGTTAACCAGATTGAACACTAAATTAATTATATTTATTTATTGAGTTTCGGTCGATTTCGACCGTAAATAAAGGATCTTTCAAATTTAGCGATTTTTTTAAACCAATTTTTTTTGATATTTAAATAAAATATACAATTTGCTTTGATTTCAAAAAACTTTTTATTGGTCATTGAAGTATAGTATATGACATTTAAACACAAAAAAACAATCTCCGCCAAATGTCCGCTACTTGCAGCTCCACAGATGTCCACTCTTTCGTCAAAATTTTCGTTAGCATTTAGGCATAATTGCGGTTCTAACTCACCAATAACGCAAATAATTTCGTATATCAGCTCAGGAATTGATTAGATGTCATTTTTATACTATAGACCTGGTTTTTCACGTAACTACAGAGAAAATAGTCCAACGGTGTCAGATCACATGATCTTGGTGGCCAATTAACATCACCGTTTCCGGAGATTACAATGCATAAAATAATTAAACTGTAAAGTGTAATGTCATACATTACACTTCTCAAATGTTACAAGACCCAGGCAAGTTCGCGACGCCATCTGTGTTTTATCCAAGAATTTAAAAAACGCTCAATTTGAAAGACCCTTTATTTTTGACAAATTACCATTAAAATTCAAAGTGACTGTAAATACAGAAATACAAGATGATGTAACAAAATATGTAAATATCAAGACACTAACCTAATTTGTAGTCAAAAAATGAATCGTACATACTCGTAGTACTGCACATATGATGTAATTTTGCCTATTTCCTCTGTAATATGGGCAAAATGATAGCATGGTTACATTCAAGGGAATTCTTCATTTTACATTATTTGATATTTGATACTCGTGTATTGAAATAGATACGTTGTTGAAATGATCTTTGGTCTTCCAATGGCACCAGAAAATGTAAGTGTAAATAAACATCACATGACGTATTGAAACTTAAATAATTTAAATAAATCATGTTAAAGTAAATATGTTCTGAAGCTTTCGTGGTTTTGTATAAGGTCATTCGGAGTAAGTTGTATAAAGTCATTCGGAGTAAGTTGTAAAAGATCATTCGGAGTATGTTGTAAAATGTCATTCGGAGTACTGCACTGCGAGGTGCCGACGAAACATCCAAAAATATTAACATAAACGACGGATTCCACTTCGAATCAAAATGGTACCCCTTGATCAAATCGAAGCGACAGCAAAATAAAAAATAATAATAACTTGAACCTTCATGGAAGCAACGCGCTTGTTTTCCCTTGGTGGAACTGATCTGCGCACTCACGTTACGGTTGTGACTTCTGGCCAAACGGTATCTGTCGCATGTCTAGTTTTGGATAAGTTGATTACAAAATACGCCTGAAGATGTAAAATGTAACGTTTTTGAAACTTCGGCATCTTAAGCCAAACCACGCGTAACAATACTCCGAAAGGCTTTACACATGTTGTTGTAATTATTTCCGTAAAGAGAGTAATGATATGTTTTGGTATGTGAATTTAAAAAAAACTTCACTCCGGACTACCTTATGATCTTCATATCTTCATTGGTAGGACACCTGTCTTCAAGCTGGGGGTTGTGATTTGAATTCCCGTGGGTACCAGATTTTTTTTATTATTTTTATTATCTTTCCTTTATTTTATTTTAGTTTTTCTTAAATACTATTTTCTTACACTATTGCAGGTTCAAGATACGATCATAGTGGCCAATATTAATTATGAAACAAAGTTGGTTGGTTGAGAGAAATTATTTTGAAGCTAAAAAATCGGTTAAATGTACTTGCATCAAAAAATTATTACTCATTAAATATTATTTATAGTTAAGACGTTAACACTGTTATGGTTTATAGATATTGTACTTTGTTTGGTCAAACAGTGTTTTTTTTTTCACTTAATATAACGGTATAACCCTACCGGTTTCAAAATTTTCAACTCATCATCAGGGAACACAAGCAAGATTCCAGAGTCATTTTGCACGTTAAACCTGTTTAACATGTTTCAGATTAATTGGAAGAAATTGCCACACGACAATAAGCCCGTTAAGTTTTAATGTACACAAATAAGTTTTGTTTGTTTGTGTTCCCTTAATGGCGAGATGAAAACTTTGGAACCAGAAGACTATTCCATTATATTAAGTGGAATAAACAGTATTTGACTAAACAATTAACAATAATTAAATGTTGTTAAAAGGTACAATGTGTCTTTGATAAATAAATATAGCATTCAATTTAAATAAATTAAACTTAAAACTATTTAATAACCGTATTGGCCCGACTATAGGGCGACCCTGATTATAAGGCGACCCCTATTTTTAATCTGCTTTTTGGAGAAAAACACATTTTCCTCACGATTATAATATTATGAAAAATAAAATGCAAAATGTTTATCGAAAAATATTTATTAAAACAAAGTACAGTAAACATTATTTGCCGTGATACCGAATTGTCTGGCAGCCGCACAGTTGATGGTTGTTTCTGCAACAGGCACCACCATAACCTTAAAATTGGAATCATAGCTTCTGCGTATTCCTTGATTCATTTGATTTTTTCGAACTCCTCGTCTTTCAATATGGTCCGTCATAATATGTTTTAGGTAGCAAAGATGCAAACCGAAGCACAGTTAAACAAAAACACCTCAAAAATTGTCAGAAATTACTACGCACATGCTATGTGTAAACAATGAAGCCTTTTGAACGCTCTCATAATAATGTTGCCATTTCGCTAATCGCGAATAGTGAATTTATTGTTACCCACTATGTTTATGACTCGAATATAAGGTGACCCCCACTATTTACGTGTCGCCTTTTTAAATAAAAACCTCGCCTTATAGTCGGGCTAATACGGTACGTTCGACTTACATCTTTCCCCATTTACCGGTTTCAGTTTGCCAAAAGCATCCTCATAATGATGGTTGGGCAAGTGATGAATAACTATCACATCTGGAGTCTCGGGCCTTCATCAACGCCTTACTCCTTCATCGGACAATTTTCTAACTGTTAAGATATTTAAGGGTTTCGTAAGTGTGTTGCTTTTATTTCTGACTGTTAGGATATTTAAGGGTTGCGTAAGTGTGTTGCTTTTATTTCTGACTGTTAGGATATTTAAGGATTGCGTAAGTGTGTTGCTTTTATTTATGACTGTTAGGATATTTAAGGGTTGCGTAAGTGTGTTGCTTTTATTTCTGACTATTAGGATATTTAAGGGTTGCGTAAGTGTGTTGCTTTTATTTCTGACTGTTAGGATATTTAAGAATATTTAGAAACAAATGAGTACATTATGGAAGTATTCAACTCAAAAAATTTGAATAAATATTTTTTTTGCATATTCTTAAAATTTTGACTCTTAAACATATGTTCTCAAAAGAAAATTTTAAAACTCTTAATATTTACGAAATTATAGCTAATAATGAGGCAGCAATTACGCCGCACCGGAATGACTCGGACAATAATCTAAAAATTTTAAACGCGTTTTTCTCGAAACTACTTTTTTCGACCTGGTCGACATAAAATCTCAAAGTTCTATCCAACCGATTGCCTTTAAATTTGGTATGAAACTTTGATAAATGTTTTTTTATGTCGTCCCTATCTTGGAAAATTCAAATCTATTTTATTTTAATAAATTTATAAATTAGAAAAAAGGAAAAAAAAATAACTTTATTCAGACAGCCACCATTTTGCGACTATTTTTTTTGGTACCAAATATAACAACATTATTTTTAATTAAGAAGCTGTGTATAATTTTTATTTCAAATTTACGAAAAGGTTCCAATCATGTCGACCAGCTTACCCCTTTTTTTAACGACAAGATATAACAGCTGATAATGTCTTGAATTTTCAATTTTTTTTGTTCATTGTCAAATCGTCAATAAACAAACTGTAAAAAATGTATACGAGAAATATTTTGAGTTTTTTTTTATTTAGTCTGAAAATCGCCCGAAATTCACGCCTCTAGAGTAGTATACCCCCATATGTCGAAAATAATCTCTTTAATTCATGTGACTGTTGAAATCTCAACTTTTCTGGGAATTTATGAAGATTTTATATTTAAACCTGTATTTAAATTCAAGAACAGCAAAATAATAGTTTTAATCTATGGAATTGTGTTTGAAGTCAATGGTTGGGTACACCTGTTTCCAATATGGAGGATGACGCACATCATCACGCCGTATCTCTTATGACGTAGGCAGAGAGAACAAATCTCCAAACTTTTCTATCTCGCCTCCTCCACATTCATACATCTCGTCATGCACAATATTGTATTATTCAAACTTCTCTCTTTTTTAACTTTCTTTCAAAATCTGGTCCACTTGATTCTCCCACATTTTCCTGAGTGTAACTCTTTTACGCACACCTTGCACTTCTAATTTGTATACTCGCTTAGTCATTCTATCGTCATTCATTCTTTCCACATGTCTAAACCATCTTAATGCACCTTTCTTCATCTTACTTAAAACATACATTTTATTCATGCATTCATTTCGCCTTCTTTAATATATTGACACTCATGTTTCTTAGTGCACACATCTTAACAGCATTAATCTTACTTTTATCCTTCCCTCCTAAGTCCAATTTTCCCTTCCATACGTTGAAGTAGGCACCAACACATTATATTAACATTTGCTACTGTTGATATTGCGCAGTTGTTGTACATAACATTAAGTACTCGGTTTACTTTGTTCCCTATTGCTACCCTTCGTTCAATATCCCCTTCAACTGGCCCATCACACGTAAACAAACTTTTATCCTTAACACATTGACTGCTAAATAATTTATTATATAATTACTGTGCTGTTAAAAAAAAACAAGTACAATTCATTGCCATATAACCCTTACAAACCCTATCAGTACTGTTAGGCCACTCTGGGCACACTTGTTTTTTTTTAATTCACCCAGCAAATGTTTATACGAACGCTTTTTCGAAGTTGTTGTTTTTTTAATTTACCCAAATAAACTAGGAATAGAACGACGATTGTCATTTTGAGCACCCAGCAAATGTTTATATGAACGCCTTTTGTTTATATAAAGACGTTTTCAGCACTGGAGTGTTTTAATAGATCTTCTTATCATATAAATGGGCGAAATTAAGTAAAGTAAAATTAAATCAGTTTGGGTTTTATTTTGTAAAATTGAAAAAAATGGAGATTCATTAAGAATTATCAGATAAACTATACGACTTAAATGCATGCATTAGCTAGGTTTTTCCGTAGTGCAGCTAAGGGATGCTTTTTCTCCCTCGAAATTTATTCAGACACTTCTCCTATTATGTAATGTTTCTCAATGTCACCCGCGCGCCACTCGTGTCGTCTTCAGCGTTCACTTTTGCTTTTTGTTTGTTTTGAATTTTCTTTAGTAAAATCACAGTCGCAATGGGTGTAGAATAATTTTTCACTTTGTGTTATAATAACAGCGGGATCTTAATAAATCATCGCGTCAAAGGCACAGACAATTGCGCGTTTAAAATTAAAATTTCCCTGTGAGAATTTATTGTATATATTCGTTCTAAAGAACGAAATTCAATTTATTTCACAGTGAGAGATTTTTAATTATAAACTCAACGAGAGAACGACAGTTCTTAAACTATTTCATTTTTTTTTTGTTTTCAAATTATATAATATTATAATGTGACGAACTCAAAGGAGAAATGCAAGAGTTGTATGATGCGTGCACTAAGAAAAATTGTTAAGTATCAATGTATAAAAATACATCAGAAATGAATGCAATCGAATTTTTAACTAAGGTGAAGAAAGGAGATTTAAGATGGTTTGGATACGTGGAAAGTGAATGACGAAAGTGACTTAACGAGTGAACAAGTAAAACATTCAACAAGTACGTGTAAGGGATAGATCAAGGAAAACATATCTGAATTAAATGGACCAGATTTTGAAAGTACGTAAAGTAAAAATTGCTAATAATAGAAGATTGCATTGTATGACAAGAAGAATGAAAATGGAGGAGGCAAAAATTGTGTGCTTGATAAAAAAGCTAGGAGATATGTTCTCTCCGCCTACTCTGCAAAAGACATGGCGTGATAATATGTATGTATATAATATAAGGTTGTCCGAAAAGTAATCCTGTATTTTTGGATTTAATTCAAATACATAAGTGCTCGTGAACACCGTTTCGAGATTTTCAGCACCTCATATCGTAGAACGCTGGTTATTGTCCCTTCCTTACTATACTACTCGAATTATTTTATAAAATTTTTGTGAAATTTTAATCTGTCAAAAATAAAGGTGCCTGGCCGCGTGGTAAAGCAGTGAACTTCCGTGTGGAAGGTCCTCGCTTCGAATCCCGCACTGTGCTACTCCCTTCGAATAACGTAGGTATTTTTTTCGCAT
Organism: Odontocerum albicorne; assembly: GCA_949825065.1. Classification (NCBI taxonomy): domain Eukaryota; kingdom Metazoa; phylum Arthropoda; class Insecta; order Trichoptera; family Odontoceridae; genus Odontocerum; species Odontocerum albicorne. Next base: position 51,446,469 of record OX463839.1, read on the forward strand.
AGTACTCGGGGATATAAGGATACCTATGACTTCAGTCATATATCTTATCCCTGGCTCCATCCCAACTCACTGTCTGCAAAGACTGTTGGGGTCAGCTCTCCTCGTCCTCAGGTTGTATGCTCTTCTGTCCCAGACTACACCCCCCAGGCCGTGCCTCTGCATCAGGTTATCTTTTTGCACCGCCAATAAATTCTTTGGTCTTCCTCTGGTTATTATTCGAGGAAGATCCATGGAGATTGCCTGGTTCACAATGTGATCGGGTGCTCTGCGTCCAACGTGCCCATACCATCTCAATCGCCTCTCCTCCATCTTGCTGTTGATGTCTGTAACACCTAGGCTTCCACGAATGCGTGAGCTTTTTAATTTGTCTCTTAGGGACACACCAGTTGACCATCTTAGCATACGCATTTCAGCAGTTTCTAGTTACCTAGAGTAAGAGTTATACATCGTCCAGCATTCGGAGCCATAGAGGAGTGCGGTTCTGACAATCGTTTGGTATACTTTTCCTTTTAACTTTACTGGCATTTTCGGATTACATAGAACTCCCGTCATTGATCTAAACTTCATCCATCCCACACTAATTCTATGTGTTACATCTGCTGCACATCCTCCATCGCTATGGATGAGTGACCCAAGATACTTAAAGTAGTCACAATTTGGTAATGTTTCTCCATCCATTTGCATTACGGGAGTGACAGCATTTGTGTTATCGAATGGTAGGTGCAGATACTGTTACTGTTTTCTTTCTGCTCAGTCTCAACCAATTGTCCTCCAAGATTCTTCTCCACCTTTCCAGACTATTTTGCAGATCTTCGTGTTTTTCACTTATTAATACGATATCGTCTGCAAATAGTAGGATCTTTAGGAGATTGTTCATTTCCTGGTTAGTTAAATAGTTCATGACTAAGATGAACAGTAGTGGACTGAGTACCAATCCTTGATGTACCCCCCCCCCTTTACAGGAAATTCTGGTGAAGTTCCCGAAGTGCACCTCACATCGGTCATATACATTCTTAAAAAAACAGCGATAAACATGCCGGTGTGCTCCGAATGTCTCACGTTAGTGTGCCATCGGATCCAGTACAGTGGTGTGGCCGATGAGTTTCCTAATGTGCAACGGATCACTCACTTAAAAAAACTCCCCAACTTCGCTTTCCAATTGAATTGATATTGGAATGGCGAGGAGATCCTCGACTACGAGGCCCAGCAATGATGATAAATACTGGATTCGAAGCACCATTGAGGAGAATCTTCTCTGTAAACGTCGCAATATAAATTGTCCTTTTATTTTTTCCGTTGTTTTATATTTGTATTTTTGTTTTTATGATTGTGTGCGGTATATTATGGGATGAACATTTTTGGTCTTTCTGGAGTGATGATGTGTGAGGAGTTTGATTTCACATGATGTTTCCAGTTGTAATTGAGTGTCACTGTTTGTCAGGTTGATGAGAATGTGCAACGGGGTTATGTTTTTGTGCAATCGAAAATCGGAAAGAAGTATCGATTTATTTTTTCATGATCAATATCCTCAGTGAGATACAGGCAAAAGCCTAGTTTACTGGGGACACGACAAATGAAAGGCAACGAACCCAGATCCATTAAAATTGTTTGTTCAAATTAAATTACCTGTTGTTTTTTCGCAAATTATGTATATTTCTTGTCATGTGTAAAATAAAGTTAAAAAAATAAAATATCCGCTTTGTCTATCCCAGTTAAAAAGACGTGATGGTTTATATGTGTACGTCATCAGATGGCATCTGAGAATACTTAAAATAACATAATCTCTCGTAATACATTGACCCCAGTCTGTAAAGGAAAAGAGCAACTTAAATACAAACAACAGAAATACTTAACTTAAATGTTCTTATTACGACGAAAGAAAATAAGTATTGGTCGGCCGCAGCTATGAATACAATTCGGCGTGTTATATATTAAATATGCCTGGCGAGGGCGGAGGTGGGGGCGGTAGACAGAACGTCTTCACAAGGATTGAGGAATCAAGTTAAATGTCGTGCCCCATTACATGGCGTGAAGAAAGTTTGCCAATAGTTTCGTTATATTTATTCATTGATTTTCTTTCTACAAGGAATTTGATTTCACATGATGTTTTCAGTTGTAATCGAGTGTCACTGTTTGTCAGGTTGATGAGAATGTGCAACGGGGTTATGTTTTTGTGTAATTCGAAAATCGGAAAGAAGTATCGATTTATTTTTTCATGCTTAATATCCTCAGTGAGATACAGGCAAAAGCCTAGTTTACTGGGGACACGACAAATGAAAGGCAACAAACCCAGATCCATTAAAATTGTATGTCCAAATTAAATTACCTGTTGTTTTTTTTTGCAAATTATGTATATTTCTTGTCATGTATAAATAAATAAACAAAATAAATAAAAAAATGTATTCTCGATCAAAACCTTAATTTGGTCGTCGTCATCAGTGGTAATCGACCTTCCAAAGTGAACTGCATATTCGAGTGATATGACATCATTACGGATTTTTTTAAACCACATTTGACACACACGATCGCTTACTACATCGTCGAAAACACTGCTTTTTATGATTTAAGTCACATTTTTTTCCTTTGCGGTAGTAAAAAGCATACGAGTATAACTCATTTTGTTCTACCTTCGAAATGACGCAAAAAAAACGGTCAATACTTCAGCACGTTGGGAATGTATAATTTTATCCTAACGGCATCTCTCCGAGAAATACGAAACTACTTTCCAAACAACATAACATATAAACTAGACGTTATGAAAAAAATATCAATCCCACATTGTATGTATTTCATTGTATTAACTTTAATTATTTAAACGCAACACGTGTTTCTACTTCCCATCCCGAAAAGCTCGAAAGCGGACTGATTTTGGTTTATTGCGAGAATATATCTTACCTGTGTCATGTAAAATTATATTTTATGGTCTTTTAATCCAATGGAAACGACTCAATAAAGACATTTTCAATTTAATGAAGAGTGTTATGTAAGATTTTTAAAATGAGTGATGAAATATAATTTCAAAGAATATGAAATAAAGACATGAAAAATGGCGGGATAAAGATGTAGAAAGGAGTTGTGAGATAGTTTGAATTGTATTGTATTCGTTCTTATTATATACAAAACAACCTGGAGAACTTATTGCCATGTGGCAATCTCTTCCAATCAACCAAGAAGATGTTAAAGGGGCATTAAATGTAAAACCAGACTAGAATCCTTTTTAAAAATTCAGTTCTCAGAGGAATCAAACTTCAACCTCCGGACTGGAAGACAGGCGTCTCACCCCCTACGCTAAAGAGGTTGCCACATTCAAACCTTTTTGAGGTATTTGGGTTAATATAAAATTTACGAATATTTACTTTTATGAAAGAATAATTTTATGGAACGTGGAAAGAGTTATTGAAGAAATTCTAACAAATCAAATATAGGAAATGTGAGTAGAGGACGTATTAGGGGGAATCTAAGGAAAGTTTTATTGGATCAAATTAATAATACTCGTATTTGGAAAGAAGGAAAAGTATAAAGTAAGATTAAATTTAGGAACTCCATGAGAAGATGTATAGATGTAGAAGAAACAAGATATGTGTCGAGGTAGGAAAGTTTGACACCCTGTCATTTCTGCCTACCCATAAGGGTAACGGTATGATAGTATGTATGTAATAATTTGAGTATACAGTTAACGGTTGTCCCCTCTTTAATTTTTACATCCAATAACAGATCTTCTAAATAAAATTAAACATGATAATTGGGACCGATGGGCGTTGAATTGAGATTCAACCGATCTAAACAGGGACTTTAGATATGACAGGGACTCTAGATATAACCGATCTAAACAGGGACTCTAAATATGACTGCAATATCATAAATTGCAATACCTTTAAAACCATGACTTGATATAATGAGAATGAACAAGATGGAAGGGTCAGTCATGTATTGTTTGCGGACGGACCACTACATGGTGGCTAGTCATATTACAGAATGGGTATGGTGCTGAATCTCAACTGCAAAATAATGTTATCTGAATGATGAAACTATAAACCATGTGTTTTTTTTGTTGTATTTTTTTGGGACAGATTAAATTTACCAAACACCATATATTTGCGTTTGCCACGCCATGTCTTGATAGTTCTTCGTGGAACTTTTCCACTTATAGGTCGATTGTTAAATTATTTAATTTTAATCAATCGAAACTTTAAATTGTATTTTTTTTTCAAATTATTCTTCTTCTTCTTAAACTTTCTGTAGACACTCAAGAGTCTGTTACTGCAGGATTGTCCTGTGATGCTGAGCTCTAGCTATCTCTCCATCGTTTAGGGGATCTCCCTGGCGGACGCCGTCCATCCGGCACCCCATGCAGAGCTATGTATATAATTCTTGTGGAATTCATTCTCTGTACATGTTGGTACCAGTATCGTCGACGCTGTCGCCCCCATCTGACCGCATCTTGGACCTCACAGACCTCTCGGATTTTCAAATTAGTTTTATTAAATTGACTCATATAATTACATAATAACTTTGGATTCTGTGGCACGAATCATACTAATGAGGGTGGATTGCCTATTAAAAAAAGCAGTTTCGAATAAACTGAAACAAACATCTAGTTGATTCAATATTTTTTTAGTTCTACACGTGACTTAGTTGGTAAATGCCTATTTTCTACCCTGGAGGTTGCGGATTCAATTTCCGTTGGCACCTATTTTAATTAAAATTTCTAAATACAATTTTTACATACGGTCTATTCAATATATCTTTGGTCAATTAGATTGAAAGAGATTGAAACGTGACATTAAACTGTCAGGTTGTACTATATACAGCGAAAGTATTACACAATACACATTCATAAGGTTTTCGTCTTTTTCCACGTCGTACATGTTTATACATCTTTACAATCAAATAGGCATTATTTGATAATTCCAAATCAACTTGGGGTAAGGAAATAAGGCCGGCGATTACGGAATGACCGACCGATTACCGTTTATTCGGACCGATTAACTCACCAATCAATGTTTTGGTTATTATATTTTATATGCCAAACATTATGTTTTATTCACGTCTTCTTTAGTAATAGAGCAAATTAAAGATTCCTGTTATTGAGGTAGTATTTTGTCAGGTGAGAGAAGAGTTACAAGATACTTACGAGGGTGAGAAGCGATAGGAAACAAAGTCAATGGGGAACTAAAATATACATACTTGAACTGGACAGTGTTAAAAATCTGCAAAGATGATAGTCCACAACAGTATTTTAGTAACAACTTTGATGTATGAGAGTTTAACGTAGATATGGAACAAGACTGAAAATAAGAATGGAGCCGAATAAATGCTGTAAAAATGCGCGCATTTAGAATAATACATGGGGGGATAATGTATGACAAAATACGGAATGAAGTGATTAAGGATGAGTGTGAAATTAAGATGTGTTGAGTAAGATCAAGAAGACGACTCTGATATGGTTTGAGCACCTGGAACGAATGAACGAAGAAAGACTAACAAAACAGATATATAGTGAAAGTTTGAGTTGAAAGCGTGATAGAGAAAGACCAAAGCAAGAATGATTGAATCAAGTATATGATATTTTGAAAGAAGGTTATGAAAAAAGTCAGAGAAATCGTTTGAGCTCTATGAGAAGTTGTATGGATTTTGAAAAGACGAAAGATGTGTGTCACGATAGGAAAATCTTGCGCTCTCTCCTTTCTGCCTACCCCAATAAAAAAGCGGCGTGATTATGTGTATGTATGTGTTCTTTCGTATTTACCCGTCAACATATTTGAATTGGTGATTCGAACGTATTGAGAGCGTGACCGGAAGACAATATAGTCTTTGACCCCAATAATCAAGCCTTCGATTTAAAAACCACTCATTCATTACATTTTCCTGTCCAGACCATGTCACGTGTTTCTACGCGATTATATTATTTTTTTAGCGTTTCAAAATATAACGAAACAACGCGTCGTCTATCGGCTCTTGTTGACATAGAACTGAGGATAGATGTATCAAATTTTAACTGTAATATTGCCTAACCATTTAGTGAACGTGATATCTGTCCATAACTCGTTTAGGCCGAAAAGTTTTGAACCTTAGTAGGTAGTATAATAAAGTTATTTCACAGAGTAATAAGCATGCAAAATCTGTCAGGAAAACGGAAAAAAACTTAAAACAAATTAAATTATGAAATTTTGCAACCCTTGCAGGCTACAATTCTATTCGTTCTATTGTAGTAAATTTTTATGAGTCTGAAAAAATAAAAAGATTTTCAGGGTAATATATAATGTTCAAAGGAAGAGATGACAAAGAGGAAAGGCAAATCGAAAATGTAATACTCGTACCTAACATTAGTGACATATTAAACGTTTTTTAAACACGCCATTTGCGTAAAAGAGTCCAACATGAATTGGTTGGAGAGAACTGCATGAATAAACATCAAAGAACGACGTAAAAAAATAAGTATTTATTTTACATACATACCATAAAACTATTTCACTTTTGGGGTTGGCAAAGAGGACAGAGCTCCATTTTTTTTTCATCTTGACATCATTCACTTAATTCAACCATATTTTCCTTGGTTTTCTTCTCACATGCCTTCCACTCATATTTGTTCACTAGTGTTTATTGTAAAATCAGTAATTTTATTATTGTATAATTTTTTGAAAAATACTGGTTACGATGTTTTTCCTGAAAGAGCTCAATAAAGTCAGTAATAAATTGCAATATCATTAAATTTATGTCAAGTCATAAAACTTGTATGTACCCACCCTTTAACCGCAGAAAATAATCAGAAAGATTGGAATGCTGGCATTTTCATGAAGTTTCCGCTCAATCTTAAATGTTTTATTCGATCTGGAACCCTTTCAGGCAAAACATAAAAATTTTACTATCCAACTTTCCACATCACACCGGTTGGGTGCCTTCCTACCTACAACCAAGCCCAGCGTTTCTTATTACCTTTCGCAAAGACTTAATTTTTTATTTATTTATCTCAAAATGTTCAACAGCCTTAACTCCACCTCTACACGATTCTCGGTCCTTAATAATTTTACGAAGACCTATGTGGCTTAGTTTGCAAAACACGTGTTTTCCGATCCGGAGGTTGCGGGCTCGATTCCCGTTAGTACCCATTTATTTTTTTAAAGTGTATCATTCTGGTTTCCACTTCAACCTCTTTAACATTTTTTCGGACGGTTGTAAGAGATTATCAAATGGCAATAAACCCACCAAGTAATACTGCACACGGCGAAAGCGTAGTATAATAAAATACACTACCTTACATAAAGTTCGCTTACATTTTCTCTCAAATTCTCTCCATTAACGAGTTACGTTATGGTTTTGATACCCAGGTTTATTTCCGACTGAATCTCGTATTAGTTTTACTTGTACGTCTCGTTTCATTTAAAAGAATTGCCATACAAGTATTCCTTGATTTGCACGACTCATTGGTTCAAGGTAAAATCGCTTAGCTAGAAAAACGTGTATTGTAAATTGATTTTAATCTAGGTGAAATTTGTTCCAAATGAAAAAATACCTAAATATGTGTAAAAGCATTTTTTTAAATTTTCGATTAAAAGATCTACATAGCTTATTATTTTAAATTGTATAAATTGAAATCAGTTTTTATGTGCATGCACGCCATCACACTAGTTCCTTGTCGGAGTAGACAGAGAGGGGAAGTGTATATATGTGGAAGAGGCGAAATATATATGTTAAGATAGGAAAGTCTGGCGTGCTGTCCTCTCTGCCTACTCCAGCAGGAAAACAAGTGATGATATGTATGTATTGACTAATTGTTTGAATGAAATTATTACTTAGCAAAAAACACGCCGGAAACACTAAATTATGCAAATAAATATTATATACACGTATAATAAATATGTTACCTTTATTTATATATATTTTTTATAAACATTTCGGGTCAGAGCAAAAAAATATGATTGCGGTGAACTAGGTGTATATTCTCGTAGTACCCCTTCAAGAAGACATGGGTTGCGACCCAAAGGTAAAGAAACGCTGCCCCAGGCCCTAACGCTGAATATGACCTCTAGAGTCAACCCTTTTCATAAGCAACACATCCACCCAACCTTCTGGAGTGGAATGTCATTATAAAATTCCTACCCTTATAATTTCAGCCGTAATATTTACTCGTCATTTTACACATCCATATTTTCACAAATGCCTTGAAACATGTGTATTTTCACGTTTGCCTTTACACAAGAGTATTTTCACGTTAGCCTTTACACATGAGTATTTTCACGTTAGCCTTTACACATTTGTATTTTCGTACTTATGTACTCCGAGGGTACATTTATATATATATTTTTAATACATTCTTGTTTAATGTATATATGTAAAATGCGGATTAAGATTTATAAATGCTTTGTCTTTATTAAATTTAATACGCATCTACACTTTGGTTGTATACAGTGCCATCTAACGGACTAAATATCTTGTGAAAATTTATTCCAACCAATCAAAAAGATTTTACCACTAAGGTCCAAAAGTTTGAGGCATTTAAGAGCGTGTGTGAACTGATACTACACCGGTCACATTCACGCATAATAAGACGATGTTACTGTTACTATTTGATACCTCTACCCTCAAAAGTAAAATTAAGTAGAACTGATGGGAGACGTGTTGTTTTGTTATATTCTGAAATGTTTTACATTAAATAACACGCAATTATTAAGTTTATTTTAAAAAAAGAAAAAAAACGACTTAAATAAAACTACTTTTAGATACTGTCCAGATGATACCAGTTGTGTAAAAAATAAACTAACTGGTACATATTTTTGGAACTAGAAACACCGAGATATGGAGACAAGCTTTACTGCAACTAGACTATGAGGTTGACGGTTCTACTAATCAGGTTATAGAATCGCATTGAATAATAATAATAATACAATAATAATAAAATAAATAGGTGATTATTTAGCGCTACTTAACCAATTAAGTTAGAAAAAGATCTAAAAGTCAATTGAAAATAAATATTCTATCCAACAGACTATTGACTACCTTTACTGCTATGAAATATGTCAAGATACATATCATTACGCCATGTTCCTTCTGAAATAGGCAGGAGGACTATTTCTGTAACGTTATGACTTAAGCTAATATGTCCGATTTTTGTCATATTGTGTTTATTCTCCCAATTTATAGAAAGTATTTCTCAGCATATTGTGGTTTGGTGTGTCAGTCAATATCCAAACAAAAGATATATCGTTTAGAAAAACTTGTTATGTCAATTTATTAAAAAGAACGAGGAGCCAAAAAATGTTATGTTACGTATCGTTGTTTGGCATTACGTAAATACAAAATCAGTAGGCCATGTGGTGGCAATACTTGATATATATACGAGTACTTATCAACATCTGGCAAACTCACACGTTTTGCAAAAAAAAAATGAAACGGTATGAAAATCGTACAGTTGTCAACGAAGCTGTTGTCACCTGCATATTTCTTCTCCTGTAAACAAAGGTAAAACTGGCATATCAGCTTGTGCCATAACGCCGCAGATTTTTTACGCACCACTCTCACCTCATCTAACATATATCATTACATACTGCTGTACTATTTTCTTGATCTTCGTTTTCTTCTCTCTCTGAATTCGTTTTATTCACATTAATTTATACTTTAGATTCGTAAGTTTTTCACAACTCGTTCTCTCAATGTGGCAAAACCATCGTGAAATTTCTTTATTTGTTGTTATTTTAATATCCATCTCTAACAAATTATCTAGTGATGAGACAGTTTTATGAAACCTACGCTGTAAGTATAAAAACCGAAGTGTCACCGAGAGTGTTTTGACTAGTCGATACTCGGTTAGTGGCGTAAGACATGTTTCGGGCCAGATTCTTTTCATTTTTATTTTCTCGAATACTTTTACAATAGATAAGTGTGGATATTAGATAGCAGGGACAAAACTTTTACAATAGATAAGTGTGGATATTAGGTAGCAGGGACAAAACTTTTACAATAGATAAGTGTGGATATTAGGTAGCAGGGACAAAACTTTTACAATAGATAAGTGTGGATATTAGGTAGCAGGTACAAAACTTTTACAATAGATAAGTGTGGATATTAGGTAGCAGGGACAAAACTTTTACAATAGATAAGTGTGGATATTAAGTAGCAGGGAAAAAACTTTTACAATAGATAAGTGTGGATATTAGGTAGCAGGGAGAAAACTTTTACAATAGATAAGTGTGGATATTAGGTAGCAGGGACAAAAACTGTATAATTTTATATATTATTTATAGTTAAGGCATTAACATTGTGGAGGTTTAAAGACATTGTAATTTGTTTTATCAAACACTGTTTATTCCACTTTTTGTAACGATATAACCCTACAGATTTCAAATATTTCACCTCATCATCAGTGAGCACAAACAAAACTGAATTTTGTTCAAACTGATACCGACATACACCCTTCTAACGGTAAACATTCGGGTTGGGGATTGTGGGTGGAGGAGGCAGGACACAACCTCAGCGAGCAGCGGTGAGATCCTGGGAATATATGTGTTTGGCAGATGTTCACCCCGATGTACTAACTTAGATATTTCTAGGGTATCTAATCTGTCCAATTTATTTCCGTTACTACTGACATGTAAGAATTTGGCATCATCGATAGAAAATGTATGATTTTCACAGACAATGTTTAGCCTTTCAGAATAAATTAGAAGATTTGTTAAGGCGGATTTGTGTTCACGAAATCTTTTTTCAAATGATCTTCCTGTCTTCGTACAGATGTTTACCCCGATGCACTGTATAATTTTGCATAAAAAACTTAAAATGACGTCCATTACAAAATCTTGTGCAGTCTAATTGCTACAAAATTTATAAAAATTGAAAAAAGGGTACTGGTCCGCTTTATGAGTACGTCTGATAACAGTACATTTCCATTTTTTGTAGTATTGCCAACACATATGAAGACGACCTACGAGTTATGTGCCTACTCATGAAAGCATGATTTACTTATTTACATGACACGTAATTGTATGAATGCATGATTTATGAAGAACAAGACAAACGACGTGTAATAACAGGTAATTTAAAGCCAAGCACTCAATTCATATGAATCTGGGCTTGTTCGTTTTTCGTGTCCCTAATAAATTAGGCTTTTGCCAGTAGCTTACAAAGGACATATAAATATGTTTAAAGTGGGTTCATGTTTTTTACCAATTGTTGATGATTTAATACCTCTGTTACAAACTCTCATCAACTTGATGAGTTGTGAAACTTAATTATATGTACGTACCAATAACCCGAAGGCAATATTTTCTCACGGCCACGCTCTTCAAAATATCCGTTTATGCGGTTGGTTATCCAACTCACAAAGTTGAAGGACACAATACGATGAATGAAAAACACAATCTCTTGTGTATAAACGTAATTTTTTTAGGCAAAATTACATTAATAAAACATGTTGAATTTCTCCTGAAAACATGAATACACAAGACATGTGTGAAAAAAACAAGTATTTTTAACCGTTAGACCATTGGTGCCTACACTTTCACGACGCTGACAATTTCCCAACATAAAACGCGTTTTCTGAAGGGAAAAAAATATGTCTCTCACAATTGGATCTCGCAAAGCTCCGAGAAACCAACTGGCCTGGCCTACTTGGATAGCCCTCAATAGACAACCGGAACGGGGTTACAAGATGCAAAGTCAACGTGGGGGGAATTAATCTTAGGGCCTGAAAAAGAGGCTCCAAATGTTATGTAATTTAATGGTTATCAGGGATTCGAAGAAACCACTAATACCTTTATATAAATTGTATTTCTAACCTTTCATTTCCTGTGCTAAAAATAATCCGCGCGTTTCGGTGCTGTGTATTCAATGCACATGTAAAAATGAGCGATTTAAAATAAGAATATTCACAGCCAATCGCTTAAATTAATTAAATTTAAAGTCAAAAGTGATAATAATTGAAATTTAATTGCTGAAAACATGAAAAAAAACATCGGCCGACGTTCACAAAATGGGTGAAGAGACCACCTCAAATGGATGCCCAAGAGCTACTGAGACCTGAGACGGACTAGCACTGTGTATGTTATACCTCGAAGGAAGAAACACAACTGCGAACTGAGATTCTATTTCTTGCGTTTCTCCTTTATTTTTAATCTTTTTTTCCTTTAAGTGAGTGAGCTGTTGCACACCAGCAAACTCACCGGACGCACCGCTGTACTGGATCCGATAGCACGCCGAAGTGAGACAGTCGGAGCACATCAACATATTTTTTCCCCTTTTTTTGAAAGAATATATATGGCGGAAGTCATAGGTACCCTTATACTCTCGAATGCTATGCGAAAAAAATGCCTGTGCGTCCGAGGCGAGTAGCACAGCGCTGGGTTCGAATCGGCGACCTTTCGCACGAAAATCCAGTGCATTACTGCACAACCATGTACCTTAACGAATCGGAACTATACAAATTGTTATCGATAGTAATGTATTATTTAGGTGACATCTGTTTTTTATTTTTATTATTTTTCAACTCGGACGAACTTCAAAGCGTTCCGGATATATCTAGCTAATTATTATGGTATACTAACCTCAAATTCTTGGAGAAATTACGTATTTTTAATTTATTCAATAACTGTAAGTAATAAGTTTAACTATGAATGTACAACGGGATTTCGTTTTTGTGTAATCAAAAATCGGAAAGAAGTATCGATTTATTTTTTTATGCTAAATATCCTCAGTGATATACAGGCAAAAGCCTAGTTTACTGGAGACACGACAAATGAAAGGCAACAAACCCAGATCCATTAAAATTGTATGTCCAAATTAAATTACCTGTTGTTTTTTCGCAAATTATGTATATTTCTTGTCATGTGTAAAATATAATAAATAAATAAAAAATAAATATTATTACTGGAAACATTTTGTAGAGTTTACCCTTTTTTTTAATAATACTAACTTTGCAATTTATCTAAACCACACATACATATATTCCCGTTGACTGTGTGACAGTAACAAGTAACGTGAAATAATCCCCAATAATGCTCGGTTTACTTAATTAATGTGTGCGGTTCTCGTTTGTTTTAATCAAATTTTATACAATTTTAACTTCCCCTTAACGAATTTATCGTTGTCAAAATATTAGGGAACAAAGGGAAAAACAGTGTAAACAATTCCTACACCACCAATTTGACACATCCGTGGCCTAGTCCAGTGTTCCCCAACCGGTGGTCTGCGGCCCGGTGCCGGGCCGCAAGACTTTCCGTCGGGCCGCAAACAGTATGCCAAATTTCAAGAAATTCGCCATACAAAAATGTTAAATATAGGATTTTCATCCATGTCCTCAATAAAATCGAAACAAAGGAATAGACTGGACGTGAATGCAGCACTTCGTCTGTCAGAGACAGCACTGCAGCCAAGAATATCCAATATATTAGCAAAGATGAAACAGCAGGTTTTCGCATTAGTTTGTTGCAAAAACCCCACGGTTTTTGTTAAATTTTAATTGTACCAGACAACGTTACAATTAAAATAGTTCAACTGTTTTATGTATATTTGTCAATTATAGTTACATATGTCCATCTGTCACGATATAAGATTAAAAAAATATTAAATAAAAAAAACACTTTTTATTTCAGTATGTGGTCCGCGAAAAAAATTTCCTTTTTTTACCGGTCCACACGTCTAAAAAGGTTGGGGAACACTGGCCTAGTCGATAAGATCGGTTAACTTACATTCTTACCCGAGCTGGAAGACAGACGCAAGGTCAATTCCGTCTCAAAATGATATTCTTCATCTTACGTAGCACACCAGCCTTAACTTCACATTCCCCCCCTTATCACTTAATTCCGTATTCTGGCATACATTGTCATTCTATGTATTCTTATAAATACACGCATTTCTACAGCGTTTATTCGTCACCATTCAGTTTTTTCCACGCCCACGTTTTCCTCCCATACACATGTATCAAATTTGATACAAATACACGGTTGTGTTGTATAATCTTAACAGATTTTTATACTGTCCGGTTCGAATACATATGTTTTGGTGCCCCATTTACTTTGTTTCCTATCTCTACGTGCCTTTCGATATTCCGCGTAACTTGTCTACATGTATTATCTGAGAAATGCTACCGAAATATAAGAATTTTCCAGCTTTAATTGCTCGCCTATTCACACTTTTCTATCACAATGATTTCACAACATGAACATTTTTTCAGCACCGCCATGATTTCAAAGAAAATGTTCAGCTTAAATATGGTTAATATTCTACTGGTTAGCTGGAAGAGATTATCACATAGATTTGAGCCCTTTAGATTGTACTGTATACAACGAAAGTTTAATATACTGCATACAAAATAGGTTGAAATATCAATTTATTAATTATATATTGTTGTTTATAGTTAAGGCATTAACGTTGTGGAGGTTTAAAAATAGTCAAGTATTTGAACGAACTGTACCTACGATCTCTTCAAAGAACCTTACATCTCCATTTATATTACTATTCTGATGGTTAGAGCACGTACTATATATTGAATGGGAGAGCCACGCCTTTCAAAGTGCCTCGCAAACCACAAATCTGAAGGACATGAACTAATTGGTTGGTCAATATTGAGATACGAAGGCATTCTACAGGCTTATATCAGCATTATATGTAGAAAACTGATGACGAGCTGTCCAAAACTGAGATTAGTGGAAGCAAATAAATGTAAACCCGATGGAGGGATTTTGCCTATAGAGTTATTACCACCTGACTGAACTGTTCTAGAGGACCCATATCACCTGATTAAACTGTCCTCAAGGACTTAGATCACCTGACTGAACTCTCCTATTACAACATGACTACACGATCCTAGAGGATCTATAAACCTCTTTATTAAGCCTAATGGTTCCGAACAGATCCACCACAAGTCGAAATGAGAAATGTTGTGTTATTAATCAACTCTGTATCTATGATGAGGAGCAGGCCGTGCGACATATGCTGTAGTGCCAGAGGAACCCGCTGTTTTGCAGCCTTCTTCTTCTCAGTGGCATGTCAAGTCCCCCCAACGTTTAATATCACCTGAGAGTAGAGATCTTTGTCCCCGGCAGCCCGAAAAAGATCCCCAACGCTCCTTATACCAGTCCAATCACGTATCTTGCGGAGCCAGTAGATTTGCCTCCTGCCAACACCTTTTCAACCCTCGTTTTTGCCTTGGATGATCAGGTGCCGGTTTGCAGCCGGGAGGACTTAATTCGTCTAGTGCTATCTAAATGCAGAAATTTTGGGTGAAAATTATTTATGATATTACCTTTGATGCGATAATAAGAGGAAATGCAAGCAAATTTTGGAAGAAGCCAGGAGTTGAACTGGATTATAGCACTGAAAATGATTATGATAATTTATACATACATAGATGCATATACAAAATTGAAGAGCTGTGGAATAAACTGGAGAAACTCCAAAATGTTTGAATCTGGTTTATTTTAAACCCAAAAATGTGATCACATATCCAAATACCATGCCAGACTCAAAAGGCTTAAAATAAGACAGTGAAGAAATCTCCACATTATGTCAACCCTCTTTGGAATGCTGAACATTTCCAGCTGTCCTCAGTATCTGTGTGAAAATGTCTTTTTGCTTTCTGGACGTGGATTGTTCTTTCGATCTGGTGACGGCGAAATCCTTTGTATACCAAAGCATCTCCCATAATTCTAGACATCGTCTTTTGCAGTTAAATTGACTTTATTTTGGAACGATATTCCTGACAGATGTGGTTTATTTTCATCGATATGTAAAAATTAACTAATGAAGCATTATTTATCTCGAAAAATTCCTCGTCCTTAACACCTGTACAATTCTACTTTAATTTCAACGTCTTTGAGTGTTATCATTTATTTTCATATATTATCTTCATACACTGCGTTAAAGACTTGGTGAAGGCCCGCTCTCACGGTTCAAGTTTAGTTGACCGATTAAAGTTGATCAACAAAAGTTGAATACGACTTGAATAAGTTTTTTTTTCACACGTTTTAATAGAAACTGATTCAAGGCCCGTTCTCACGGTTCAAGTTTAGTTGACCGATAGAAGTTGATCAACAAAAGTTGAATACGACTTAAATCAGTTTTTTTTCACACGTTTTAATAAAAACTGATTCAAGGCCCGTTCTCACGGTTCAAGTTTAGTTGACCGATAAAAGTTGATCAACAAAAGTTGAATATGACTTAATCAGTTTTTTTTTCACACGTTTTTATAAAAACTGATTCAAGGCCCGTTCTCACGGTTCAAGTTTAGTTGACCGATAAAAGTTGATCAACAAAAGTTGAATATGACTTGAATCAGTTTTTTTTCACACGTTTTAATAGAAACTGATTCAAGGCCCGTTCTCACGGTTTAAGTTTAGTTGACCGATAAAAGTTGATCAACATAAGTTGAATACGACTTGAATCAGTTTTTTTTCACACGTTTTAATAGAAACTCATTCAAGGCCCGTTCTCACGGTTCAAGTTTAGTTGACCGATTAAAGTTGATCAACAAAAGTTTAATGAAATCTGTAGTGAGAACCTTTGTTTCAATAGAGTTGATCAACTTTTTAGTTGATTAAGAAAAGATTGACCCAGTCAAACTTTATCGTTCAAGTGATTAGTCATCCGCCATTTGCTTTCAAGTTGAAACCTGTCTTGAAACGTGTGAACATGTGAATTCAAGTTGATTGTCAAGTTCGCTTTCAACTCGATAATTATAAAAGTAAAGATGCAAGAGAAAATGCTTTCGACGCCATTTTTAACTAAATTAAATTGAAACAGTTTATTGAATCAGTTTCTATTGAAACGTGTGAACAAAAACTGATTCAAGTAGTATTCAACATTTGTTGATCAACTTTAATCGGTCAACTAAACTTGAACCGTGAGAACGCGCTTTGATGGATACCAATAATAATTATGCAACTGAAGCTGGTAGCTTGGAAGAAATTGCATAAAGCATCTAATCCGCCAGATGGATACGTTCAAAAAGTTTCTGTCCTCGATAAGTTAGAGCGTGTATGAACAGATCGTACACTGGCCACGCCAGCTGCATGACCAGGTGATATTCCAGTTAGACTCATAGAAGACATATCATTGCGTTTTATTCTGAAATGTTTAAAATTGAATATAGTGCAGTTAACAAGTTTCTTTCAAAAGAAGGAAAAAATCCAATATAAATTAAAGGACTTCAAAACGTTTTGACATATCAGAATATAACGAAACACTACGCCTTCTATCGGTTCAAGTTGACATATAACTAACGGTAGAGATATATTTTATTAACTGGAACATTGCCTGACCATGTGTTGAACATGATATCAGTCCCATATGGCTTTAACTCATTCAGGCCTAAATGTTCTGGTTTTGGAACCTTAACGGTATTTGCATGAAAGTGTTAAATAAATATTTTATATATTATTTATAATTAAGGCATTAACATTGTGGAGGTTTGTTGGGAAGGGTTCAATATATGGTTAAGGCATTAACATTATGGAGGTTTGTTGGGAAGGGTTCAATATATAGTGTTTTGTTGGGAAGGGTTCAATATATGGTTAAGGCATTAACATTGTGGAGGTTTGTTGGGAAGGGTTCAATATATAGTGTTTTGTTGGGAAGGGTTCAATATATGGTTAAGGCATTAACATTGTGGAGGTTTGTTGGGAAGGGTTCAATATATATTGTTTTGTTGGGAAGGGTTCAATATATGGTTAAGGCATTAACATTGTGGAGGTTTGTTGGGAAGGGTTCAATATGTAATGTTTTGTTGGGAAGGGTTCAATATATGGTTAATGCATTAACATTGTGGAGGTTTGTTGGGAAGAGTTCAATATATAGTTTTTTGTTGGGAAGGGTTCAATATATATTGTACGAGGCTAGAAAAATAAAACTTGATGCTATAAAATACAATTTCCCGAAGAAAATTGACGTTTGAATACTATCTAATTGTCAAAACGCAAAATGAATAACACGTTGTATTATATCAACTGCTGTATACATTTATTTAACATTGTAATTTGTTTTATCAAACACTGTTTATTCCACTCTCGAGTATTTTTACAATACATAAGTTCCGTGTGGTGTGGATATTAAATAACAGGGACAAAAACTGTATAATTTTATATATTATTTATAGTTAAGGCATTAACATTGTGGAGGTTTAAAGACATTGTAATTTGTTTTGTCAAATACTGTTTATTCCACTTTTTGTAACTTGGTTTCAAGGCTTTCACCTCATTATCAGGAGAGCACAAACCAGTATTGTTTGTGCTCCCCTGATGATGAGATGAATGCCTTGAAACCGGTAGGGTTACAAGGTTACATAAAGTGGGATAAATATTATTTGATAAAACAAATTACGATGTCTTTAAACCTCCACAATGTGAATAACTTAACTATAAATAATACATAAAATTATACAGTTTTTGTCCCTGCTATTTAATATCCACACCACACGGAACTTATGTATTGTTAAAATACTCGAGAGTGGAATAAACAGTGTTTGATAAAACAAATTACAATGTTAAATAAATGTATACAGCAGTTGATATAATACAAAGTGTTATTCATTTTGCGTTTTGACAATTAGATAGTATTCAAACGTCAATTTTCTTCGGGAAATTGTATTTTATAGCATCGAGTTTTATTTTTCTAGCCTCGTACAATATATATTGAACCCTTCCCAACAAAACACTTAGATATAGAGTGAGCAACCCTCGTACTTTAGATACATTATATATGAGGAAGACAATATTCGAAGGGTAAAGAGAGTTTGCAAACGACACCGGTAAGTTGGATATGTTCACACAATTGCGCTGTTTCACTGTGTGCCAGACTTTCTCCAACAACTCCTGTGATTTTTCAGAAGTTATTACACTTCCATTTTCCAAAAAAATGTTCTCTAAATCCAACCATACTTTCCCTGATCTTACGCCTTCTTCTCACATTTCATTAAATATTTGTTCTGTTAATCTTTCTTCATTCATTCATTCAGACCAAACCATCTAAGAGTGTTCTTTTATTTTATACATCAGCCTTAGGGTCACATTGTAGTATATTATTTTATTACACTTTCATTATATAAAGTACAACTTAGTGAACTTATTGCCAATGTGACAATCTCTTCCAACCAACCAGAAATACTTTAAAGATGCCTTAAGTGAAAATCAGACTGGAATCCTTTTTTTTTTAATCTGGCGGCAGAATTTGAGCTTTCAGCCTCCAGGCTAGAAGACAGGCGTCTTACCAACTAGGCCATGGAGGTCATCATTCAGGTCGTCGTAAACATTCATCCTTAATTACTGCAATCTGTATTCTGTCATGCGCTAAGGTAAATAGCACAATAACGTCTTACCACTAAGGTTTAAAAGTGTTCAGTCTAAACAAGTTAGTGTTTAAGGACAGATACCATATTGGCCACGCCCACCGCACGGAAGACCAATGCGCTACCGCGCGGCCATACACCACATGATTTATTTAAGAATATACAAGTTATGAAACAAAACGTCTTCGTATTAAAGGATTCGTCGAGGTATTAAATTTTATCTTTTATATCGCCTTGCCGTGCGATGGGCGTGGTATCTTTACATACACACTACTCGAACTTTCTCAGGTCAGTAACTTATGGACCTTAGTGATTTTTGATCTAGTTAGGAAGACAGTCCAATTTATTTGGTTTATATTGGTATCCATTTTTTAAAAAAGGGTTCCAGACTTGTTCTAAATTAAGACCTCGTAATCAAACTATTTTTGCTTGGTTATAAGAAATTACCACATTTCAATTAGCCTACTAGGTTTCGTACCGGAAACAATCATCGTGCTGATAAGCCTTATACGTTATAAGCAAAGTAGTACCATCACAACTCACTTCCAGCCTATCAGGTTGCCCTTTTTGTCTTACCTTTTCTTCGTCCTCTGTTGATTTCAGACTTATATCATATATCGGTTTTATAATTCTTTCATAGATCATTCTATCAAAAACATGATAAAAGCGAGGATACTTTGAATTATTTTTAATTCATGCATTATGTACGTTATCTAAACATCAAAATTTTAGATGGATTATATTAAATTTATAACAAAAAAAAATTTAAATCATTTGTTAGCCTGTTTGTCATTTTTCAAATAATTTTCTTCAATCGATTAAAATTGCGATATGTCACCGACCCTTTAAGGAAAAAATGGAAAATGATGGTGGAGAAAATTAATTTTTATATAAATTATTTATCATCTGTTATTGCGAATGATGATTATTATCGTCCTTGAATTCGTATCTGAAATGGTTTGGGCGTGTAGATCGAATGAATAAAGAAAAAATTAACAAAACAAATATATAGTGCAAATGTGAGTGGAAGGTGTGGTAGAGAAAGGCCAAATAAAGTATAGTTGGGCCAAGTAAATTATAGTTTGAAATAATGAAACGTAGAAATTCAGAGAAATCGGAAGAGTAGAAGGTGTATGAATCAAGAAGAGGCGAAGGCTGTGTATCGAGATAAAGTACAAGTGTTGTACTCTTTCCTCTCTGCCTACCCCAACAGAGGAGTGACGTGACGGTATATACGAGTATGCACAATATATATATTTTTTCTGCCATCTATTTATTTTCTGTTTTTTTTTTCTTCTTATTTCACATATGCAAGGGTGTGGGCTGAAAAACATCTGGTGTCCCCGTGGCTGGGCTCGCCCTATATTGGTGGGGTGTATCTTGGCTAAGGGGATGTTATTAGATGAGCCCAGACCTTTTGATAGCTTCTGTCTTTAATGTATTCTCTGCAATTTATGTGTTTTTGAAGTATATTTAAATATATTATGTACATACTATGTTGCTATCAATAAACCTGTATTTATTTATTATTTATGATATTTATAAATTTTCATACGAGTATTATAAACTATTGTATCGTTATTCATTGTCACAATCAAGTTTATCTCAGTTTACGCGACATTAAAGTAGAGCAATATTGACAGTTAAAACCTCATTAGCACTTTTTTTTTATTATGTTGATGCACAATGGGTTTTAAATCTTCGCAGTAGTTTTTATTTTATTTCAAGCAGAGATGGAAAACTTATGACGATCTTCGTGATCTAATTAATAACATGTCTGTGAACCGGAAGGTTGCAGATTCGTTTCATGTTACTACCCAGTTTTTAAAAATATTTTTTTACTAAAGGCATATTTAACATCTTTCTGGTTTATTGGAAAAGTTGGCCACATGTCAATAAACCTACCAGATTATGTTGTTTACAATGAATATCTATTATAATACAATGAGAATTAAAAGATTTTGTGGTAAAACTCGAGAACGCTGATTTAAAAAATAATCAAAAAATTTCTTTCGCCAAAAACGAGACAAATTCGTTTTCACTGTGCACAACTATACAGATTTATAATATATCTTGGAAATTGATAATATTTCTATTCAGTGGATTTAACAAACTTAAATTGAAACACATTTTCAATAAATATAATGTGCAAAACAATTAAGATGGTTGGTAAAACTTACCAAGTAGTGAGAACATGTCGAATATAAGAATCACGTGAATCAAAACAGTTCTATACATATTTTGTAGGAACCCTTTATCGTCCCTCATTTTAAAACTTTTTTGAAAATCATTTGTTTCTTTTCACAACACATATTTTTTTTAAATTTAATTTATTTCTTTACCATATTTACATTTATTCACTGACTCTAAATAGTTCATTTTTTTTTTATTTCTCAAATGTTTAAATTTATATTAAATTAAGTTTAATTTAAATTTATTTAAATATAATTTATGATTTTGAAATATGCAATATATATACATTTGTTAATTATATACATACATTTTAAAAGATAGTTATTTACATTTTGGTATATTTCATAAAAAGAGCTAAAAATGTCCTTAAAAATATCGTATAAAATCGCTTGTCATATTAGTAATAACATGTTTTCTTAAAATAAAGATGTTTTTTTTTAATAATAAATTATTATTGTATTTTTCTTAAATAAAACACACAAGAACAGGATATTTTTAATGTTTTTTTTACAGTATTGTTAATCGAAATTAATTGCGTAAATCTCTTATAAAATGATTTGTTGTATTTTCAACCGCGTTTTCAAAGAAGCAAGTACACAAGTTATGAGGTGAGAGTATTGCATGGGACTGATGGTTGGAATCAAAAGAGGAGGCGGGGTCGCGATGTAACTAGGGCGCATGCGCGCCGTTTGAAAGGAAAACCACGAGAAAATCCAAGTTCGAAAACGCCAAAATAACAATCAGGCGAGAATATAAATCAGAACACAAATGGAACTGGGAATTTTTTTCAGACAAAATATATAATATTTTTCCGTGTAAGTAAGTATAAAAATACATTTTTGCCTTTTAACGTCCGACACAAATTTTAATGTAAAAGGGCTTTCTTTCCGATTGTACGGATGAGGCATACCTTTCCCTAGCTAAAATATTGATATGTTTTCACAAGTATTTTTTTCGCCATTCATTTGTGGTTTATACGCGAACTATTTTCTTGTTGATTAATGTATTTGTTCTATTTTATGGTATTTTCGACTTACCTTTAATATTTTATCGTAATCGTGTTATATGGGTTATTTTTTTTTCGTTTTTACTTAGAAGTTTATTATTTAACTTATCACTTTAAGACCCAATCGAAATCAAAACAACCTTTACCAGTGCCCGGCTTTTTTTGAGGAATTTTTGGTTTTTTGCGAAGTGTTAACTAAAATTAATTCGTCTAAGTAAATATCGAGCCTTTCAAATTGAGCGGTTTTTTTAATTCTTAAATAAAACACAATTTGCTTTGATTTAAAAAAAATTATTGGTCATTGAAGTATAATGTATGTATATTTAAACACAAAAAAAAACAATATCCGCCAAATGTCCACCTCTTACAGATCGACAGATGTCCACAAATTTTCGATGACATTTTGGCATAACTACAGTTCTAACTCACCAATAATGAGAATAATTTCGTCCTTCAATGAGGAATTGATTAGGGGTCATTCTTATAGACCTGGCTTTTCACGTAACCCCAGAGAAAATAGTCCAACGGTATCAGATCACATGATCCCAATTAATATAACCGTTTCCGGAGATTACGATACATAAAATAATTCTCAATTTGAACGCGTTGTTGTATTGTATAAGACTCCATTTTTATAAATGTCATACATTACACTTATCAAATGTCACAAGACCCAGGCAAGTTCGCGATGCCATCTGTAATTTATTCAAGAATTTAAAAAACCGCTCAATTTGAAAGACCCTTTATTAGGAATGTTGTAATGAAACTTTGTACAGGTTGACCCAAAAGTCACATACACACTGAATGTTGTCCTGTGACCTCCCTGAACGTGACCTCCCAGCACGTGGTAACTCCCAGCACTCACAGACCTCTGAATTTGAAACCGACGGACTAAGTTAAGTATCATTTGTTTATATAGTGGTTTTCTGACCCCAAAATGACGAGTGTAAAGCTCTTTGTATAAGCACAATTAATTGTGGATTTTCTAGATAAAATTTTATTATTTTAACACGTTGTTCAGTCGTGAATTTCTTAATATTTAATTTTCAAAAATTACGCTTTCATAATCTGAAATGAAAAAAATAAAAAAATTATTGATGAAAGTTATTAGAATTTTAAATAGTCTAGCGACTTTTGGGTCACCACTTCTTAGGGAGAGTGCGTCAGTGTGCAGATCAAAATGGTGGTTATTTAAAAGATGTAATTTTCAAAACTAAACTATATTAACTTACAAAAAAATCTTTTTTCTGTTTATAAAAGAATAAATGTAAATTATTAAAAAATAAAAAAGTTTTTTTTTTTTTAATAGTCGTGTGACTTTTGGGTCATTCTGTATATTTATTTCAAATATGTTAATTTTGTATGGCAATTCTGACAATATTCTACATTGTGGAAAGCTACGTTGAAGAGAACGTTGAGATGGCTTGGGCATGTGAAGGCCCACGAGGAATTGGACTATGATAGTCTGTACCTCGATATCGAGTATGACTGTCAGTCATCTTATAGATGTAAGACGCCTATGCGTGTATTGGTCGCCTATCTGTGTTTAAGAAATGTTGCTTCTGAAAGAAGGAGAACTTCTGAATTCATCTAATAAGGTTAGAAAGAATAGATCAAGAAAGAAGCAGAACTTCTGAATTAATATATTAAGACGTTGACTGACTTTTGACGTTGTCGACCCTGTAGCTTGGAATGGTCTGCCTCAAAATGTTAAAGATTTGAGTAGTGTCTGCAGCTTTAGGAGCACTTGAAGGAAACTCTTTTTAGGCATTATTATCAACATTTATTATTATATATGAACACTTCATTCATACACACGTTAAACCTAAAATCTAATGTGTTTCTATCGCATATCGATAGATCTACAAACATTTTTTTGTAGTACATCTTCTCTTGCTAGGTTTTCTGCAGTTTTCTTACCAAATATGTTTTTTTTCTAAATGTATACAGATACGAGGAAGTACCTTATCTTATGGCCGCAGTCACCACCTTCTTAACCTTACGCTCGATTATTTTTTGGAATACTTTTAATCTGTCAATAATAGTGGGTTTGAATCCTGAATTAGAGCGTCCTTATGCAAAGTCTGCTCTATAAACGACGCAATATAAACTGTCCTTTCATCATTATTATTAATTGGTCGGGTTTAATGTGATCCAACCTCAATTATAAATGTCACCCGTCCGTTCAACATCTCCCACCTACCCGCACTTGAGTCTCCATTCATTTATAGTCCCATAACTAAATATAATGTCCAAAACTTCTTAAATACTTAGTATCACAGAAGTCTCTCATTTATTCTTATACTGCATCCTTTTCTTCAAATTATTATTGACACAAATCATCCTCTTTATAAGATGAAATGCCTAATTAACTAAGAAATAATAATAATAATATGATTAAACCATTTGTTGGGGCAAATTGACGTATATGTACATTTATCATAATATTTTTATTTTTGTCACTACGTAAAGCTTCTTTGTCACTACATAAAGCTTCTTTGTCACTACATAAAGCTTCTTTGTCACTACATAAAGCTTCTTTGTCACTACGTGAAGCTTCTTTGTCACTGCATAACGCTTTTTTGTCACTACACAACACCTTCTTTGTCACTGCATAAAGCTTTTTTGTCACTACGTAACGCTTTTTTGTTACTACACAACACCTTAAATTGATTACGATGCGTTATCCTTTCCGTCAATTATCAGTAAATAAAAAAACGTTAACACAATTTAAACTTCACTAAAATTCAAACAAGTAATAAAAGGACAATTTATATAGCGCCGTTTAGAGAGCAGGCTCTCTACAAAGACGCTGCTTTAACTCGGGATTCGAACCCATTATTATTGACAGATTAAAAAAAAATTTAAGGATTGGTAAGTGGTGGCTGCAACTATTAGATTAACTTTCCTGCATCTACTGTTTAGAAAAAACGTATTTGGTAAGAACACTGCAGAAAACTTACCAAGGGAAGATGAACTACAAAAAAACCTTTGTAGATCTTCCGAAATGTGATAGTAACACATTCGACTTTAGGTGTAGTATGTATGCAGTTCATATATAATTATAGAGACAAAAATCAAGGTTTCAAGCCGTAATCTCCTATTTTCACCACCACCATATTGTATTATATTACACGTCCATTATGTATAGTACAACCTGCCGGGCTTATCGGTAAGTTATATTAAATGAAAACCAGACTTGAACGCTTTTTAAAAAATCTAGGTTTCAACGAGAATCGAACCTGCATCCCCCGGCTCGGGATAGAGGTGTTTCACCAACTTGCCACGGAGATCGTCCATCACCATCGTTTTGATAAAACATTTTTTTTATCAATAATGTAGTTTGCATACCCTTAAACTTTAACTTTTAGGGCAGCATAGATGTTTTCTTGTCTTTACACTAAATATTTTAAACGTTATTTTCTTCTACATCTTTCTTTTGAACTATCCCTAAGGATGTATTTTTCCCCTGAACCAGAGTATCCCTCGGGACTATACCTTGAAGATAGCTCTACTCGGCCGATCGTGAATCTCCTGTTTAATGACATCTGACGATGGGGTGAATACTGGTCCCTTGGGTATTGACTTTACCACTTGTCCCACATTTGTAACTCTCTTTATATCGTTGTCCTTTTTATGTATAATCAAACCAAATAAAAATACTTTTTCAGTGTCCTTTCCTTCTACTGTTCCATACTATACATATTCTTTCTTGCTGTTTTAAATAATTTAAAATCAACCAAGACCAACTGTGCATTTTAACTCCTAGAACACTGTTGATATCGTTTTATTGCCGTCATTTTCTTAATATGAGTTTTTCTACTAAAAAACTGAAGATATAAAACGTTGGCCACTTCTTGATCCCTTGACGAATTACTTTTTAAAGACAGATATGAACCATAAAATAAACAATTTGTTGCTTAACATATTTTTCGCATATGAGATTAAGCTTATTCGATATTTAAACAAATGTTTGTTTTCATCTCAGAATTTATACGATCGTCGATCGTTGCTAGACCTCATAATCAAGGATCCCCTCGCCATTCCAACATCAATTTACCGGTATTAGAAAAGCGAAGTAAGTTTTTTTAAGTGGGTGAGCCATTGCACACCAGCAAACCACATCGCTGAACTGGGCCCGATAACACACCAAAGTGAGACGATCGGAGCACACTGTTTTTTTGTTCTCTTTTTGAAAGAATAGATATGATCGAAGTCATGGATATTCTTAAACCCCCGAATGCTATGCGAAAAAAATGCCTGCGAAATTCGAGGGGAGAAGCACATCATGGGTTTCGAACCGACGACCTTACACACGGAAGTCCAGTACATTACCGCCGGCCATGCACCTCTATTGATACACGTTTAATTTGAATATTGTCACATTAGACTCAAGTGTCGCGAACGGGTTGATTTAAAACTGTATCTCTTTTTATGCAGGTCCCTTAATGGGATTTCTCCATTCAATCTTTCAAATCTGTAACTGAGGGATGTTCCTTCGAATAGAACATGAACTTTGAGGTCGATTTCTTTTTCATCTAATAAATTGGTTTTATCAAATCAATCCAACAGGGCTGGGTTGATAGAATTATGATATAACTTTAACCGTTGATGGCTCTATGGTATGGAATAGTCTACCTCCTAGTGTAAGAGAGACGATTGGCGCGTGCAGCTTTAGGAAGCACTTAGCTTTAGGAGATCTTATCAAAATTTATGAATGGGTTCGAATCTTGGATTAGAGCGTCTTGAGGAGAGTTCGCTCTCGAAACGGCGCCGTATAAATTGTCATTTTATTATTATTTCAATGCAAAAGCTGCAATTATCCATAATTAATGGATACCGCTCAGACTAAATTCGGTTAAACCCGTGTTCATATTGTTAAGCTTATTTTATCAATTTGACTTAAGCTAATGCTATATTTTATAAATACTACAAATACTGCCATCTCTGTAGAAGCTTATGAATATTTTTGCCATTAGTTAAGGTGATTTCTGATCTAGTATTTTTTTCTAAAGTGATCCGTTTGATAGCCGTCATGTGTCGCTAGGATTGGGTTAGGTTAGATTTAATGGATACCGCTCAGACTAAGTTCGGTTAAACCCGCGTTCATATTGTTAAGCTTATTTTACCAATTTGACTTAAGTTAATACTATATTTTATAATAACTACGAATACTGCCATCTCTGTAGAAGCTTTTGAATATTTTTGTCTTTATATTTTTTAATACAGTGACAACCCTAAATTTAATTTCGAAGCAGTAAAAAACTCACTGAATTTCATCATAAAGAGGCATAAAACATATCAAGATGTCAACGAACTGTGAGTAATCAACTTTTTACTTATTATAAAGCTTTAAATATTTTTTAAAACAAAAATAGAAATGTCGAATCTGGTCAAAAACGTCAAAATAAAATAAAATCGTCAGTCTGGCCTATACAGGTACACACCACTTACTCCGAAAAATTATTCAAATCCGGTGCATTTGATTCAGTCACGTTTTCCTCAATATACCTCTTACGCCTTGCACTTGCGTGTACCTTGCACTTTTGGATTGTATTATCGCCTTATCATTCATTTTCTCCACATTTTTAGTTAGAATAAAATTTTAATATTTTACCGAACTAATCAATGGATAAAAAATACGAAAAAGCTCATTTTCCGAAATTTCGAACTTACCAATTTGATCCGCAAATCCGAAAACATGTAGATTACGAATTTCATACATTCATGAAATGCTTTGCAAACTTATTATCTTTGATTACATAACATTTGTCTTTCTTAGAACAAATAGTATTTTTGAACTTCAACCTACTAAATAGGATTATTTCGTCAGCCAGTACTACACGTCCAAGAATCGGATATCAAAAAAAGTAGAGAATATTACAAAACTTTCACTATAAAACTTCTCCGCAAAAATGTTACAGTGTTCTTAGCCGTTCCTTATTAATTTGAACTCGGGCTAGTTGAACACTCAACCCC
The DNA here is from genome assembly GCA_949825065.1 of Odontocerum albicorne. Lineage (NCBI taxonomy): Eukaryota > Metazoa > Arthropoda > Insecta > Trichoptera > Odontoceridae > Odontocerum > Odontocerum albicorne. The sequence goes on from OX463839.1 coordinate 51,474,917, forward strand.
TATTTCTCATGACGCCCACATATTCTGCGAACACAGCCAAACCAGAGATTAATCATATATATTAAACAAAAAATGACGACCCCGTCCGACCCTGCGAGGCTTTCATTCATACGGAGATATCCCGTCCCTATAAGCAGCCTTTCCCGAAGTGTGATTCGCACATACAAAAACAATAATAAAAGATATTATAATTTGTTTTTATCAAACACTGTTTATTCCACTTTTTGTATCGGTATAACCCTACCGGTTTTAAGACTTAAAACAAACAAGTCTTGTTTGTGCTTCTCTGATAATAAAGTGAAAGCCTTGAAACCGGTAAGATTATACCGTTACAAAAAGTTGAATAAACAGTGTTTGATAAAAACAAATACAATATTACATCATATCTTAGTTGTTTGCTTAATGCTGGTAAAAAATATCGAGAGAACTTTGTTGATCATGTTTGTTCCTCGTCATCAGGGGAGCACAAATAAAACTTAGACAAATAAGTGGGGCACAAATAAGACTTAGGCAAATGATTTGTGCTCCCCTGATGATGAGATGAAAGCCTTGAAACCGGTAGGGTTATACCGTTACAAAAAGTGGAATAAACAGTGTTTGATAAAAACAAAATACAATATTACATCATATCTTAGTTGTTTGCTTAATGCTGGTAAAAAATATCGAGAGAACTTTGTTGATGATGTTTGTTCCTCGTCATCAGGGGAGCACAAATAAGACTTAGACAAATTATTTGTGCTCCCCTGATGATGAGATAAAAGCCTTGAAACCGGTAGGGTTATACCGTTACATAAAGTGGAATAAACAGTGTTTGATAAAAACAAATTACAATGTCTTTAAACCGCCACAATGTTAATGCCCTAACTATAAATAATATAAAATATAATAATAAAAGGATTGACAATACAAAATAGTGTGGCAGAGTCTAAGAGTCAAAATCCACCTTAACATATGTAAGTAAAACTTGGATTGGCCAGAAGAAAGATAAATGTAAAATTAATGATGTGGAAATGCGTACACTGATATTAAAATATGAAGTGTCAATCTATGGAAGAAGGCGGATCAGAAATGGTTTTTTTGAATGTTTTAAGTAAGATGATGAAATATTGTTTGGACATGTGAAGAGAGTATACAAGTTAGAAATGCAAAAAATAAACCGGGGTAAACATTACTGGATTAAATGGACAGAATTTTAGAAGAAGGTAAAGTGAGAAGTATAATTAATAAAAGTTTGTACATGACGAGATATATGAATATGAAGTAGGCGAATATTGTGTATTTGGATAGAAATATTTAGAGATCTATCCTCTCTGCTGACCCCGCAAAGGACACGGCGTGCTGATATATATGTATGTAAAAAGATTGATATAAATAATGAAACTGTTCAACGAGTCCGACAGTATAAATGACTAGGATACTGTCTGAATGATTAATGAGATCAAAATTAAAGTGAAGATGACACGAAGCTACTTCTTCAAAACGCAGGATCTCCTCTGCAACATGGAGTCCAATCTAGATTTACGTAGGTGAATTTTGCGCTATTAGATATTGTCTGTACTTCTCAATGGTTTTGAAGTATGACAGTCAAAATACCACAAGAGAGTAGAAATATTTGAAATGTGAATATGTTGTACAGTACCTGGCAGTAAGTAATACACATCGTTTGTAGAGCGTCGTCTCTGTCGCACGATGCGCTAACCGCATCGTGACTACGATACCGGACTGTTAGGCCGAGGCCACACCAAAGTGCTTCATTAGGTGCTAAACTCGGTTTTACGTGACTCATATACTAGGTGAATTCATTGTGTGTGGCCACACCAAAGTGTTCCGCACAAATTAATTTGACAGTTGGGAGCGGTTGAGTCAACACACGATGTCACTCTCAAAACTAACCAATTTCATTACAACTTACCATCTTTATTTACTTTCTGTGCAACTTCATTCCAAAGTGATTTTATTACAAGTACATTTTTGTATAATTTGCTCGATGTGTTCCACAACGGTTTCCTTTTATACACAACTGTCATTAAAACTTCCGTCATCTTGTGAATTAACCAACACGTCTGTTCGCTAGGAGATTCACTCGATGAATAATCGTCATGCAACGTGGCGCGAAGCGTGCAGTGTGGCCATTGCGATAGTATGCGGTACGTTGGTTCGCTAGGATATGTCGCCTAACTCGCAACATAACTCTAAGCATCAAGCGAGGCTCCTATCTGTATGGCCGAGGCCTTAGCGCATCGTGCGACAGAGACTTACCGCCGGGTACTGTAATTTTGTATAGAAAAAAGGTATCCTGCTATATTTATTTGGAAACGCTGATATTTTGTGATGAAAAAAGTGTGTGAGCATATGCGAGGCCCGGATCGGAAGTGCGCCGATTTATCTCGGAGAAATATCAATAACCATTATACGGCGGCGTGGGGTATAGTGGCTGGGAGTTGAGACTCTTTTACTTTCATTTTGGTTGCTGAGAATATGGGGTTCAGTAAGCAATGGATAGGTTTATTAGTGGTACAATTCTGCAAGATATCGCTGGTACTGATCCATATTTCGAATAGACTTTATAAAATGTTAAATTTGTACTATACTTTTATCTCCGCGTGAAAGTTAAAAAAGACGCTCGGTGTGGTGAGATGCGGACAGCTTGACTAAATACGATCCCGAATCGAATTAATTTTAAATTTTGTTAGTGTGTCCTTTTTATTTGATTTCATTGTAATTCTTATAAATTGTTTTTTATTTTAGTTTGACGATTATTTTTTTTTTGTAATGAATAAAGCATTTAATACTTTTATTTTTTTAATATACTTGTAAGACACATTATATCGTTGATAAAAATAAATAAATTAATTAATATTTCATAAAAATTCAACTACAAAAATTGTTGTTCATTACTCATAATAATCTCTCTCTCTCTCTCTCTCGTTATCATCCTGATGGCGAAGGGTCGTAATATTTATGCTCAATATTTCTCCAGCCATTTATATCTCTGGACAGATTTGAAGCCTCACACAGCGTGCAGTTGGTAACGTATTTGATCTGGTCAACCTATCGCAAGTGGACGCTACCTTATGGTCTTCTATCAGAAATATTGCCCAGCATGACAGTATTTTCGAGACTTATATCATCGTGTCTCGATATATGTCCAAAGAAACATCATACATTTTGTTGACAGATTATGAAAAAGTGAGTGTTTATATGGAGGTCCAGTTGTATAGACTTGTTTGTTCTCCTTTGCGTCCAAGATATATCAAAGATAATCTATGATATATCAATAAAAATGTAAATGTTCGTTAATAGAAAATCTCTAATCTCTGCAAGTTCTTCACCGATTGCTTTGAAATTTTGACAAAAGGTTGCATTCGTATACAAGCATGTTTATGTATATATTTTTTTATATACGGTTGTATATAAAAAAGTATATAAAACAGACGAAATAATTGGAGCGCCCCCTGCAGCAACACACGCAAACTAAACCATTATCATTGACAGTTATGTCACATTGCATTTTCGACGTTTCGGAATTAATATTAAATAATTAAATAATAAATATTAAATATCTATACAAATAAAAATGTAAATGTTCGTTAATTAAAAATTTCCAATCTCCGAAAGTTCTTCACGGATTGCTTTGAAATTTTGACGGTTTCATTTTGATTTCGAATATTAAATATTAAATAATAAATATTAAATAATTAAATATTAAATAATTTAATATTAAATAATAAATATAAAAGTATATAAAACAGACGATATAATGGGAGCGCTCTCTGTTGAACGTAACGGCAACCTAGCTATACTAAATATTTTATGCGTCATTTCGTAATATGTGCGTTGTTGACGTCTAGCTCTAAAATATAGTTGTTTCACTTCGTTTTTCAGTGCAATTAGCGGTGAAATTGAATTTTGTTGATTGATTTTCATTTGAATTCAAATTATATCGTGAAATTGACCTCTTGGAGTGACACGGCCATGTGTCTCAGCGAGACGGCGTGATGTCGGTATGTATTTTATGTATGTTACGAATGCGGATCCCTAGCCAATGCAACTAACGTAAACTTTTGAAAATGTGTTTTTATGTTTTATATCGTCGTTGTTAAGGAAAAAGTCATTAATTATCATTTTTGCTCACAATGAGATTTTTCATTATTTGAATCAAAAACATAAATCTCTATTACTCGATAAATGAAAAACGGCATTATTTAAGCCAATAGCGAAGTTAGGCCACTAAAAAAATCATTAACTGTAAAACTTGGTTGTTTGGTTGTATGGAAAAAGTGATTATATTACGTGATGAGTTCTTCCTTACTAATGATACGCATGAAGTTGCAATTAATGAATTGTGTGAGATAGACGTTGCCAGTGTGTTTGTCACGATTCTAATAAATAGCAAGTTATTTTGTCATTATTGTTAGTTTTATGTAATGTATTTACCTAAATAACTTGCTATTTATTAGAATCGAGCATTATATTAAAGTCAATAAAATAATTAAAACTACTGAACGTCGTTACAAGGCATTGTTTGCAATCATATTGACCGCCTGCTCTCCTTCATGTCCAACAGAGTTATGGGAGAAATATAAATCGCACATAGCTGAAGATATTTTCCATCGAATACGCGAGGAAAATTCAAATATGCACATGGATTTCTCAGCAGAAATCTACAACGAAGCGTTGATAATGATTGAAGATTTGTGCTTAGAAATCGCAAAGTTCTCAATCAATTGGGAATGCCATCATCGAATCGATCTGCTGCTGCTTCGTTCGATGTAGAATTGCGTCGTGAACAAAATTACAACACGAGTGATCTTTTGTCGTATGTGCAATCAAATATTCCTAAGCTAACGCTTGAGCAAAAAGGCATTTAGAATCAAATAATGCAAACTCTCAATAACGGGGTTGGAGAAATCTTCTGTGTCAATAAATAATTATGTAAATTTTCGTATGTTAAACCCACGTGCAACATTTCTACAGCATCCGGCTCCCAGCTCCCACGTGCAGCTCCCACGTGCAAGCTCACACGTGCAACATTTCCAAAGCATCCGGCATGGGAAAAGTATTGCAGAAATGCAAACTTATTGTTTGAGATGAATGCACAATGGCACACAAAAAATCGATGGAGGCTCTTGATCGATCATTGCAAGATTGGCGTGGAAACATCAGACCATTTGGGAACGCATTAATATTGCTTGCAGGAGATTTCAGGCAAACATTACCTGTAATTCCTCGATCGACACCGGCGGACGAAATAAATGCTTTCCTGAAATACTTTACTTTGTGGCAACACGTTATTTTTTTTTATTTTTATTTGTTTTTTAGTATGTGTTTTTTCTTTTTTTAATGTTTCGCAATTTTATATGTTTTTGTTATAACTTTCTTTCTTCTTTTTCAGTTCAATCAATCTGCTTTAGTTCATCAAAATAATGCCTCGCAGAAGATCAAACTTAGGTCGTCAGCGAAACAGACAAAGAATGGTTCAAATACGTGCCGAGGAAGCAGCAGAGCGACGTGTAGCCAGACTTGAGGATGCACGGTTGCGAGCACGGCGATCACATTCTGCAGCTTCAGATCTGCTTCGTTCTCAACAGAATGAACGCGACAGGCTGAGAGTGGCTGAAAGACGTCAAAAATATTGTATGCCCACAAACATTGTGAAATTAAACATATTAGAAACGTGTGCTTTCTCTTTCTTTATTTTTCATTTAACCAGACTGAGCCACAGCAACGCGTGGCCGGGTACAGCTAGTCATAAATAAAAATCTACAATACGAAAAAATTCTGGGCAAATGAAATATTATGCGCTGCATTTCATCCCCTGTTGACCCAAAGCCGCCCTCATTAACCGCCAATTAGACACCCTTGTTTTAATTCTCGACTCCTGTTAATGGACTAGTCTTGCCAACTTTTATTAATTACCTGAAAAAAACGTAATAATTACATTTCATGAATATTTGTAATATTTTCATTATACTTAAAATAGAGATGTAATAAAAAATCTTTCTCAAAAAGTTGCGCAAAAAATTATGAAATATTGTATAGGGGACGTAGAATATCTCGCATCGTTTTCCATATATTGTTTTATCTCGACATACGGAATGGAATTTATAAAACAAAATTATCAAATTTATACAATACTGTACAAGTACCCGGCGGTAAGTTATACAAATCGTTTGTAGAGCGTCGTCTCTGTCGCACGATGCGCTAACAGTCCGGTCCGGTAACGACTGACAAATCGCGACGGAACACGTGTATTGTGTATTACTTACCGCCGGGTACTGCACTTGTGTGCTGCGATGTTATATAATGCAATGAAATGTAACGTGCTACACTGTAGTATATTGAGCTATAGTATACTGTACTGCACTGTGTTGTATTTAACTGTACCGTTATGTAGCACATTGCTGCACTGAACTGCGCTGTATTCTCAGTTACAGTACTGTACTATAGAAACAGTATAGTTATTTACTGTACTATTTGTAATGTACTGTACAGTATAGTTCTGTACAACACTGTTACGTACTATGCTTTACTGTACTGTACTACACTACTTTGACATACTTTACTATGCTGAATTGAATTATTCTGTTGTGTAATGTACTACTAAATTAAATTATATTGTTTTACTGTACTTTATTACACTATTCAGTTTTTGACTGTACATTTCTATATTGTACTAAAATGAACTGTTCTGCAATGAACAGTAATGTAGTGTAATCTTTAATTTTGTGCTGCATTGTTCTATAATTTACTTAACTGTACTGTGCGGCACTTCACTTCACTGCACTATAATTAACAGCATCGTTTCTCAACTTGTGGGTCGTAAATATAAAAATAACTCTCATATAATAAAGCAAAGTAACACATTTTTTGAGAAAAATAAAACCATTACGTTTTTGCAATCTTAATTTTTTTCTATATTTTGAGGGCCACAAAGCTTTTTAGCCTTGAGAAACAATGCTTTACAGAACCGTACAAATCAGTATTGTATTTTACTGCACTAAACTGTACTGTTTTGTAATTTAGTATTAAAAAGAAATAAACTGTCTCCCTATCTTATACCAGAAATAATTGAGACAATCTTAGATATATTATATTTTGTATTTTATTATTCAGTAACATACTTTTATATACTTTATTACACTGTGCTGAAGTGTTCCGTCATAAAATGATATGTACTATTATAAATTTTACTTGAATGTGTTATATAAAGCTTTTATTGAATACAATATACTATATTCTAGCCAACGTAATGCGATTCATTTCTTTTCTATCAAACTAAAAAGCTAATTACCTGAGTGTAAAACACAGAATCTTTTTCATTTGATCAATATCAAAAATCAAAATGTCGTTAATTCTTACTTTAACGCAGTATTATTAAATAACGCACTATACGTGATGCATTTTTCCTAAAATTATTTGTAAAGTAACACCGTAATTATTTTTAATTTATCTGCTTGAGCAGTTTGCTACTTCTTATTGAAAATAGTTCAAACTATTCTTCTTTTTAAAAGTAGCCTAAATATTTAAAGTCACTGTAAGTGTTGACTCGTGTTTCACAAAAGGTGTTGATAACTGAGAAAGGTATTATTTTGTCTCTAAAAATATATAGTTAATTCATCAAATTTCATTGTCTCGTATTCTACTACGTCAACCAAAATCTGACATATTTTTTCTTCATGGTTTTCATTTTGATTAACCTGATAACAAAACATACATAGGCTATAAATTGGTGTTGTGTGAAATATCTTTTCATCATTCAGTTCATTTAAAAATAAAATGTTTCTTCGTAAAATTAAAATCGATTGATTTTAATTTTACGAAAATTTTAAACACATTTCATGATTTTTAACAACCAGGAAATGTTTATGGTGATAGATAAGCAAATCATAAATATTGTAAAAGGGGTAGAATAAATACTTTTTAACAGCATATTATAAGTTTTTTTTAAAGTTGGTATGGTAATTGATATAACAATAAAGAATATGCGTAGTACTGTAAATGTTCTTAAATTTATGTATTATATTGACGACGCGGTGTCCCATGGCAATTATTTGCAACGTAGGTTTTAAATATGAACTGAAGTGAGTACATTCTTCCATAAAGTATTAATCTAAATCGTCCTAATATAAAAATATATTATATTTTTATAACCTATTTATGAATATTTAGGCGCCCCCTTTGGCTTTGCGCCCCTAGACAAATGTTTAGGTTTGCCAGTTAGCAAACGCAACTCTGATTATACTTTTTTTAAACTGTACCAATTGGGGTTTGGCGTGAAGTTAATTTTCAAATAATTTCACTTGAAAACCTAAAAAATATAGTCTGTAACAGATTTTCTTATCTACAAATGACAATGGAAAATATTTACAAAATCCGTTCAACAGCACCCACCCTCAAAATAAACGACGTAGTTTTATTAGGTAAAATTAAAACAGGTAAGTTTGGCATGCACCTAAAAAGTATTTTCTTAAACGCTTTAATTATTTATTATACTCAATAATCAATTAATCTAAAATATTCCTTTTTTACAATAAAACAAGTAATTTAAAACAAAGTTGTTTTTTTTAAATATTTCTATACCTACTCAATCTGAAGATACATACAGCCTTTATATTTATTAATATACTTGTTTAGAAAACTAAATATCAAACTTTAATTCGTAAAAACTTTGACGTCAAACCATTATCTTAAAAGTTTATGGAAACTTTGATGATTAGATTTTTTAAATCAATTCAAAATAATATTTTTTTTTGAAGCATTAATTTCCTTATTTTATATAGTTTGGTTTTATTTTCAGAATATATGTATTGGCATTTTTTTTAAAAACATTCAAAAAGTTATAATATAAGGATAATATTGCATTGGCTTACTCTAAAAACAATTTTTGTTTTTATATTATTTAATAATTTACGCATTGTCAATGTGTTAGTTATCTACTTAGTATTATATTTTCAAAGAACGATGGCAAAACATTTTATAGTTATTTTATTTTTTACATTTGGTAGCATTGAGTGTTGTCTATGGACTTGGTTAGTTGTTTATGGATAATTTCAAGGTTTTGATGTCTGCCTAATGTATATTGTGTTATTTTCAGAAAATATCTCAATAAAAGTGATAAAAAAGTTATGAAACTATAATAAATAAGCAGACATTGCTCAAGAAGATTATTCACTCCAAAATGTCTTCTCATTCTTCGCCAGAAAGTATGTTTTTATTCTATAGTTTATATTTGTTATCACCTACGCGTACATTCTACCAACTGTCAATCCTATTACATTTTATATAGAAAACAGTATTTTCTAAATGTAGTTACTACATTGAATGTGTATTTCGTTAAATAATTATTAAATACATGTTCTGACAACCAAGCAGCATATTATTACAAGTTTCGCAACACGACTCCCGATTTGGAATCGTTGGTTTGTTAATATTCTATTTTTAATACAAGAATTCTGTGCTACATTTCCAGAACCTTTTCTAAAAATGTTACACACAAATTTAATATTTTCCTTGTATTTTGTTTAAAATATAAACAGTCATAATTTTATTAGAACTCTACTGATAATTTAACAATAAGAAGTTTATTTCAAACCTACTTGGAATGCACCAACAAATGTTTCAATTATATAGGAGTGTGACAAATATATTTCATTGTTTTTACGATTTTTTTCCCCTCCTTAAATCTGGATGTATATTTTATCAATTTACCTTTGTATTGACCAAAACCATTATTTTAAATTAAAATATTTTTTCTTAACTGATATTCGTTCATAATCATATATCGTCATATCAGAAAGAACTTAATAAATTTGGTGTGAGCGAGTGAATTAGATTCCCATTTCACCGCACTTCTTTTATTACATTGTCCTTCACTGTTCATACAGTGAGACAGGAGAGTCAAAGTCTCCCTCAGTAGTATGTTTTAAAAAGCGTACTTAATTTCAAGTCAATATTACCTCTTTCGTCCCGAATTTTCCAATTCTCTCCAAGATGTCTTCCTGTTTCATTTAATTGATATCTCGCTTTTATTGTTATTTATATTCTTCGTGAATTTTGTAAAAAATAGTATAAATAATTTGAATAATTTTTGCGATCATGTAACTTCCTTTTGTCTGATTGGTTGAAAGAGTTTGTCACCTGAAAATAAGCCCGTCAGATTGTTATGCAATGAAATGATAAATAAATTCATTTGAATGTAACACATCGATCAGTAAGTCCCGGGACTAACTACTAAAACAACATTTGTTTGCCAAAATTCTTCTTTATTCATCAACATTGTCTCCTTCAAGAGCGATACATTAATTCCAACGCTTTCCTAACTTTTCTATGCCAGCCGCGTAGAACGATTTATCTTTGGTTTCAAAATAGGCTTTAGTTTCGGCAATCACTTCTTCATTGGAGCCAAATCTCTCCCTGGAGCATCTTTTTGAGGTCTGCAAACAGCCAATAGTCGCTGGGGGCCAAATCTGGAGAATACGGTGGGCGCGGAAGCAATTCGAAGTTCAACTCATGTAATTTGGCCATCGTTACCATCGACTTGTGACACGGTGCATTGTCCTGATGAAAGAGAACTTTTTTCTTCTTCATATGGAGCCGTTTTTTGCAATTTCTGCCTTCAAACGCTCCAAAAATGGTATGTAATATTCGCTATTGATGGTTTTTCCCTTTTCAAGGTGATCGATGAATATTATACCATGCGCATCCCAAAATACGGAGGCCATAACCTTCCCAGCCGACTGTTGAGTTTTTGGTCGCTTCACCAGCTGCTCTCCACTCAGCTAACTGCCGATTCTATTCCGGAGTATAGTGGTGGATCCAAGTTTCATCCATTGTCACATACCGACGCAAAAATTCCTGTTTATTTCGCGTAAACAGTGCCAAACAGCGCTCTGCATCATCGATGTGCTGTTGTTTCTGTTCCATTGTGGGCAAACGCGGCACCCATTTCGAAAAAAACTTTTTCATCACGATTTAGAGGGTTATTTTTATGTTTTCTGGTGTAACAGCCTTATTTGGACGACCAGAGCGTTCAGCATCATTTATGTCTGTACGACTGCGTTTGAAATCAGCATACCACTAACAAATGGTGGTTTTCGACGGAGCAGAGCCCGGATAACACTTTTCAAGCCATCGCTGAGTTTGAACGGTATTTTTTCCCATTAAAAAGCAATGTTTTATCAACACACGAAATTCGGTTTTATCCATTGTTTTGAAAATAGCAAAAGTAGTGTCACTAAAACCACTGTAACTCAATAACACAATGTTGGAATGTCATGAAAGTTTGACACGTAACTTCTAAATGTTGGTACTAACTGAGAATGGTATGGATTTGTTATTAGAGGTGCCATCTGTTGGTTAGTCCCGGGACTTATTGATCTATGTGTTACTATTGATTTTCGATTATCTGGGGTCGCATTAACCGGGGCAGTAAAAAGTTCGGGATGTTTTACTGCTCCGGTTAATACAACTTGGGATAGTCGAAAATCTACTTTTGCGTGAAACTTATCAATATCTATGCTTCTTGCAATTGATATCCCGGGCATAAAGATTAGTCTGCTATCTATTTTTATAAAATGTTTGTATTAATTCAAAATGGTTATTGTAACTTTTCATGTTTTTAGATATGTGGGTCAAATTCTTCACTGATGCTGGGCTTCCTTCCGGAATAAGTGCTACTTATGCACTGATTTTCACGGACAATAGAATTCAAATGAACATGTTACTGGATCTCAATAAGGAATATTTACGAGAAATGGGAATAACGTGCATGGGTGATGTTATTGCCATATTAAGGTAACTTATTGTCAAATTTTGAATTTATCACTTCTAGTTCTTATTATTCTTACATGTCCCATTATATCCTCAGTAAGATACAGGCAAAAGCCAAGTTTTTTGGGGACACGACAAATGAAAGGCAACACACCCAAGTCCATATAGATTGAATGTCCATTTTAAATTACCTGTCTTTATTTATTATTTGTCTTGTTTATCATACTATATATATACAATTACTTATCATGTAAATAAATAAATATTAATATTCTAGATAACCTTCAAACAGGGAAAATTATCAAGCATTTTGTGAACAAAAAATGAAGAATTTTATTTTAACACTTATATACACTTTTTGCCAACCTTTGACGAGACTTCTAATTCTTTTGATGCATCATCTGCAACAATTGAGCCCATTTGAATTGGCTGGTAATTACTGGAAGGGATTCATAAAGCTACTCTTGAGACTATCGTGAATGAGAAACCTGAGCATCCAACTATAAGGTGGAAAACATATGAAAGAAGAATAACTGAAGGTGCGGAAGGACAGCTCACAAGAGCTCTGATGTGTTGAACTGATCAAAAGGAGATACAACAGAACTATCCCTTACCATTGCTCTCTGAAGTGTGGAATGTAAACAAGGATGTAGGGAATTTGTCAACATATATCATGAATATATTTTTATCAATCAACTAAATAAAATTATGAAACATTTTAGTTTCTTAATTTTATATTATTTTTACAGACATGCCAAACAAGTACATGAAGAAACAGCAAGGGATAGAGTTTTGAGTATTGCTGGGCCCAAAGTTCCTGTTGCAGCTGTTACCGGAAGACCTGGCCAACCAAAACCTACCACACGTTAGTAATAATAGCTCTTGTTGTAAACTATTCAATAATTCTCTCAACTAGTGTTTTCTTTGGTTTCTGATTTATTAACATTACTCTTTGATCTGAAGTGATTTGGAATATGGCTATATAATATTGACGCCAGCAGGTATCACATATTCACTCATGCTAGAAAGATTTCTCCATTGTCTCTACATAAGAGAATATGGATATTATCCTTTGTTTTATCCTAGTGTGTATACCTACTAGGGATGCTGAAATTTTGGTAATTACGGAGTGGAAGATCTCTTTAATTGGGTGTCTATTTTTTTTTTTTGCTTAAAGCTAATCTAGTAAAACGCATCTGTCCTGAATAGTCTTGGTTTGTATGTTTCAGATAATTATCTGAGATAGTGCACACATAGATTGTTCTATCAACTTATATATCGAACCAACTCGTCTATTGGAAATGCCAGTAGATAAAACAATTACACTTTTTAACACGGGTGTCCTCATATATGCGTTTTTCATGTGTCGCTCAACTCCTTTAGAAAAAACTCATAAATTTAGTATGATCCTATAAATAATAAAACTTTTAATTTAATTTATAACATGCAATAATTTGTTTTAATGTTATTCATATACATTTTTCTATAATTTTTACCAAACATCTTGAAATTATGAATTGTTTTTTTGTACATGTTATGTTTCGTTCATTGTACGAATTAGGAACACTTGTAATGTGCAAAAAACTTTAAACTAAAATAAATAAATGAAGTTTAAATTATCATGCCTGCTCTTGGTTTTACTATAGTTTAAATTACCATGCCTGCTCTTGGTATTACTATAGTTTAAATTACCATGCCTGCTCTTGTTATTACTATAGTTTAAATTACCATGCCTGCTCTTGGTATTACTATAGTTTAAATTACCATGCCTGCTCTTGGTACTACTATAGTTTAAATAACCATGCCTGTATTCTTTCAATTAACCAAATATTAGGAGTAATTCATTACATTCTTTTTTTATACAGCAGCCACCAGAATGCTGGAGCATTATACCAGAAATTCCTCCCTCAATGTTTCGCCACCTGTTTCACTTGCCAATGTTAAAGACAGGCTCGGAGCTATCCACATTTCAGGAACTAAAAGAAAGGTCATTTCTCCTAGTGTACTAAGGTGAGTTAGAAATTATATTGACTTTTTATTACTGCTTTACGAGGGTGGTCCGATAAGTACTTAGCCTACAATAGAATAACAAAAATTTTGGAAAAGTGGCGATTTATTTTTCAACATAATCTCCTTTGAGTTCGATACACTTGACCCAGCGATGCTCCAACATCTTTAACCTTTCTGAAAAATACGTTTTCTGGAGGTCTGCAAAGTAGGCCTCCGTGGCGGCGATAACCTCCTCATTCGACTCAAATTTCTGCCCGGCGAGTGACTTTTTCAAATTTGGAAACAAAAAAGTCGCACAGAGCCAAATCCGGAGAATACGGTGGATGGGGCAGCAGTTCGTAGCCTAATTCTACCAATTTGGCCGTGGCGACGGCAGAGGTGTGAGCCGGTGCGTTGTCATGATGGAAGAGCACTTTTTTCTTCGCCAAATGGGGTCGTTTTTTCTGCAATTCGGCATCGAATCGGTCTCACGGTTGCGCTTGTTGTCCGAAGTGAGCAAACGCGGCACCCATCGCGCCGACAGTTTTCTCATGCCCAATACTTCATGCAGGATATGACCCACGTGGTCTTTTGAGATGCCTATTGTCTCAGCTATCTCGCGCACCTTCAATCGGCGGTCTGCCAATACGAGATCTTGGATTTTTGTCATGTTATCCTCCGTGGTAGCCGTTTTCGGGGCACCTGGGCGTGGCTCATCAAAAACCGACGTGCGACCACGTTGAAACTCGTTAAACCAATTTTTGACGGTCGCCATCGAAGGAGAAGAGTCACCGTACACAGCATCCAAGCGCTCTTTGATTTCGCTGCGCGATTTCTCTTTCAAAAATAAGAATCGAATCACCGACCGATATTGCTCTTTTTCCATTTTTCTCAAATCCGCGGACACGCTCGCTTCCACACGCGGTCAAGACAAAACTACGCGTCCGATTTGGCTCAAATTTTGACAGTAGCTGTCAACGAGAATGTACTACGTGAGATAAAATTGCTCTTGCGATAGTAGTACTATCGGGCGGTGAGGCTAAGTACTTATCGGACCGCCCTCGTAGCTTTTTGAGTATATTCCGTTCTGAAATAATTTGAATATTTTGAATAATGTAAATAAACTCTATATTCCATTCTATTGGGTTGTCCAGAAAGTAGTTTCATATTTTGTAGAATGTATATTATTATGAAAGCTAGTAATTTAGCATATTTATTCTCTTATTGTTTATCCAAATTGCTTGAGAAGTTATTTTAATGCCATTTTGAATATGCAACAAAATAATTGGTTTTGTCTATGTTTGATTCTTTTTTACTAGTGCAAAAAACTGCAACACAAACCTGAAAAGAGATATGTACAGTGTATGGCAATAAGCAATCATCCAATAACGCTATCAAATGCGGTGTGAAAATTCCGTAAAGGTGATATGACACTTAAAGATGATGTCCGCTCTGGAAAGCTGATTATTGACCAAATCAAGACTTTGATTGAGAATAATCAGTATTCTTTAACACGAGAGATTGCTAAGATACTGAAAATGTTGCCACTTACATTCGGTGAAGCATGCCACTCGGTTCATAGTAAAAAAAAATAATGGATCAGGTCTATATTAGCAATTCACTACAAACTGCAATGAAAATTATACATTTGTTGAAAAAGACTGTCGATCTTCTTCTTCTTCCTAGTGTCATGTCAGGTCCCCCGAACGTTGACTATCACCTGAGAGTAGGCATCTTTGTCCACGGCAGCCCGAACAAGATCCCCAATGCTCCTTATACCAGTCCAATCACATATATTGCGGAGCCAGGAGATTTGCCTTCTGTCAACACCTCTTCGACCCTCTATTTTATCTTGGATGATCAGGTGCAGTAATTTGTACTTTTCTCCTCTAAATACATGACCCAAAGAGGACACCTTTCGGATTTTAATATTAATCAGCAACTCTATCAACTTTGGTTCTTTGAAGAACCCTTGTATTGCTGACCATATCCGTCTAGGGTATCCATAGCATTCTCCGATGTATCCACATTTCGAATGCTTCCAGTCGGTTCATATTACCAACTTTTAGGGTCCATGATTCCACTCCATGTAATAACACTGACCAAATGTAGCATTTGACTAACCGTTGTCGAAGTTACAAGTTTAGATTATCATCGCAGAATACGCTTCTCCTTTTATTAAAAGCCGCATGAGATGTTTCAATTCTGCACTTGACTACGGTTTCTGGGTCGAGGTCTTCCACTAGGATACTTCCGAGGTATTTAAATTATTTCACTCTATATCAGCACCGTCGATGATGAAATGTAAACTGTGGACCTCGTCAGAGTGATTTTTATTTAACACTACAAAATAAAGGGTCTTTCAAATTGAGCGGTTTTTTTTATTCAACTTTTTTTAATTCATGAATAAAACACACTATTTGCTTTGATTTAAAAAAACTTTTTATTGGTCATTGAAGTATAATGTATGACATTTAAACACAAAAAACAATATCCACCAAATGTCCACCTCTTGCAGCTCCACAAATGTCCACTCTTTTGTCAAAATTTTCGATGACATTTTGGCGTAATTGCGGTTCTAACTCACCAATAACGCGAAGAATATCGTCTTTCAACTCAGGAATTCATTGGGGGTCATTCTTATAGACCTGGCTTTTCACATAACCCCAGAAAAAATAGTCCAACGGTGTCAGATCACATGATCTTGGTGGCCAATTAACATCACCGTTTCCGGAGATTACAATACATAAAATAATTCAACAATTTGAAAGCGTTGTTGTATTGTATACGACTATTTTTTATAAATGTCATACATTACACTTATCAAATGTGACAAGACCCAGACAAGTTAGCGACGCCATCTGTGTTTTAAGCAAGAATTTAAAGACCCTTTATAAGTTATTATAATCTGTAATGAACACTTTAATATTTCTCATACTAACACTGCTGTTATTTTGTCTTTATAGTGATTCAATGGATAAGACGGGCGATATAATTGCAAGTAAATATATAAGAAATACTTTGGCACAAAAGACTGTACATGAAGATAGTGTTGATTCTAAACGTATGTATAAACAATTAATCTAATATAAATTTCAAAAACAAATGATTTTTCCTATAGAAGTAATACAAATTCGATGAATCCATTCCAGACACCCAAAAATACATAGCGCAGCAGCACAATAAATAGATTAAATAAATCAAAATTCAACTACACTTTACCTGTACTGAAGAGAGCTAATGGAGTAAGTGAAAGGTGGTGAGGCAGATGGAAAGAAGGAGAGATGTTATTGTTTGGAAAGGGGGTCAGCTTACAAGAAATTCATTCTGAGATTCTTTCTCTTTTCTCTCACAAAAAAACCTCTCCAATGAAGTTTGTTTTTGCCTGCATTTAAAAAAAATTCTGAAGTGAGACATGGCATTGTCAGGGAAAATGTATGTTCGAGAATCAAATTAAAACAGTATGTTCAAGAACCAAATTGTTCGAGATGTGAGACGTTCAAAAACTGAGGTACCACTGTATACTACCTTGATCAAAAAGTTTTAGGACTTTATTCATAACATCGAAAATACAAGTTTATTCATCAAAATCGATATGGTCCCCTTCAAAGTACTCCCCATCGACTGCAACGCACTTACGCCAGCGCTTGATCCAATCCTCGAAACACCGCTGGTACTCGATTTTCGGTATGTCCATCAGAAACAGTTTTTTTAAGTCGGTTGAACAGGAAAAAGTCGCAGGGAACCAGATCAGGTGAATTCGAAGGCTGCTGGATAGTATTTGTGTTGTTTTTGGTCAAAAACTCATGGAAATCATGTCTTTCGCGATTTCAACGCAGTCCTTTTTTGCATGAAATTGAGGTCTTTCGGCACCAGTTTTGCAGCGACACGTCTGAGGCCCAAATCACTAACCAAAATGTCTTGAGCGGATCCATAAGCGATGTTCAAGTCCTCTGCCAGCTCTCTGATGGTCAATTTACGGTTTTCGGCCAACATTTCTTTGATTTTATCGATGTTTTCATCGGTTTTTGACTGCCACTGCGTTCGTCATCCTCAACCGACTCACGACCACTTCTGAAGCTTTTGTGCCACCGAAAAACACTTCTCCAACATTTCCAAGGTCTGCGGACCGTTGAATCCGTTTTTCACACAAAATTTAATGCAAACTCGTTGATGCACAGTTGATGCCATTTTCAAACTTAATATTTACATTCATTTTAATTTTTATTATGATAGCATATGTGAGATATCCACTATGAGACTCCTGAATAATTGTTCCCATTCATTTATCAATTTTATCAGCCCAACATATTTGAAATATATTAGGTGTTAACATAAGTTGTGTCCGTTTTTTTTTTCAAATTTAAAAATGAGCATCAAAAATAAAACAAAATGGTAAATGTTATACGTCATTCGAAAGAAAATTTTCTGCTCTACAAGATATTGTGTTTGCTTTTACGTTACATATATTATTTTATTTGATTACAAGCCTTCAAAATGGAATGTCAAGTAGACTAAAGTGAGCATTTTCGACACCTTCTGTTCACGTTCAATCGAGGGAATAAAGCTGCTCGCGATAGTTGCGAAGTGTACAATGAAGATGCTATGAATGAAAGGACAGCTCGTCGATGGTTTTTACGTTTACGTTTCAAAGACAGTAATTTCTACCTGAAAGACATGTAGCGTTCCGGACGACCAGTGGACTTTGATGAGGACCGCTTGAACCATATTATTCATGAAGATCCCCTTCAAACCACCGTAGAATTGGCTGAGCAGATGAATTATAGTCACATGACTGTCACATTCTAAAAAGATACAAATTTAAGTATTTGGGGCTATATAGCCATATCGGTTATCACAGGGTAGTGAATTTATTATTTATTTGTTTGAGACTTGAATGTAAGGGGACCCTCACATCTTCGTGTTAGTTTTTTTTTTTTTAAATAAAAACATCTTATAGTGAGACCAATATGGTAATATATATTCCTGACATTGATTATAGTTGAATTAAAAAATCATTTTATTTTCCAGTTGTATCACAGAAGAAAATTTCACCCAGTGTCTTCTCTCGGCTTGGCACTAACGAGGAAGTGAGATCTTCAACAACCAGTACCGTTCTGTCCAAAGTCACAGTAACTGGAGTGAAGCAAGTTGCTAAGTCGAGTAATGGCAAAACAGTGTTTGCCAGGCTTGGAGGCAAGGGAGATGATGTAAGCTTACGGCGAGACTCTTCTGATAGTAATGAACCCCTCAAATATGAGGGTATATTAAAGGCTTCAGCAAAAAAAGTTGTTATCAAAAGACCTATAACTCTGTCTACAAAGCCAGCGAAAAAACTGGGAACGATGAGAGCTGATGAGGAGCCAGTTAGTGTTAAAGACAAACTGCCCATCTCTCACCAGCAACGAAAATCGGTGAAATTTGCATCTCACGTAGACTACAGAGAAATCGAAAAACTTCCAGCTGTGAAAATAGTTCCTTCCAAACCCGTAGTCCCTAATATTAGAACTGTATCTCTTAATCATGTTACAAAAGTATCACCTAACAAAAAAATTGTAAGGAAAACACCATTAAATGTTATCAAAAGTAATATTAAAATGAGGCTTGGAAAACCCAATCAATCATTAGTAAAAGATGTTACCAAAAAAACTCATACTGGAGTATTTAGCAGATTGGGAATCACGTCTAAAGTGTAACTCTTATAATACAATCAGTGAAATGAAATGTAATCATTTAAAAAATAAAATTAAGTTTAGTTAGAGAAATTTAAATGGAATGCTTTCATAGTTTTATATCCTTTATTTATCTAGTTACTTGGTAACAAGCGTTTATTTTGCCGTACTATGGACGTGTCAAACTGTGGTTGAAGCTTAACTCCGTAGCTATATATACCCAAAAACATTTACATGCCGTATATATAAGTACAGTATTATTTTAATTCTTAAATGACTATTTAGGTGAACATATTCAATATGAATACTGATTGTCAAAAGTATTTAAAGTCTATCTTGAAAAATAACTGTCTTACAAAGAGATACTGAAACATATTTCATTTCAATAAGGTTAAGTATCTCATTGCGCAATGTTATACAATTTAAGGAATTTTTTACTCCAAATCCCTTCGCAATCAGTTTTTAATATGTTCTAAATAAGTCATTGAAGAATTAATATATTTCTGTACGTATAGTATATACATTATGTAAACATTTTTGGGTATACGAGTATATAGTAACAGAGCTAAGTTTCACTCACAGTTTGACATGGCCATCATCATCCTATCGTGTAGCTCATGACTGAGCATCGTGACTCCCATGATACCCTCTGACGACTCCTCTCCATCCATCCTTTCACTCTTCGGCTCGAAGGTCCAGTCCAGTTGCGTCTCTCACTTGGTCAGTCCAACGCATTGGAATTATTCCTCTTGTGTGTCGTCCTTCCACGCCTCCAATAATCACGAACCTCTCCAAACTGTCTCCTTGGCCACGAGCAATGTGCCCAAAGAATCGTAGGACTTGTTGAATCGAAGACATGTTGTCGACAATTTGTCGGTGATTCTCAGTTCTTCGAAAACGGAGGCGTTAGTTTGCCCTGCTGTCCATGGAATTCGTAACATCGTTTTCCGGTATCACATTTTAAATGCGTCTATTCTATGTCTCTCGTTTGCTCTCAGGGTCCAAGTTTCCGTGTTATACGTGAATGTTGTAAAGACAAGACTTAACTAGGCGCATTTGCATAGTGATAGTGATAGTTCTGCTCTCCCATATCTTTTCCAGTTTTGACATAGCATTTTTGGCCCTTTCGTTCTTTTCACCTCAGCCTCCCATCCTTTATTATTGGTAATGCTGAAACCTAAAAAATAAAGTCAATAACCACTTCCAGACCATGATTCACATTATTTGGTATCAGTTTGTTATTGCAGTCTATTATAATAAGCTTAGTTTTTGACCTATTGATTTCCAGGCCTAAGAGCTTGCTCTCGTGTTGCATATTTTTAAGAACTTTGACCATTGCTTCTTCTGATATGGCAATTAACATCATTATCGTGTCATCTACATATCTCAGATTTGAAAGCTTTCTTCGACCAATAGCAATCCCGCCGTACCAGTCTTCAAGTACTCTCCTCAAAATATATTCTCCACATTGGTTAAACAAATCGGGAGAGAGGTTGCACCCTTGCCATACACTATTTTGCACTTATATAGCAAAACAGCTGTCACTGAGTAAATAAATAAAGGATATGGAACTATCAAACTGTTTAATTTTAATTATCCTAATTAAAAAATTAAGTTCTATAAATTAAAACTCAATGAAATTAACTAATTTTAGTATTTATTAATATGAAATACAGATCTTTATCATATTTTTGACTAAAAGAAAAATAAAATAATAGTCATAAATATATATATATATATATATATATACATTCACCTTCATTTTTTCTATTAATCTCCAAATTAATATTATTCTTATTTACTTAGTTGTTTATGTACCATGTTATCTTCACAGAAGTTAAGAAAGAAGATAAATGTACCTTACATTAAAATTAAACTTAATTATAATAAGCATATTTTCCTAAATCTTAATTTTGATTATCGTTTTTCTACGAGGGTAAAAAATATCATATAAGAGTGAAATTTAAAATTATTTGTTTTTATATATATGATGTATTAAATAAATTTATAATCAAATAATTTACCAAGACTTGAACATTTAAGCAATGTTAATAATTATTTGTATATTTTTTGTAAATATGAAAAGGACGGTGTTTTGTTGGACCACGTACGTATAAGTTATAATGGGCCAATTATATATTTATATTTTTTTCATTTAATTAATTCAAATCTTACATTTGTGTGGCTATTTTTTCATTATAATTTTTTCTAGAAATGACGAAGAAAATAAGTAAATAAAACATTTATTTTATATTTTTTGTGTTCACTGGTTTATTTTTTGGTTTACTACTGGTTTCGAAGACCACCGTCTTCATCGTCAGGTGAAGATAAACTAAATTACTAAAAATACCTTTCCTGTACAAGTGTAAATAATATAATAGGAATGAGGTAGAGGGAGAGATGTGATTCAGTGATAAATGTGGTGGGGAAAAAATTAAAATGAATCTTTCGGGCGGGCCAAGGTCTGGATATCCAAGGGGGTGGATTTTAAATAGGAAATATATTAAGCAGAGAGGGCCATTATTAAAATTGGTTTGGTTGTTGATGATATTTAGACATAATTTTATACATTTTTTAATCTCGAGAATTTCCAAATTGTCGAGCTGCAATCCCCCTCGGCTTATGTGTAGAATCGGCAAACCACGATTGATATCGAAAGAATGGTTATTTTCAATTAGGTGGTTAGCGAACTCTGAAAAATTGTTGTTGTTTCACTTGTACAGGAAAGGTATTTTTAGCAATTTAGTTTATCTTCACCTGATGATGAAGACGGTGGTCTTCGAAACCGGTAGTAAACCCAAGAATAAACCAGTGATGAATACAAAAATATAAAATAAATGTTTTATTTACTTATTTTTCCTTTTACATAAAACATGACACCAAAAATGTGAAACTATAGTGTTTTCGAAAATTCAAGAAACACTTTTTTTGTTTTTATTTTGTCATATTCACATGTTAAATTAATAAAAAATCCTGATGAATAATTACTGGATTAATAGGGATTTAGTGTATTGTTGTTCTGCAAACACTTAAACAAGGTTTACCTCTTATTTTAATGAACTCCATCATATAAATTTAATTTAGAAATATGTCTTGACACTTGCAATACCAACTATTAATAAAATTTTAAATTTAAAGCTTGACCATTTCTTATAATTGACATTATTTTCCTTGATTATATTATTTTGTTACTTAAATAAACAAATATGGTATTTTGCTATATTCAAAGTTGTATAATAAAGTATATTTGTAGGAATTACCAAGATAGATAAAACATTACTTTTCAGTACATTATAAGATACATGTTTTATCCCTTCCTTCCCTGTGATGTGTAACTAGTACACATTGCTTCTAAAATCTCTATATATATAATAAATACTGGGTTCAGATTTTAGGTATTCCTTCATAATACATTTACACATTGAATGAAAAAATAATAATAATAATTACCACTTATCGACCATGTCAGAGATATTTTGTGAAAATCGGGAATAAATTCACCAATACAATCAAACGTGTGCCAGTGTGTGACATAGGTATATTAATTCTAAAAAAACTCTATAGGTGAGGATGCGACGCTATTCACGTCTCACTCTCACTCTACTTCGGTATATGGGAACTCGCTCAATAACGCTTGCTCGCTCGCGGGCATCCATTTGAGGTGGTCTCTTCGCCCGTTTTATGGCCGATGTTTTTTTCATATTTTCAGCAATTAAATTTCAATTATTATCACTTTTGACTTCAAATTTAATTAATTTGAGTGATTGGCTATGAATATTCTTATTTTTCCAATTTTAAATCGCTCATTTTTACATGTGTATTGATGTGTATTAAATACACAGCACCGGAATACGCGGATATTTTTAGCACAGGAAGGGAAAAGTTAAAAATAATCTTTAGTTTGTTTTGAGTATATTTAGATCATAATAATTTAGTTCAAACTCAAATTGCATTTAAAAATGGCCTTTATTTTATAATATAAATTTTATGCTAAAATGAAAGTGATCTGCTGGTGTGTCATTTTCTGATTTTAACATGACAAAATAATATGTTGCTTTAAAAAACTTTTAACAAAATTGTCCATTATTGTATTGAAACAAATTCTCACAGCTTATGTTTATATATTTATTAGAACTTTACTTCAGATTGTAGTTTTTTTTTTTATTAATTGAGAATAGCATGTTTTGGGAATGTAGAAACATTGAATGATGGAAAGCTGCGAAATAAATATGAAAATGAAACTATTTAGCCCTTATCTTGGCAAAATTCAATTTATCCAAATATTAACGTTTTTCTTTGGTGATTCCTTGTTATATGGTGTGTTAAGTTATGAAGGAAAATTGAGGAAAAAAATCACAACTTTTCCTTATAGGTTTTTTATATGTGTAACACCCACGTTACATTGCCAAAATATCAATTTTTATAAAACACAAAAAGCGCTATAAAATGATTCTATAATCTAAAACAAGAACAATATTTACATAGCTGAATTATCAACAAATAAAATGGTTTGAATAATTTTTCTCTTCATGTAGTGATTAATAAGATATTTAAAGATTATTTACTCCAATTTTCAAAACGCGCCCACGCTGTCCAGACATGTTGACCCGATGTTGTTTGAAAGCTTGTAGCGTTGTCAATATTTATCACCAGATGATACCACTGCACTCAATAGTGCATGTATAGTATTTTAATGTGTTGCGATATTTGAAAATACGTTCTAGTTTCTGGATTTAAACAAACAAAAAAAACTAAGTTAGTGTAACACCTGTGTTACAATGCTATGATAAGGGTTAACTTGACTAGAGTGAGCCAAGTGGGGATAAAGGCTGAGGAAAGTATGATTGAATCAAGTGAATTTAGTTTTGAAGTAAAGAAAAGTTGGGAGTAAGAGAAACTGGAGTAATTTTATGAGAATATATATGGATGTTGATGAGGCAATGAAGAAAAAAAATCTGGCACTTAACCCTGACAAGGAAATGGACTAATGTTATTTATGTAAAATTAATTGAATGAGACATAAAGCAACATCATTTTCTATAATGTACCTTGTAAATATTTAATAAATAAAACTTTTTTCAAAAAAATCTATTTAATTTGCGAAGATACCTTTGCAGCATCTCTGTATTCTAAGTGGTTTTACAAGATGGAGGAAGTTTTATTCCGCAATTATTTGTAGAGAAGTTGAAACTCTCCACGAGTACTTCTAAATAAATTAACATTATGCCACCCAACAAGTTCGAAATTTTAAACTTAAATTCTCTGAGAGAAGTAGCTTTCTGATTAGTTTTGAGAGTGGCATCGTTTGTTGACTCAACCGCTCCCAAATGTCAAATGAGTTTGTGCGAAGCACTTTGGTATGGCCAAGCCTGAAGTCACCTAGTATATTAGTCACGTAGCACCTAGCTTAGCACTTTGGTGTGGCCTTAGCCTAAATGATTCATGTGAAAATAAGATGTCTTCACAATGTGGTGAATTTCGAGCCTATAAAAGAAACCATGACCTGCACCCTCTATCAGACCGCCGGCTTTGCATAACCTATAATTTATAATTATAATTATGTAACCTATAATTTATAAAAGTATTGCATTATAATAATAATCTAAAACCATAAAAATAAAATATTTATTATTGATTGCTCAATCCTATGCCATGCTGAAAATGAAAAATGTGCTAAAATATCACAACTATTTCTTACACTTTCAAATTAATGCTATCAAGATTCTTTTCAAATATAGATAAACCTATCACACTAGAATAATTTGTGCATTGTCTTTTTATATATAGACAAACCTATCACACTAGAATAATTTGTGCAATCATTATCTATGCCAAAAATACAATTATAAGAGAGGCAATATAATGATTGAGAATCATGTGAAGAAAAAATAACAATTATAGATAATTCAAGGCTTCATCTTTGTACCGGACAGGTACAAAGACTGTAGATAGGTGGTTGGTCGCCGCATAGCGCTCAGAGAATCGAGCTAGCGAATTCCGTAGCGAAGATCCAGCAGAAGAAGAGCAGGGAGAGATTCCTCTCAGGCAGTCGATGTAGGGTAGCGGGTCTCAAGTAAAAACACGGTAAATTCGGTATTACTGAGAATGTATTTCAATGAAGAACAAGTGAGAAGAACATTTGAGAAGTGAACAGAACATGATTTCCAAATTGGGGGGGCCTCTATATTAATGATCAGTCGGCAGTCGCAAGCGCCCATTGCCTGCGAAATACAACAACTGTCGGGGTTTGGGCCCTGCTTACGCCGACTGAGCCCGGACCTACTCCGATCGCACCGCTTTGCAAGTCACTTATTTCCAGCGCGGTTGCGAATGCGATCGGAGTCAAACAAACATACATATAACATAGTAAAATACAAGGGTTTACATATATACAAATACAGGAACATTAGATATCATAACATACAAGTTTAATAATACAGATCTACACACAGTGTCCTTTTCACATCACATACCCACACACACGGGTGACGGCACACATCCGATACAATCTTGAAAAATTTGATTTTTCAGTAAATGGTGAATTCATAGAAAAATAAAACGCAATATTCAATGCTTTTGCCAAAGATACAGCATTTAGTATATTAAATGTCACATTAAGGACTGCTGAAACGCACATGATCTGTTACTCGCATAGTTGAGATATTCTACAATATCCATGCTGTAAAGGCAACTAGCAACCATGCAATGGCCTATTTGCAATCGACACAAGATTAACACTTACACCTTGTTCATTCTTATCATTATAAATTATGGTTTCGAATGGATAGATTGCTAAATTGCTTTATATTATATCTATTGCCCTTATATATACTAGTTATATCCCAATACAAAACCCATTGGTGTCAAGTATTGTGTTTAATTTTATTAAAAGGATCAGTTACTGGCTGAGTAAAATCAGTCAAGGGTCAAATCAAGAATTATTTTTATGAATTGATTCATCACTCTATAGTATCTTACTAGATAACAGTAGTCCCGGGCCGAGCCGCTTAAATATACTCAAAATATCAAATAACGGACGCGGCAACTGAGTGCGCTGATATCGCCCATCTGAATAGAACTAACGAGATCCTATGAAGTGAACTTTACTTGACACTGGTGTATACCACTTCATATATAGAAATTCATGGCCATTATTCAAGAAGAAGAAGTAATTTTTTATAAAGATTCCAAAAACAAATATTTTTGATAATCTTGTTTTAGAATTATTATTTTAAGCAATGTAATCTGAGATCTCCATTTATGTCACAATTACGTATATTTTATTAAAATGAAGTGGCTTTTGGATGCAAAACTGATAAACAAGAATTTAGAAGTCGTCGATCCTGATTATTTAAAGGAGATCAAAGTATTTGTTCTCTTCTTTTCTGCAATATTTGATCAAAGAACAGATTT
Source organism: Odontocerum albicorne (assembly GCA_949825065.1). NCBI lineage: Eukaryota > Metazoa > Arthropoda > Insecta > Trichoptera > Odontoceridae > Odontocerum > Odontocerum albicorne. Next base: position 51,501,763 of record OX463839.1, read on the forward strand.
ACTTGACACTCTTAAAGAACTTTACAAAAAATCAAAATCTAGAAGTTTACCTTTTGAAATAATATTCATATCCATGGATTTAACTGAAAATCAAATGCTGGAGGCATACAATAATCATGGGCCATGGTTAGCAATTGAATATGGTCAGTCAAAAATCGATGAATTGAAAATAATATTTAACATTGTTAGTATTCCTAAGATGGTTGTTTTGGATCACAATGAAGACGTTATAAGCAGAGATGGAATAAGTGACATTGAAAGCTATGGTACCAGTGCAGTTCTATCATGGACAACAACTACGTATGCATTTAGAATTCCAAGAAAACCCTAAAACAGTTTATTTTCAGTTTTAAAAATATCCAAAGATTTATTGTCTAAAACTAAAAAATTGCAAAATATGAATTCCCTGTATATTACTTCATTTGTGTATTTTTTTCTGAAGAAAATATTACGTTTCTCCAATTAAATATTTTATAAGGAAAAAAATTTTCTTCTAAAAAATTAAAAACATTTTTTTGAATTACTTTACTTTTCATATTAAATGAGGATTATGTAGTCAATGTAAGCAGTAACTGCGGATATTTATTTATTCATTTAACACTTATGGAAATACATCAAGCAAATAGATTACTATAAAGTGATTTCTTCCAATTGATCAGTTTTTGTTTCATAATTATAACAGGTATCCGTGACCATGTCTTAAACTTAGTTAATGAAAACAATATTAAATGAAAATAATTAAAATTTAAATAAAAGACATCTCAAAGAAACAAACTAGGAATTAAGAGCGGGGAGTATTTTGAGATAAATAATGATTTCGATGTGTGCGGTATAGTGTGGGATGAATATTTTTGGTCTTTCTGGAGTGATGATGTGTACGGAGTTGAATTTCGCAAGATGTTTCCAGTTGTAGTTGAGTGTCACTGTCAGGTTGATGAGAGCGTGCAACGGGGTTTTGTTTTTGTGTAATCAAAAATCGGAAAGAAGTATCGATTTATTTTTTTTCATGCTAAATATCCTAATGTGAGATACAGGCAAAAGCCTAGTTTACTGGGGATACGACAAATGAAAGGCAACAAACCCAGATCCATTAAAATTGTATGTCCAAATCAAATTATCTGTTGTTTTTCTTAAATTGGGTATATTTCTTGTCATGTGTAATAATAAATAAATAAATAAAAATACCAGGTCTGTAAATATGAAACCGGAATTCGCTCATAGATGGCTCTAGTTGTCAATGTAGTGACTGTCAAACCGCGTCATTGGCGCCTTTTTTTGTTTTTACATTTGTCAAAGACATGTAACTCACAACAATACAAGTTTAATACAACTACATATGTTTTCATAATGCACCATCGCAAACAGCAAAACCGGTCAAGGAAACGATTGAGGCGTTTAGTTGGTAAATACTTTCGCAGGCGGCTTACTCACCAGACTTGGCTCCATCCGATTACTACTTATTTGCATCGATGGGACACGCACTTGCTAAGCAGCGCTTCACTTCTTACGGAAATATACGAAAATGGCTCGATGATTAGTTTGCCTCAAAAGAGCAACAATTTTTTTGGTGTGGCATCCACAAATTGCCAGAAAGATGGGAAAAATGTGTAGCTAGCGATGGGCAATACTTTGAATAAAATATTTTTTACCATTTTCATACAATAAATGTGTATTTTCTATTAAACATTTTCGGTTTCATATTTACAGACCTACAATATGTATTACTTCAATAAATGAAATTAAAATACGAATTTACTGTTGCTGGGACTTCTAGTCGAAGATCCCTTCACCACTCCAACATCAGTCTTGAGCTGCTCCTCCACATCATCATGTGATCTTCTGTGAGAGAATAGCCCGATTCTAGATGTCCACTGCCTTCTGCAGATGTTACAGACATGTGAATCCTGCTGACGCATGATCGTAACATGCTTTTTCTCACATGTCTAGCTATTGAGACGTCATTAGCCTGTGTACTGAAAGGTTACACATTAGTTGACTTGAACATATGATTTAAATGCCTGATGTGTGCTTGCCTTAGCAAATTGTTTAAGCAACTTTGGAAGAATGTTGACTTATGGTTGAATATAAAATAGCAAAATATTTTTATAGAAAATTTGCACAAAAAATTACACGTAAGTGAGAGAAATTATCCCATATAGGTGTTAGTGAAATATGTACCTATATTAGACACAATTAATTAATTTTTGAAATTTATTAGCCTTATCTTCTCCCAAATGAAAAACCAACATAATAAGCACATCTTAAAACCTTCATGATCTAAAAGTTGTACGTCTCCAACCTGAAACTTTTAGGTTTGATTGTCAAAAGTGATTAAAAAATTAACATGATAATAAAACATGTCAAATATTACTGTATTCTACTTGAGTATACATTACAAATTTCATTACTTATTTCAGTCTATGTATCGGACATATGCGTCACCTAAAACCAAGTCATGACGGCATGCACGGGCGAAAACAGGCGCTTCCAATGAGCGATAGCGAGCCCAAAAGTAAAAAAATACATTCTCAGTTCCTTCCAGTCTACTGCCTTTTACTTGCGACCATCTACTACCTGCTTAAGAGGAATCTCTTCACCCTGCTACTTTTCACCGGGAAACGTCAAGTGAGCCGAAATCTCCGAACATTGAGAAGTGGCCATCAACCTACTCGTATTTCTACAGTCTTTGTACCGGTACCGTACAAAGTGTGGTCCTTCGAGCCGGATCCGCTGCATTACTGTGACATACAAAGTGGTCCTTCGAACCGGATCTGCTCCATTACTGTGCCGTACAGTCTAAGCTTGTCTCAAACCTAACATTACATTACAAATGTCATTATTTATCTTACTCGAAACTTCTCTAAACCTAAAATCTAACCCCTTACTGGGAAGCATATTTTCTACCATTATATGAATATTGTTCTATACCACCATATATTATTGTTTTCATTAATTAAAATTTGACATTTGAGGACATGGATTTCTCCCCAGAAGAAGACAATTTTCCTGGAAGGTTGTTGCACCAGGTAAGATTGCATAAATGATATTTCACTCTTTTATGTTCTTCCTATTTCAGGAGTTAAAATCTTTCTGCTAAGTCCCAAATAATTTTTCACATGTCAATAAGTCTACCAGATTGTACTAGCTATATAATACGAGTACAATGAGTATATGAGATGGTACATTACTACGAGTATATTATTAAAGCAAAGACATTTAAGGTATTTTTTTCAGATTTTACCTAAATTTTCTTTACATAAATTCTCAGTTATATACAGAATGAGCTGCCAAGTCTTCTTTATCTTCAATTTATGATTATTTGTTAAGAATATGTTTTATAGAAAATATAAAATAGCCGTGCGTTTTAACACTACACTTTTACTAGGAAAAAAGTATGTTAACCAGTGCCTAAAAGTCTAAAAAAATCGGAATTGTTTCAATCTCTATAACAAACTTAACAAAACCGATATGGTTTGAACCATTATTTCTCAACCTATTTCATATTGCGAGCCTCCAAAAGATAAAAAGAATAAAATTAAGATTTGGCGTCTCCCCAACAAAAACTTAAAAATAAAGTGCTAATTTTTCTCAGTAAATGTTTTATTTTCATTTTGTAATTGTAAGTTATTTTTAATTTCACGACCCTCGTGATATTTCACCGCGATTCGGATTGCGGTGAAATACCACGAGGGTCGTGCAATCACTCGTTAATCAAATTAATTTATAACAAATCTCAGCAATCACTCCTTTATCAAATTTACTTAAAAATAATAATTTTTAATTAAATGTATGTATCATAATTATGAGCTAATTTTTCGCAGAAAAAAAACCTTCAAATGTTTCTCTTGTAACCCTATTAAAGGAAGATAGCAGCTGTTTTGTAATTTTTACAGTTTCCTACAAGACGTCATTGTGCCTCATAATTTAGACTAAATATTTTTAATAATTGTCAACTATCATAGATCTTATACCAACAATCTAGTGAGTGCTAGACTTAATATTTTACTGTTTTTAACCAATATTTCAAATTTATTTAAACCTGTTTTTATTCTTTGACATACATTATATTTTGTCTAAAATAGTGACTTAATATGAGCTCCGTGGTTAGTTGGTAAAACCCTTAATTTCCAACTTCGGGGTTTTGGGCTTGATTCTTGATGTAATAAAAAAAGAGTCCCAATCTTATTTCTCACATAAGTTTTTTTACCATCCTTTCTAGTTGGTTGAAAAAATTTGGCGCATGTTAATAAGCCCGCCAGATTGTTTTGTACACATCACGAGTATGATAAAATATAGTGCAATAAAATCATTGGAATTAATATTCTTAAAAGTTTAATATCAAACAGGGTTTTTGGAACATTTGTTAACACAATATACGTGTATGATTTATTAAAATTTGTAATTATAAGCAAATTTCTGATTGAAAATATTAAAATGCCAGATTTCCATTTGACCGTAGTTTTACCTCTAGTTTGATTATGCGAACATTACAACAATCTAGAAATGGTAAAAAAATCTACAGACAGGCAACTTGATAATCTAACTTGAAACACATCACAGTCAACCCAAAGGCAGACCGTAAAGAGTTTGCGGTATGATCGCAATCAAGTGGAAGTCCAATCTCATAATATTTATAAAGAAACATATTCTAGGCTTACGGAGCCTACTTATTTTCTTCTTCATCGTTAAAATAAAATATTTTTCATGAAATGGTTTCTAGCTTGGCAGCACTGTCTATTCGTTGATGCGCAACTGTCAAAATCCAACCATCTGTCAATCGTAAAAGGAAGTGGAATTTTGCGCTATTGCGCGAAAAATATTTTTATAAAAATGAAATTGATTCATGTATTGTAACGTTACATAAAATAAGATGAAAATATTCGTTTTCATTCAATTAACATTTACATCAACTCTTGTATTTGGTGTATTTCACTGTGAATATTCTCTCATGCATAGAAAATTGACAAAATCGAATTGTTTTCATTAATTAAAATTTGACATTTGAGGACATGGATCTCTCCCCAGAAGAAGACAATTTTCCTGGAAGGTTGTTGCACCAGGTAAGATTGCATAAATGAAATTTATCTCTTTTATATTATTCCTATTCTTTTGATTTTTTTATTTTCAATATTATATTTAAATGACCAATATTTTCCAAATTAGATGACCATTTAATTTAATTTCTGTTTTAACAAATTTATTTTCACCCACTACTTTGTTTCCTATGTATATTTTTTATTTATATAGATTATATACAAAAAAAAAACATTAATTTACAAAAATAAAATTTAATATACTTAATACAAAGTATAATATACTGAATTCTTCCTTCTTAAGTTTCTCGAACACATGAATAAAACTGCTATTTGTCAATATTTCGAATTGATAATTTTCCATATTTTTCATTTTTTTGCGTATAAAAAGTCAAAGTTTACCTAATTTCATGAATCAAAAAGATACAGAGTTTAGATAATTTATAGTTTTTACTTAAATAAAATATGAAATTAATATTCTTGTTTAATTATTAACATAGTATTAATAATAACAAAAGGACAATTTATATAGCTCAGTTTAGAGAGCAAACTCTCCTCAACAGCATTCTAACTTGGGCCTAGAACCCACTATTATTGACAGATTAAAAATATTTAGAAATAAATATATATTAGATACTAGAACGTATTATTTATTCTTAATGAATGTAATCAACATATCATGGCTGAGAACATCTAAATTTGGAGATATACCCAAAAAAATCCAAGTAAAATCATATGCCTTAATTTTGTGTCTTAATGTGCCTCTAATTAGAGGCCCTAGAAATTTCTAAGTCAGTGCATCGAGGTGAACATCTGGCAAACACATATATACCAAGAATCTCTCCACTGTTCGCCGAGGTCGTCCCATGCCTCCCTTAGCCCCAGTCCTCAACCCGAATGTCCCCAACCGTTAGAAGTGTATATCTCGGTACCAGTTCGAACAGAATTCAGTCTTATTTGTGCTCCCCTGATGACGAGGTGAAAGCCTTGAAACCGGTAGGGTTATACCGTTTCAAAAAGTGGAATAAACAGTGTTTAATAAAACAAATTACACTGTCTTTAAACCTCCACAACGTTAATGCCTTAACTATAAATAATATAAATATTAATTCATGTTTAATTATACTAAAAAAAAAATTGTAGAATATTTACTCTCCAAAAACATTGCAGTTCACGTGAATTAGGATTTCAATTATTTAATCAAAAATCAAAAATTTTATAAAAAAAATTAAGAAAACAATTTAATATAATTATTCTTACGTTCAATTTTGATATATCTACAAAATCAAGTGGGAACTTTCTATTTTACAGACTTGGCGATTTCTTTGAATATCATCTACATTAATTGCTTGATTTCTTTTTGTACATATTATAAACAAATTTTTCTGTTTGCCCTACTTATTTATGTTAACTTAAATAATACAAAAACTCACTTGCATTAATAGTAATGGGCTTATTAAAAAAATTATCATATTGGATTATGCAATATGATATGGAATGAATGTGAACTTGAGGCTGATGCATTGAGTAAGATGAAGATGATTTTGGCATGTAGAACGAATGAATAAATAAATGAAGAAAGATTAGCAAAACAAATATTTAGTGCAAATGTGAATAGAAGGCATGGTAGAGAAAGACCAAGGAAAGTATGATTGGATCAAGAGATATTTTGAAAGAAGGAAATGTAGAAAGTCAGATAAATGTAGTTATATGAAGTGTATGAATGTGGAAGAGGCAAGGATGTGTGTTGAGATAGGAAAGTCTGGTGCTCTCTCCACTTTTTCTACCCAAGGAGGAAAACCTCATAATGGTATGTATGAATTTATGTATATTCCAGCTTTATTAGACTTTCAGATTTTATCTTACTTAAATATAATAAGTAGCGCTTATTAAATTTCACGTATAACTTGATTAAATTTCACGTGCTAACTTGATTAAATTTTACAAAAAATATTGTTGAGGAGATAAATCAGATAAATTGTAGAAGTTGTATGCATGTAGAAGAGATGAAGGATGAGCATCGAGATCACAAAGTCTGGCACTCTGTCCTTTGCCTACCCTGACAAGAAAATGGTCTGATAATGAGATAGGCAATGCCTTAAAATTGATGATGATGATCGTCAGTCATCCTATACATGGAAAATATTTTAGTCCTATACATGGAAAATACTGGAGTGTTTATATGTATTTTTTTTATTCAATTAGTTTTATTACACATTCGTTGTATACAGTACAACCTGGCAGATTGATTTCCTTGTGGCAATATCTTTCAACCAATCAGAAAAATGTAACAACCAAACAGGAAACCTTTTTCGAAAAAATCTTATCTCTACAAAAATTGAACCAGTAATCCCCGTGCTGGAACAAAGATATCTTACCAGGCCACAAGGTCACATTTAGCACCTTACTAGGCCACAAAGTCACAACTAATATCTCAGCAAGCACGCTCTCAGATCAAACAAAAGTTTTAATTCTAAGAAAGTCGAATTCGAAGACGATTGGCAGGTTTTAATTGCTGCAACCTTTCATATGGCAGATTTATTGACTATAATGCTGTATATTTGATGTTAAAAAGTACAAAAAAATATTAAAATATTGAAAAACGTAATGATAAAATGAGAGCCAAAAGTAAAACGTAATGATAAAATGAGAGCCAAAAGTAAAACCTGTCTGTAAGGGAATCTTTCAGTCATTTAACCCGAGAATCTCGCTTGCTTAGCATAAATTATTTAATTGTTAGACCCTAGCACTGCCATCCCACCAAACAGTGATTATAACAGCACAACTTGCAACCAACAAATAAGATGTTTAAGAGGCCTTAAGTGCAAAACAAAACTGGAATACTTTTAAAAAAAATGTGGGTTTCAATGACAAACAAACTCGCAATCCTTGAGTTGGGAGACAGGTGGGTTACCAACTAGAGCACAGGAGTTGTTAATTATGACCATGTTATATTTCAATAGAGGTAAAGCAAGGATGTGTTATGTCACCCTGGTTGTTTATTATTTACATAGATTAATGTATGAAGGAACTATAGAGGGCAATGAGTAGCAAACAAATGTCGAATGGGAATGTATGCTCATGACATGGTGGTGTTGACGCAAAGGTGGGATGACTGCCTTTCTATCCTTACGCTCTATTTATCTATATTTATTTTTTAATATTTTTAATCTCATTAATAGTGAAATAAAACCATCCTCAGTGATATGTATGTATGTATGTATATTTCCTTATTGAAATTTGCTTCATATTAATGGAACTGTAGCGTCCATTAGATTTCATATTTTATAAGTTATGTTTGAAATGCAGTCCTTGGAATTGAATTAATGCTATGTGAACGCTTCTTTTATATAATATGGCATTTTTATTGTTTTGTAGAATATATTAAACAAAATTATTCATTTAACTGAATATTGATTTCAAATACCTGTGAAGGTACTTCATAAATGGTTTAGGAAGTTACCTAATAAAAGTAGCATTGAAACAGGCCCATAGTGATTTGAGATCTAAGATGAGCAAGTCCAAGCTATCTCATCCTTTAGTCAAATAGATTTACAGTTTTATATTTTTTTCATTCCAGACTTAAATATCAGGTTCGTAAATATGAAACCGGATTTTTTTTATAGAAAATACACATTTATTGTATGAAAATGGTAAAAAATATTTTATTCAAAGTATTGCCCATCGCTAGCTACACATTTTCCCCATCTCTCTGGCAATTTGTGAATGCCACGCCAAAAAAACTCTTGTCAGTAAGTATGTGTTCCATCGATGCAAACAAGTAATAATTGGGTGGAGCCAAGTCTGGTGAGTAAGCCGCATGCGAAAGTATTTGCCAACTAAACGCCTCAATCGTTTCCTTGACCGGTTTTGCTGTGTGCAATGGTGCATTATCATGAAGCAAAATCACTTTGTGTTGCCTCTTTTGATATTCTAGTTGTTTTTCATGCAATGCTTGGTTCAAATTCATCATTTGTTATCGGTAGCGTTCAGTATTAACGGTTTCGTCAGGTTTTAGCAGCTCATAATAGATAACACCCTTCTGATCTCACCAAACACAGAGCTTGTCTTCCGTCCATAGTGATTTGGCTTTGCAGTCGATGTCACTGGTTTGATTGGAGTTACCCTTGATCTTTTACGCTTAGGATTCTCGAAATATATCCATTTTTCATCGCCAGTCACAATTCGATGGAGAAATGATTTTCTTTTGTACCTGGCGAGCAGCATTTCGCAAGTGGATTTTCGTTTTTCCTGCTGTCTTTCATTCAGTTCATGTGGAACCCATTTTCCCACCTTCCGGATCTACCATAACTTTCAAATGTATGGAGACGGCTTCTCGTGTCACATTTAATTGATCCACGAGTTGTTGTTGCATTTGAGCATCATCCTCATCCAGCAATGCTTGCAATACGGCGTCTTCAAACTTTCTCGGTGGTTTTCCACGTTCTTCGTTTCTCACGTCAAAATCGCCACTTTTGAATTTTTTAAACCACTCATAGCACTGTGATTTACCAAGAGTATGCTCACCGTAAGCTTCGACAAGCATTCGATGCAATTCTGTAGCAATTTTCTTCAAATGGTAACAGAAAATCAATGCTGTCCACGAATCGTAGTTTTCAGACACAAAAACAGACATGTTCAACGCTATGAAAATGTATGTAGTTATATTAAACTTGTATTGTTGTGAGTTAAAAGTCTTTGAAAAATGTAAACACAAGAAAAAGGCGCCAATGACGTGACTTGATAGTCACTACATTGACAACTAGAGCCATCTATGAGCAAATTCCGGTTTCATAATTACAGACCTGATATATGTCAAATAGTCAATAAACTCCAGCAAAATATGAATTCAAATTTAATAAAATTTGAATGTTAATGTTTCACTCTCATAAAATGTATTATATTAATAAAAATGAGAAAGAAACAACACTTAATATCACATTTGAAAAAATGTTTTGTATTGTTTGAAAAAGATTTGAAATATTTTTCTATAAATCATTTTACTGAAAATATTTCCAAAAACTTTACCCCTCCTTTAGAACATTATCCTCAATAAATCAACTCATTATTTATCTAAAATGTGCTATGCATTGTTAGTTATCCAATATGATAAAATTTCTGTATCAGAAATACGTTTTCAATCCTTTTTTGTTGTAATAAAGAAAAATCTATGTGTCTTCTTCTATTCTTTCTCAGGCTGCATTGTGGGACAATGCAGAGCTAGTGGAAGACCTGATCAGCAGCGAGAGAGGGTTGGTGGATGCTCCAGATGGCTGGGGCAGAACAGCCCTGCACGCTGCTGCTGCATGCGAACACTCTCGCTGCCTGCCTCGTTTGCTTGGAGCTGGAGCTGATCCGAATATTGCATGTGGACCTCGCGGAAATTGCAAGGTTTTTTTTCTTTAACTCACTCACAAATTAGATTTTTTTTAAATTTTGTATTATTATCCACAATACAATATATGTTATATCATTTACATTGTTTTAATGGAAACGCGAACCGTCGAGTATAAGTACATAACAATGTGAAAAACCTCTTCATTTTGTGGATAGAACCACTTCACTAGGAAAGACCTGTAATAAAGTGCTCTCTTTTCATAATCACAAATTTCTTATATATCTTTTATTTATTTATTTATTTAACACTTTTATTGCAATACAATCTGGCGGGCTTATTGCTAGGCGGCAATCTCTTCCAACCAACAAGACAAAAGTAAATGAAGCAAGTTACGTGGTCGTATAAATCATTCAAATGACTATCCATCCCCACGAAATCCATAAACATATACATGAGAACATGCCCACGGACCCCACAAATACCGACAATCACCCAAACATTTTTCATGTAAAGTGAAATATCATCAATCAAAAGGAAAGGAAGGGATTGTGGAGAGGAAAGGAAAAGAAAAATCAGGAATGAAACATGTTATTTTACTGACTAGAAATTAAGAGTTTTTCAGTCGCTTCTTAAAGCATGCCAAGGACGGAGCGAGTCTTATAATGGTTTGTAACTGATTCCAGTGTCTCACTGCATGGACAGTAAAGGACGACGTAAAAAAAGAGGAGCGGTGAACTGGAAAGGCCAATAAACAATCTCTGTTTGAGCGTAGCGCTATATTTGTCCTAGATACAAAAACACCTAGCAGAAACATTCATACTCTGCATTCACTACCTTACACACTTAAATCTCAAGCATCACATACACAATTCCAACCGCATCATAATCTCAACACATAAAAATGATGCCTCATCACACGCTCTACATTCTCATCAGTCATTCATTTACATGCCCATGTGTTTCTTCTTACAAATTCAATATAATAATTTCAAACCTTTTAGAATTTTTCAAATGTTATTTTATTAAGTGCGAAATGCCATCTCTTAAACCTTTCAATATTTTTCTTGTTTACTAATATTTTTATATTAGTCTTTTACAATAATCACAAAAATATTACTCTACCAGTAGCCACATAGTCACATTGCTACCCTATCCACTGTGCCCGTGTATTCCTGTCATATACAGTAATATGTGGTGCAATCACTTAAATCATTTCTATTTATTTACTGGTATATTTAACATTTTGTTCAGAGAATAGAAGTAAAAAAACAATATTCGCCATAAATAATCAATCGACAATACAAAACCAGAATAAGCAAACAAACACAAATAAGCCATCAATTGTTCTACAACAGTTAAAAATATTATATCTCCGGGACTTTAGAATGCCTTCAACAGAGTAGATTTCAATTTACTGTACGCATTTATTGTATTTCTCTTTGTTAATCATCGAATGGCTCTCCAGTTATTTAAAAGGAAGGCGACAATCCTGTAAATACTAGGAACAGATATCTTATTAGACTGAAATCTTATATTTTGTATATTTATTAACTCCATTGCGTCATCCCTTCAATGCTCTTATCACCTTTATGCAAATGCATACCTTTCTTGTTTTGTTAAATGGTGATCTTCAGTTGATCTAATGAATTAAGGATCATGGCTTACTTAGAAATAAAGTCTCAAGCAATCATTAGCGGTAGCTCTCAAATTCTTAGTAAATTTAATCTTAATAATATTAAAATGGTGTCACAATTCAATTGTGTAAAACAGTTAAGAGAAAAATCAAATTAAGTATACCATAAAAACTATACAGCATTTACACCCTTAAAGTGTTTCAGAGATATTAGCCCACTTAAATTAAAATCTTGTACGGTTTCTGATTTTACCTAATATTGAATATGCAGACGTAGTTATTTGGATTTTACAAAGAGAACGACCTCCGTTGGCCTGGTGGTAAGACACTTGTCTGCCGATCCGGAGGTTGCGGGTTCGATCCCCGCTGGAACCCAGATTTTTTTAAATAGGATTCCAGTCTGGTTAACACTTAGGGCCTATAAAACTATCTTTCTGGTTGGTTGGAAGAGATTGCAACATGGCAATAAACTCGCCAGGTTAAAAAAAAAAAAAAAGAGAAATCTGATCAAACTTCAATGAAAACAAAATATTTGCTTATGTTTCATGTTCAATCTAAGAAAGTTTGTTTATGTTTCATGTTCAATCTAAGAAAGTTTGTTTATGTTTCATGTTCAATCTAAGAAAGTTTGTTTATGTTTCATGTTCAATCTAAGAAAGTTTGTTTATGTTTCATGTTCAATCTAAGAAAGTTTGATCATAACGCACTTTATCAAAAAACACTCAACTGTGAAAATCACCTAATACTCACATGTTGCCACTTTGTAACATCCTTAACGCTCCCGTTGCTTCCTAATATCTCATTGAAAATGTTCTCATGGTGCACTCAAGCAAACCTTTTCGCTTTCCCAGTTCATCGCTATGTTGCTATTTTAAGCCACACAAATTTATATTACCTTCAGATGTATCAATCAACATTTTTTTTTTCCCTCAGACCCCTCTTCACATAGCCGCAGAACGAGGAGACACAGATAATGTGCGAGAACTGCTCATGGCTGGAGGCTCCTGGAGTGTACGGGACTCTGCCGGTCACACTCCCCTCCTGCTTGCCGAACTGGGGGGGCATATCCTCACGGCGAAGATTCTCAAAGATGCTCAAGGTAAAGTACTCGTACTAAGTATACATAGTCGTAGAACCAGAACTATTTCTTCCATAGATATCAGCTGGATTGTGACATACGGCCCACTTTGGAAGTTGTCCACACAACGGACTCTACGAGTAGACGTTAGATTCGTTGTGCCCTTGTTATTATTTGGCCATTTTACTGATAAACGTTTTGGTACATGATTAAGATCTAAGTCCTGTAAATGAGAAAAAACGGTACTGATTTGATTTATTTTTTCTCATATACTAGAGAAAATGTAGCATGGTCCCTGTGACTGTTCACAAATTTGCCCCAATATCATACAACCTTGTAACGACGTTCAGTAATTTTAATTATTTTATCAACTTTAATATAAGCCTCGATTCTAATAAATAGCAAGTTATTTAGATAAATACATTACATAAAACTAACAATAATGATAAATTTATACATCTTGTTACAAATAAGCAAAAATGTGGCAGTTTGTTAAAATCAAATAATATTTGGTTACGTGTCAAAAGTCACAACGTTAGTCCGCATTGGCTAGGGATGGGGTATGCGATAATTGAATTAACGATTTTTTTATACCTAAAATTAAATGTTCGTAATTAGTATTAATTCATAGTGGATCTTGGCCTATTTAAAGATAGATACAAATCATACAATGCATTAGAAAGTCAGTATAATGAAAATTAGGAATTAAAACGTCAGTTTAGAGAAAAACAATTTTTCGATTTATAAAAAAATTATTCAATTTGTAAAAAAAAACGATTTTACCCCATTCTTTTGAGACATGACATTTCAAACGTCACAGGGACCATCCTACATATTCTCTAGTATAGTAATGACAATATTGAGCTGAAAACCGAAATAATGAATCATTTAAGTATATGAACTCTGAAGTTGTGTTATCTAGGTAGTATGTTAACATGTGAATGACTGGTTGAAAGAAGGGTAGCGACAGAGAACAAAGTAAATGGAGCACTTGATGTAATATACAACTGCTGTAAATCAAAAGTAGCAAAAATGATCATTCATTTTAGTGTGTTGGTGCTCAACTCACCTTGACATATGGAAGTGAAACATAAACTTCACAAACGAAGAGTAAAAGAACGATTAATGCTATGGAGGTGCGTGCACCAAGAAAAAAATGTGGATTGTCAATGTATGAAAGAAAGGAGAACGAAGATATCAGAAATTCATGTATTGATAAAATTGATGTTTTAAGTAAGATAAAGAAAGGAGCTTTAAGATGGTTTAGACATATGGAGAGATTGAATGACTAAGCAAGTATAAAAGGCAGAAGTGCAAAGTGTGCGTGGAAGATATAGACCGAGGAAAACGTGGCTGAATCAAGTGGGCCAGATTTTGAGAAAGATAAAGTGACAAGTATGAATAACAGAATATTGTGCATGACGAGATGTATTAATGTGGAGGAAGAGAAGGCTGTGTTGCTTACATAGAAAAATTCGGAGATCAGACGTTCTATTTAATTAACAATAGAGGATGTAATAATGCGGCTGTAATAAATATAATAAGAAATACCTGGATTAAATGGAGTCCAGTCGTTGTGTCTTGGCATGAGATCACGCCACTCGTAACATAACACAATACGTCCATATTCCTTATTCATAACACAATACGTCCATATTCCACATTCATAACACAATACGTCCATATTCCTCATTCATAACATAATACGTCCATATTCCTCATTCATAACACAATACGTCCATATTCCTATTCATAACACAATACGCCAATATTCCTCATTCATAACACAATACGTCCATATATTCCTTATTCATAACACAATACGTCCATATTCCTTATTCATAACACAATACGTCCATATTCCTTATTCACAACACAATACATCCATATTCCTTATTTGTAACACAATACGTTCATATTCCTTATTCATAACACAATACGTCCATATTCCTCATTCATAACGCAATACGTCCATATTCCTATTCATAACACAATACGTCCGTATTGCTTATTCATAACACAATACGTCAATATTCCTCTTTCATAACACAATACGTCCATATATTCCTTATTCATAACACAATACGTCCATATTCCTCATTTATAACACTTTAGGGAAGGTGTCCTAGAGGGAAGAGATGATGATGATTTGTTGATAAATAAAACACGTTTTCGATCGCAATGCGGAAAGAGAGAAATTTTATTGGTAACGTAGGTATTTATACTATTCCCGCGTGTGTGTGGGAATGCGAGCAAGATATCTCGCCGTCTCGTTTCTACATCCGCAAAACGATTAATGTCGTATGTAGGTGATAATTTATTTACGGAACTGGCGAGACAGGTGTGGTGCGTTCTCGCTCTAGTATGGAATGCGCTCCGCATCGGCTATGAGTCGAATGACCGGACTTTGTACTTGTTTGTTTTGCATTGTTAAGGAATGCAAAGGTCATTTCATCGGTCATTGACGGCGTGTGCGACCGCCACAACACAATACGTCCATATTCCTCATTCATAAAACAATACGTCCATATATTCCTTATTCATAACACAATACGTCCATATTCCTCATTCATAACACAATACGTCCATATATTCCTTATACATAACACAGTACGTCCATATTACTCATTCATAACGCAATACGTCCATATATTCCTTATTCATAACACAATACGTCCATATTCCTCATTCATAACACAATACGTCCATATTCGTCATTCATAAAACAATACGTCCATATATTCCTTATTCATAACACAATACGTCCATATTCCACATTCATAACACAATACGTCAATATGTTTCCAGAGGTCCAGGATTCTATTACATATTCGATTTGGCTTTCACAAAATTAAAACTCGTTCAGTATCTGACCTTAAAAGCAGGAATCACGGATCACCGATTCTAGTCCCCTACTCAATATTTTCCGCAGATTGGATTCGTTACCTTTACGAATCGTATTCATTTAAGTCAATTTAATGTATATATATACAAAATGGATCCAACCCACGAAACAATTTTCTATTGTTTATTTAAAATATTGAAAAAATGTAGGTCAATCATGTATTTGTAACAAATATTAAGCTGGTTAAATTTTGTATTAAAGAAAATATATACCATACAAAGCGTCGTGATGTTTCCTCAATAATCTCAAAACTTGTAAAATATGGTTGAACATTATTTGCATGTATACATATACATCCAATAGTGGCGGACTGGACCGTCGGACTACCTGTATGGCCGATATGCTAATGGGTCTAAATATTTCGATCCATTTGCACATCGGCTCATATTGAAAAAAATGTAAATAAAACAGAAAACACTTCATTTGACCAGTGTTCCATGGTCAGGGAAAGATCACGCAGACAGAAATTAACTCTATTGATTGAATTATCTCTCTCTCTCACACAACATATTGCGTCAAACTTAGACGAACTTTCACAAACGGACGTAATATATACAGACTTTCAGAAAGCTTTCGACAAAGTTGATCACGATATATTACTTAAGAAAATACACAACCTTGGCTTCAGCGATAATCTAATTGGATTATTTGCATCATACCTAAAAGAAAGATCTCAATACGTAACAATCCGTAACAAGTCTTCTGTGGAATTTATCGCAAGATCTGGTATACCACAAGGATTCAATTTAGGTCCCCTACTATTCCTCATATTAATAGACGACATTCAAAATTCCATAAGTCACTCGACATGTTTATTGTTCGCTGACGACTTGAAAATTTTCAAAAAAATCAATTCACCTCACGACTGTGCACAGTTACAACAGGACCTAGACTCCCTAGTCTCCTGGAGTGAGCAAAATCATCTTCTGTTCAATATTAATAAATGTGTCTGTGTATCTTATAGTCGATCGTTTTCACCAATCTACCATCAGTATACTATACAGGAAGTGGCACTAAACAGAGTTTCTGAATTCAAGGATTTGGGCGTAACCTTCGATGTCGGACTCACGTTCGTTAACCATGTCTCACGTTTGATATCGGACTGTTACAAACTACTCGGTTTTATAATGAGAATATCAAGAGAATTTAACAGCACCGATATCCTCCGAAACTTATATAATTATCTAATTAGAACCAAATTAGAATATGCATCTACGGTTTGGGCTGCTCATCAGCTCAAATATAAAAACAATATAGAACAAATACAAAAAAAAATCCTCATATATATATGGTACAGAACAAAGGGCGATTACCCAAAATATGCTCACCATGCCGAACTTCTCACGGTGTGTAACTATAGAAGCCTCGAAACAAGAAGGAAAGAATCCATTGCGATATTCCTAATAAAGGTTTTCCAAGGTTCCTTTAACTGTCCCGCGATTCTAGAAGCGCTAAGTTTATATGTACCCAATAAATATAGCCGTGCAAGAAATCGCCCTCTGTTCTACATACCAACTTACAGGACGAATATCATGGCTAAACACTCAGTCACGCGTGGTATAGAGATATTGAACCAACTGAATGACACGGTTGATATATTCTCGGTACCGTCTAGCAGTATGAGAAGAATCCTGGCTGATATTATTCCTAACGAATAAGCTAACGCTAGAAGCAGACCCTCTTTGTGTAACAGGAGAAATCCGTGCAAAGTGGATAAAAAAAAAGAAAAAAGATATCAAACTAACATTGTGTGAAGCTACATGGAATGTTTATTTTATGTTCTGAAGTTTTACTTGCATTCGTTGGCTTACAATCACGTTTTTATAACTTACTATACTAAAGATTTTTTTCAGGATTTTGAGTACTTGGGCTTTCAGGATGAATGACGAGTGGAAAGGATTTATGTGAGCTCGTGAGTGTGGGTCTCTTATTATTGTTTTAATTTTGGTTGTTATTGTATTTGTGTTTCTGTGTGTTTTTCTTTTTTTTGTTTTGAATTTGTTTTGATTTTTATTCTTATGATTGTGTGCAGTATATTGTGGGATGAATATTTTTGGTCTTTCTGGAGCGATAATGTGTGAGGAGTTGAGTTTCGCAGGGTGTTTCCAGTTGTAGTTGAGTGTCACTGTTTGTCAGGTTGATGAGAGCGTGCAACGGGGCTTTTTGTGTTATCAAAAATCGGAAAGAAGTATCGATTTATTTTTTCATGCTAAATATCCTCAGTGAGATACAGGCAAAAGCCTAGTTTACTGGGGATACGACAAATGAAAGGCAACAAACCCAGATCCATTAAAATTATATGTCCAAATCAAATTACCTGTTGTTTTTTCTCAAATTGTGTATATTTCTTGTCATGTGTAATAATAAAAAAAAAAAAAAAAAAAAAAAAAGAAAATGTAGCATGGTCCCTGTGACATTTCACAAATTTGCCCCAATACAACCTTTTAACGACGTTCAGTAATTTGAATTATTTTATCAACTTTAATATAAGCCTCGATTCTAATAAATAGCAAGTTATTTAGGTAAATACATTACATAAAACTAACAATAATGACAAATTAATACATCTTGTTACAAATTAGCAAAAATATGTCAGTTTGTTAAAATCAAATAATATTTGGCGACGTTCGTCAAAAGTCACTACGTTAGTCTGCATGGACTAGGGATGGGGTATGCGATAATTGGATTTTCGATTTTTTTATATTATACATAAAATCGAATGTTCGTAATTAGTATTAATTCATAGTGGATCTTGGCCTATTTAAAGATATATACAAATCATACAATACATTAGAAAGTCAGTGTAATGAAAATTAGGAATTAAAGCGTCAGTTTAGAGAAAAACTATTTTTTCGATTTATAAAAAAACGATTCGATTTGTAAAAAAACGATTTTACCCCATCCCTTTGAGACATGACATTTCAAACGTCAAGGGACCATGCTACATTTTCTTGAGTATAAGTGCTCCGCTCCTGGCCGCTTTGCGGTCCCGCTCGTCCAGTTCATTACTCAGACAACTCCAAATAACCTGTTTAGCGATAATGAGAAAATCAATATTATAATCGTCCCCATAAATCAAATACTATTAATTTTTGCCCGAGTTTCATATATTTTATCAATAGATGTTGATAAAATCTATTGATAAAATATATAAAACTCGGGCAAAAATGAATAGTATTTGATTTATGGTGACGATTATAATATTGCTTTTATCATTATCGCAAAACAGGTTATTTGGAATTGTCTGAGTAATGAACTGGACGATCGATATGTGTACATACGATTAATCTACATATAATACATATGTGTATGTACATATGATTAATCTACATATAATACATATGTGTGTGTACATATGATTAATCTACATATAATTAATATGTGTACATACGATTAATCTACATATAATACATATGTGTACATACGATTAATCTACATATAATACATATGTCTGCATACGATTAATCTATATATAATACATATGTGTACATACGATTAATCTACATATAATACATATGTATACATACGATTAATCTACATGTAATACATATGTGTGCATGCGATTAACCTACATATAATACATATGTGTACGTACGATTAATCTACATATCGTCGTTGTTCTACGAAAAGCATTTAAGTCCAAATATTGAGTTTTGAGATAAATGCAATTTATGTTGAGGAAGGCGATGTAAAATCAAGTTTTTAATAAAGTTAAATACAAATACATGTTATTTAAAGACAGTTTATTTATTTATAATTACTACAAAAAACGAGTAACTTAAAAACATTACCTAAAAATTTAAAATACGGACACCTGTTTTGGACTTAATCCTTTCATGGTGAAAACAACTGTAAAAAGGTGACTGAAACGCTTCTAAAATATTGTTTTTTTTTTTCTATATTATTTATTCCGAATCACTTGATGTGTTGTGGTTTATTAAGTCATGAACTTTTGTGCATTTTGGCTGGGATGAATACCACCTATGGCATTGCTTCGGGATAATTGCTTTGGGATGATATGTTTTTTCCATGTGTAGATATTTTAATTTTAAGTGAAATGGCATCAAAAAGTAATTTTAAGCAAAATTGGACTTAAATGCTTTTCTCAGAACTACGACGATATAATATATACCTATATGTACGTACGATTAATCTACGTATAATACATGCGATTCCATTTAATTCGATAGAAACACTACTTTGGTGTGTTTTTTTGCTGGCAATACAGTGTACACTGCTTATTTCGCCTGGGGTAACATAATTATAGAACAGTGCTTCCCATAGTAGGCGATACCGTGTCCTTGAGGAGGTGGCAACAGGCAAATAAATGGGCCTTAAGAGATTGCTGATATATAATGTTAAAATAAATTCATAAATAAAGGAGATTTCGATCTTCTAGTATATATAGATCGTGACTTATTTTGTCTCCCATAACAGCGTGTGTTTTGATGGGTTCGTACTGAACTGAACTGGAAAGAAAAAAACGAGGGGATGCGCGAAGTATTTGACATCAAAAAGGGGCCGGTCTCGACCGATTTCCGGGCCTCTTTTAATTACCAATGCGCCGTGCCGCTGATGTCCTGTCTGGCTACGCCAGAAAATTTAATATATCACGCGCCGCTAAATTGGACATCACGCTCATCCAAAAAAATACATTTTCTCACCATAGTTGAAATTTTAATTGGAAGCATATATACAGAAAGAATCCAACCAAAAAAAAAACATATTTCTAAGGTGTATTGCATATCAAATAGCATACCTTAAACCTATATATGCAAAAGTATCAAGCAAATTAAATATGTATGTACATACTTGTTTACACTATGTCTTAAAAATATATTACATTAAAGCCCATAAAAAGCGACTTAATGTTTCCTCATTTTTCTGATAAAAGGTTTAAACATGGTTTAGATCCTTTTTGCATAAATATGTCATTCAAGAAAGGCTGATGGTAGTTACCTTGACATGTTTGAGTATTGTGGAGGATTTCCGCTGCTAGTTTGGACTGAACGATGAGACTATATAGATTATGTATTTTTCGATTGTCCTTGGCGTGACATATTTGATTTACTAAATGGCAAATATTTGCCGCTTCGGATGAATGTTACATTTCTTCTTTTTCTCACTTATATACGTGTATATACTCGTACATACCATAATGTCATGGTAAGACACTTGTCTGCCGATCCGGAGGTTGCGGGTTCGATCCCCGCTGGAACCCAGATTTTTAAAAAATAGGATTCCAGTCTGGTTAACACCTAGAGCCTATAAAAACATCTTTCTGGTTGGTTGGAAGAGATTGCCACATGGCAATAAACTCGCCAGGTTAAAAAAAATCATTTCCCTGTCGGGATAGGCAAAAAGGACAGAGCGTCATCCTTTCCTAACTCACCGTACATCCTTAGCCTCTTCCACATCCACATATCTTATCATGCAACCTCGACGATTTCTGTGACTGTCTATTTTTCCTTCTTTCAGAATGTCATTCACTTGATCCAACCATACTTTCCTTGGTCTTCCTTTTATACGCCTTCCACTCACATCTGTACTGTATATCGGTGTTTTTAGTCTTTCTTCATTCATTCGTGCACACTTATAGATCTGTAGGGAATACCGTCGTCCCTGAATATTGTCAACACGCACGGTCAACGACCGACGAAACGACCTTCGGACATGCCCAAAGGTCGCATACCAGAACATTAATATTGTTTACCCGCAAATACTATTTACGACACATTCCACAGTAGAAAGAGAACACATCACGCCGTCTCGCCGTTTCGCCAACAAATATTCTACCCACTATATTGTTCGCAACGTCCGCGACCACCTCTGCACGCACAGGAGTGAGATAAAAATATATTGCGGACACACTCACACGCCCCGTTCTGAATATGTATATATACCTACTTATCGATAAATAAAGAATCACTTATTATTAATCACGTGACCATTCATCGCTGTTTACTATTCATTGATTATTCACTCTCACTTTCCTGATTGCTGATCGAGGTATTTTATTCAAATACCAAACAACAATCAGCACGTCCTACTAGGACATCCGCTAAAGATCGATTGTTAAATTTTCAAATTTAATTTTTTGAAGCTTTCAAATGTCTAAAATAGTTTTTTGAAACTTTAAAATGTCCGAAATAGTTTTTTTTAACATTCATTTATTGATTTGACTCTTATAATTGTATTTTTGATTTTGACGTGGCGACCCAAATAATTCTAGTGTTGCCTATTGAAAAAAACTGATGCGCCCCACTGACGATCCAACTGGGTCGGCGACGAACACAAACAACACAATGAATTATTTACGGACAAGACTTTTTTGATCGACGAGAGTGCTAGAAAATCCCGAGGCGCTGAGATTCGATGCCTGGTTTACAACAGGGAAATCTGGAAAACGACAATTCGAAAAATCGACCCTAAAATTGGAATAAAGTTACTAGTTTTATTAGCTCTCCAACAATATCAATGCTGACACATTGAAGAGTACACATACGAATAAATTAGTCTTATATCTACCAGTTCATTGTTATTTGCAATGGTGTGTCTGATGTTTAAACAAATATCAATATTGTAACAAGAAATCAAAACATTAATGCAGGGTAATAAGACCAATGAGGTTTGTTCAAAAACCCCTAAAGATTTTTTGAGCGTCCGTTTAGGTGTCGCTTGAAAATTAACTTTTTCTTTGGAGCAACCTTAAGGAAAGTCGCTCTAAACGACGCTATATAAATTGTATTTTTACTATTATTGTTCTACAACGTCTGCCGCTCTACAATAAAGATATACGAGTATGTATATATTTTAAATCCACTTGTAATAAATAATATACCCGTATTTAAAAAAAATAACATAATATAATTAACGGAACTCGGTCAAAAATATTTTAAGACACCGACTGAAAACAAATCCTTGCAAACCGTATTATTCAACTTTGTCAAATTTTGTAAGGCTTCTCGTCTGTACCGGGTGTTCTTCAATAAAACGTTGCGTTTGTTGGCATTTTAATTTTTCTATCAATATACATTTCGTGTAACATGACATAAACCTGAGCATAGCTCTCGCTGCACACCGAAATCAATCCTCCATCAATAAACCCCTCGTGATAGGAGATTTTTAATTTTTATTTAAATGAACACTCACAGGAAATCAATCAAGATTCTCACGCAAAACATGTAATTTATAAATAATACCAAGGATGGAAATCCCAGCGTTCCTCTCATGCATAGTTCCGTCATGTCAGCAGGGCAGTGGAAATATTACTATTATATACAATATATCAAAAAAAATATTAAACACTCATTCCTTAGTCAATTCAGCCACCATCCGTCTAAACTCTGACAGTGTTGAACTAAATACTCGTATGTCCACATCCGAGTCGGCTACTGCATTGTACTCTCGGCAAATTCGTACTACTGGGTTATAGACGCCGATGTCAATTATAAATGTAGCTACACTAAACAAAGCAGGTCTTCTAAGAGAGCGAGGGGGAGCTCTTAAATCAATAAGTTTCAGAGTCGCAGGTGAATCCACTAGACCAGGGATCTCCAAACATTTTAGCCTAAGGGCTACACTGACTCCTCCACTAAGTCCCGAGGGCCAAGACCTAGCTAGATCATCATACCAACATACTGTAGTTTTGAATTACCCGCAAATTTTCGTATTGGGACTAGCCGGCGAGTGAGATATCTATGGCGCAGGGTGTGGGGGTGGACTCCGCTCCATTCGCAATTTCGGTTAGTACTTACGGTTGGTGTAGCGATATTTTTAAAGAAAAATATTTAAAGTCATCATTGCTGAAATTTTATAAGAGTCTCCACTCACAGAGTTTGATCAGTTGCATAAATTTGCTCGTGTTTTTTTTTCCGCTTTCGGGACTACTTATATGTGTGAAAAAACATTCTCCAAAATGAAATATACAAAAAATATTTACAGACCCAAATTAACTGATGAGCATTTGAAGTCGCTGCTGATAATTTCCACTAGTAAACTTGATCCACAACTGCAAACAATTCTCAGTGGAAAGTTACTGCTACATAAATCTCATTAATCATAATTACAATGTTTAATTTCATTATGTGAATTACCTAACATATGTATGTTACTTACAATAGTTTTTAGGATAAATCTCATGTCATTAATTACAGTTAAAATGTTTAATTTCATTATGTATGCCAGTTATTGTGATTCTTAATTGGTCGTTAAATAAAAACATCTGATTATTATTTTGTATGATTTACTTACATTGTAAATTTTACAATGTAATCAAAATAAACTATGACGGGCCGGATCGATAGTGCTCGCGGGCCGGTGTTGGTCCGCGGGCCGTAGTTTGGAGCCCCTGCACTAGACCATTAAAGACTTTATAAAGAAAGACAAAATAAAAAGTACATCTATGAACCTCGTTGTACGAGATAAAACACTAGTGATTAAATGACATCAATAGAATAACAAATTACATTTGGATTTTTATTTATTCGTTTGGTACTCATTAACATATCCAAATTAACGATGCAGGCATATTGAAAGCGCGACCGGGAGACAGCATTGTTTTCGGCTCCGTTAATCGAGCCTTCGAGTCTAGATTTACTAGAGTAGCCAATAAGCTCGCTGTTCGTCATTGCACGTGTTGGCAATAGTACGACACTTGAAGAACGCAACAAAACTTGCACACCTACGAGGGCGATCCGATAAGTACTTAGCCTGACCGCCCGATGGCACCACTATCGCAAGAGCAATTTTTTTATCGCGTAGTACATTCTCGTTGACAGCTACTGTCAAAATTTCAGCCGAATCGGACGCGTAGTTTTGTTTTGACCGCGTGTGGAAGCGAGCGTGTCCGCGGATTTGAGAAAAATGGAAAAAGAGCAATATCGGTCAGTGATTCGATTCTTGTTTTTGAAAGGGAAATCGCGCAGTGAAATCAAAGAGCGCTTGAATGCTGTGTACGGTGACTCTTCTCCTTCGATGGCGACCGTCAAAAATTGGTTTAACGAGTTTCAACGTGGTCGCACGTCGGTTTTTGATGAGCCACGACCAGATGCCCCGTAAACGGCTACCACGGAGAATAACGTGACAAAAATCCACGATCTCGTATTGGCAGACCGCCAATTAAAGGTGCGCGAGATAGCTGAGACAGTAGGCATCTCAAAAGACTGCGTGGGTCATATCCTGCATGAAGTATTGGGCATGAGAAAGCTGTCGGCGCAATGGGTGCCGCGTTTGCTCACTTCGGACAACAAGCGCAACCGTGAGACCACTTCAGAGCAGTGTTTGACGATGTTTAAGCGCAATCCGAAGGAGTTTCTGCGTCGTTTCGTGACCGTCGACGAAACATGGATACACTGGTACACACCCGAGACCAAGGAACAGTCGAAATAGTGGACTTCACCCGGCGAACGTGCTCCGAAGAAGGCGAAGACTGTCCTATCGGCCGGAAAGGTGATGGCCACCGTTTTCTGGGGTTCAAAAGGTGTGATCTACATCGACTTCCTGGAGAAGAGAAAAACGGTCACAGGGCTCTACTATGCCGAATTATTGGGCCGATTCGACGCCAAATCGCAGAAAAAAAGTGCTCTTCCATCATGACAACGCACCGGCTCACACCTCCGCCGTCGCCACGGCCAAATTGGTAGAATTAGGCTACGAACTGCTGCCCCATCCACCGTATTCTCCGAATTTGGCCCCGTGCGACTTCTTTTTGTTTCCAAATTTGAAAAAGTCACTCGCCGGCAGAAATTTGAGTCGAATGTGGAGGTTATCGCCGCCACGGAGGCCTACTTTGCAGACCTCCAGAAAACGTATTTTTCAGACGGGTTAAAGAAGTTGGAGCATCGCTGGGTCAAGTGTATCGAACTCAAAGGAGATTATGTTGAGAAATAAATCGCCACTTTTCCAAAATTTTTGTTATTCTTTAGTGGGCTAAGTACTTATCGGACCACCCTCGTATAGCATGCTCGAGTTTTGTTGCCAGACGAACAGACTTGAACCCTTTTTACTGTTTTTTTTTTCATCCAGAATCGAACATGAAACCTTCGTATGGAATTCAAGCGTCTGATCAACTGGACCTCGGAAATGTCAACATTTAGGCTCATATACTAGGTGACTTCATGCCTGGCTACACCAAAGTGCTACGCACAAATTCATTTGACAGTTGGGAGCGGTTGAGTCAACACACGATGCCACTCTCAAAACTAACCAATTGCATTACAACTTACCATATTTATTTACTTTTAAGTGATTTTATTACAGGTACATTTTTCTATAATTTGCTCGATGGGTTCCACAAAGACTCTCTTTTATACACAGTTGTCATTTAAACTTCCGCCATCTTGTAAATTAACCAACACTTCTGTTGGCTAGGAGATTCACTCGATGACTTATCGTCATGCAACGTGGCGCGAAGCGTGAGTGTAGCCACTGCGATAGTGTACGGTACGTTGGTTCGCTAGGATATGTCGCCTAACTCCTACAACATAGCCCTAAGCATCAAGCGAGACTCCTACCTGTGTGGCCGAGGCCTTAGACTGTGCGCAAGAATGAACCAACCCAATATATTATATAATAAGCATATCTCAACCCCGCATGTGGAAAAATATCAAGCCAGTGAAATGGATATTTCAAAGTTAAATTCCGTCTTAAAATGATAACCATACAATTCCATACAAAGTTGTGTAATGTCTCTTCAAATATCTCAGAAGAGGTAAAATGTTTGTTGCGTCCTTTATATATGACATATTAACGAACGTCCATATCCAAGTCCAACGTAACATGTTGTTCTACAAAGTTAATGTTCCAACCTTTTATAGTGAGTGTTAACTTTTACAGTTAATCGAAAACCCTTAATTCTTTGATATATGACACAAAAATAGTAATATAAAGTTATTAAAATTAGGTTCAAATAAAATTGTTTAGTTTTTCCGTAAATTCCTGTTTAATTCGCTCGAGTCAAATCCTGGGTACGGGATTTGACTTTGATTTTCAAAATTTACATATTTTTAATTAATTCGTTATGGTACTCATCAACGTTGGTGATGCAGACATGTTGAATAGAGTGGAAGGGAGATACAATTTAGATACATTCGACCCTATTAATGTAGCATTCCGGTTTAATACCACGTATGTCGCTAATCGTCGTCGTACATGTTGATAATATTTTCCACCACACGCCGATTCGTAACAATAACCTCATAAAGTAACTAGGTTAAATTTTTACATTTTTTCTTTGGTACTGGACTCGAACTCGAAACATCCGGATGGAAGACAAAAAACCTGTTTATCCATAATAATATTTTATTTTACGTCTACATTAAAAAACCCCGTTTTCGTGCTGCTACACGAACGTGTCAGCGAATCATTGAATGTTGCTACACGAACGTGTCGGCGAATCATTGAATGTTGCTACACGAACGTGTCAGTGGCTCATTGAATGTTGCAAAAAATTCAATATCATCATAACCCAATACGTTCAATAAGGAACACAACACAGGGATGCCATAAAACTCTCCATACAGTCGATCCGTAGTCTGACACTCGCATACTCACATGCTCTCATATACAGATAACAGTTTTTTTTTATTTTGATCAAGTTGGTCATTGTATTCTGATTTCAAAACTATTTACAATTGGTATTCATGGCAGTTTGCTTAGATGGCTTGTTATGGTATTTGATGAATATAGTGTCAAAGTGGATACGAATAGCCCTCAGGGATTCCTCAGGGCAGCCTGCTCGGTCAACTCATATTCATTATTTACATTAATGATAAACATACATGTTTTCGTTTCGCGAAATTCATTTTGTATGCGAATAACATAACAATGACTGTCGGAGACCGTAATCAAGCTGCGGTCTTTGGTGGATATAGGTCAGACTGGGTACGAGTAGCATCGGGGGTCCCTCAAGACTACCTTCTCGGTCCACTCATTTCCATTATTTACATAAATAATATCAATATATGTTTTTGTTTCATGTTTGTATGCAAATGCTATGAAGATAACAATTCCATGACTGTCTGAGATCCCAGAGCAATATTGATCGTGTCGTGGCCTACTTTAGAGATAAATATATCTGCATCAATATAGCGAAGCGCTTCTCTATCACCTTCTCAAATAAACAATTCATTTTAAATACAAATACTATAATTATCACTTCTAGAAATGAAGCTAAAGATATTGGAGTTGTTTTGGATTGAAAAATGATGTCTTGATCTCATAAATGCGCGCACTAAGAAAATGAAATGGATGAACAATATTTGACAGAATATGGAGTTATTTTATTAGGGATGAATGTGAACTTAAGGCAGATGTGGTGAATAAGATGAAGGAGAGTATTTATTCTAAAATGGTTTAGACATGTAGAACGAATTAACGAAGAAACACTACAAAACAAATATAAAGTACAAATGAGAGTGATACAAGAAATAATGTTTGTATCAAGTAAATGCTATTTGAAAGAATAAAACGTCAAAGAACTCGTAGGAGTTTAATGATAAAGTATATGAATATAAAATAGGCGAAGGATGCGTTTCGTTAAAGGAAAGTCTCGCGTAATATCCTCTCTACTTATCCCGACACAGAAATGGCGCGATGGTATGTATGTATTCTGTAGGTTGAAGCTATTGAAATTAATTATTTCGTAAAATAGTGTGTATTCCAGTTTACATATGTTAATGCTATAACCCTACCGGTTTCTAGGTTAAACGTTTATATTAAGTGGAATGAACAGTGTTTTTCTAAACAAATTACAATATCTTTAAACCTCCACATTGTTAACGCCTTAACTTGAAATAATATATCGAAATTAATATTTTTTTAAGTATGATTAAAAGCAATTTGTACTTGAGGTCAAATTAAAATCGTATCTTACGCAGTTAATTAAACAAACCGTCGAGCCTTGTGAAATAAAAGTGAGAAAGTTAGATAATTATAAAATCAAAATTTTCGCACGCGAAAACTAAAAAGTTTTCCATCCCACCCATTGCGGCTGCGTTAGGCTCTGGAACACTCGCCCGCCCCTTCACTATCGATTTTGGGTCAAAACTTTTCCACACAATTTTGTGGGTGTGCGCGCGTCACAGTATGATCACGTCGAGAATGAAATATTTACAAACCTTGTGTCATTCAATGTTATTTCTTATTTATCTGTTATAAAGTGATTGTATTTTTTTTATTATATTTATGGGTTTGTAAAAGGCATTGTGCATTTTGATGTATTAATCTCGCTTTAGTGTGATCGAACCGTGGCAAATGACTGAACAGCTGTCGGGAACACTTGCTAACCGGCATTTGTTGTTGACGTTTGGCGACAGCCGGTGCATCGGCTTTAATATCAAATATTTACTTAGTCTTAAACAATATTGTTCACATTTAGTCTAGGGAATTAATTAGATGTTTTGTTTAGGATGAAATTAAGTGTAAAATTATATATAGACCGATTGAAAGTTTTCTAAGTGCAGTCGTTAGAATTGTTTTGGAGGGAAATACAGAAGTGAAGTGATTTTCAAAAAGTTATTTGTATAATTATTTTTCTAAAAATATGTGTTTTTTATAGATTTCGTTTGATTTTGTGAAGTTTTACTTTGTGTTAACACATATTTTTTACAATATTTATATGAGTGGAGGTAGAAAAATTATCTTGACTTATATTTTATTTATAGTTAAGGCATTAACATTGTGGAGGTTTAAATACATTGTAATTTGTTTGATCAAACGCTGTTTATTCCACTTTAGTAACGGTATAACCCTACCGGTTTCAAGGCTTTCACCTCATCATCAAGGGGGGCACAAAAAAAGACTTATTTGTACTCCCCTGTTTGTGCTTGTGGAGTCTTGTTTGTACTCCCTTGATGATGAGGTGAAAGCCTTGAAACCGGTTGGATTATACCGTTACAAAAAGTGGAATAAACAGTGTTTGATAAAAAAATTACAACATCTTGACTTGTTTTTATTTTACTTCGATACTATATATAATTAATATTCTAAATGTATGTTTTTTTTTTATTTAATATTTTTTTTACTTATATCAGCGTTTCCCAAATGCGGTTCCGTGAGGTAAAATTAAGGTTTTCGCGAAATAATAACATAATATTCATTAAAATATAAAAATATTGTAGATAGGCTAAAAAATAAAGTGTCTCTACTCGTATAAATGTGTATTGAAGTTTTTTAGTATTTTTTTTTATGCTTATGATAATTAACAAAGTTTTGATACCGTAATTTTTATTTGATTAATCGTAAAACTGGATTATTTTCTCCTGACATGCCCGTCTGCTGTCGCCTGTAAAAATAAAATATAACTTTCAATTTAAAGGTAATTTTACCTTGGATCAAAAAAAAATCGCATTTATTTCTTTATGTGGTACGCTATAGAATATTTAGTGTTCCGTTGGTTTATGCAAAATATAAAAAGGTTCCGTGACTTAATTCAATTGGGAAACGCTGGCTTAGATTACATATTGTACGTTGAAGAATATAGTGTCAGGCGACTGACTAAAGTTGATAACTAATATTTTACTGTTTTTGTGATATTTCAGTTTTAAAATTTTGTTTTTGAGATATTTCAGCTTTAAAATTTGGTTTTTGAGATATTTCAGCTTTAAAATTTTGTTTTTGAGATATTTCAGCTTTAAAATTTGGTTTTTGAGATATTTCAGCTTTAAAATTTTGTTTTTGAGATATTTCAGCTTTAAAATTTTGTTTTTGAGATATTTCAGTTTTAAAATTTCATTCTTACTCATTCTTACATCAGCGATCAAAAGAAAAGAGATTAATTAATTTAATAGTATTATTTAATTCATTTTTCCAATGTAATAGTAACTTATTACTAAAAAAAGAAAACGATCTTTTTTTTTGTTTCTTTTTTAACAAAACACAAGAATTTGGTTGGCACTTATATATTTTTCAATTTTGTGAAAATATTATTTCCAGCTAAAATATTAATTCCAAATCTTTGCTAGATGTATTGTTCATTTTATAATAATAAACAAAACAAAAAACATTTTTTAATGTTTGCAGTTACCAACTTGTGTCGATATTATATATTTTATTATTGAAGTCATGCAAAATAAGACGATTTGCGTGAAATTTATTTTTAAATAAATTCTATTATTAAGTAATTCATTATGTTTAAGCGTTATTTACTGATTTTTTTAATACATAGGTACGAGATGTATATTTATTTCAAAGTTTTTTTTTTTCAAATGTATTAAAATTGATCAAAAAATTATATTAAATCACTCCAAAAACTATAATTCGAATATATTGTGTAAATATGTGTGCACTGAGAAGAATATATAGGGTGAAAATTTATCACAAAATACAAAATAAAGTGATAAAGGATGAATTTGAAGGCTAATGTATCGAGTAATATGTATAGCACTCTCAGATGGTTTGGGCATGTAGAACGAATGAATGAAAACGCCTAGTAAAAATCTGTTATGCAAATATGAGCGGAACGCGTGGTAGAGGAAAACCAAGGAAAGTATGGTTGGATCAAGTGAGTAGTATTTTGAAAGAACGAAACGTAGAAAGTCAGAGAAATATTAGTTGTATGAGACAGTGTTTGGGTGTTGAGAAGGCAAAGGATACGTATCGAGATATGAAAGTCTAGCGGTCTGTCCTCTCTACTTACTCGAACAGGGAAATTGCATGATGTTATGTGAAAATTAGAAAAATACCTTCAGTTTATTATTGAAGAAAATAACATAAACTATGTCTTATTAAACCTAAAAATTTCTTACTGCTTACCTTTCAAAAAATTTCGTTTTTCTTGCTTCAAACATACTTTTCTCTGTCGTTTTTTACCCCACAATTCTTACTCGTGCTTACATTGTCAAGTTGTTTGATCAGTTTTTCGTTGGCCTTTACTTCAACATGTCTAAACCACTTCAACGTGCTCTGTTACACCCTATTAATCACATTATTTTTTAACTCACATTCATTCTTAATAATGACACTTCTTATTCTGTCATATCTAAGTTTCCAAGGAAAGACAGACCGATGATGAAGAAGTGGATCATAAATATGAAGAAGTTCATGACTTCTAGATTTGTTAAGTCTCTCTTCCATGGAAGTCTTACAACTTTAAAAAATGTACAAAACAATAAATTTTAAAAACATTTGAGATAATAAAACCACAAGCAAAAATAAAAACGTAATAACCCGAGAATGCAAAAAAGTCATCCGTCATTCAAAAGTGTTAAATGTATTTTCTGCTATTTATCTTGAGATATACAAGTATATGTGATTTTGGAATCGATTTAAATGTGTACATACTATGTTGCTATCAATAAACCTATATTTATTTATTATGTATTTATTTAAAAAAAAAACAAGGGTTCCAACGGGAGTCAAATCCGCAACCTCCGGACTGGGAGACAAGCGTCTTTATAATTCATTAGTAACATTTTCTACTGAGATAGAACTGCGCATGAGACGAACACAAATAATTGAGATTTTAATCCTTGGTATTATTTATAATTGATATGTGTCGTGTAAAAATCCTGTATAATTTCTTTATTTTAAATAAAATAAAAAATAATTGTAAAATATTCCTAAATGTATATTTTATCAAATGAATTGCATTGCATTTGGTTTACTTTTATGACTTATTGCGGATGCACTACTTGTGTTAAATAATTGCATTTTTTCTGAACATTTCTGCTCGATACATACATATCTCGCATATTGACCCAATTATTTCCAATCGTATGTCTACAGAGCGCACGTAAAGAATTTGTGATTCATTAGTCCGAGCCAAGTGGAATGATGTTGGCGGTGTTTTTTTTTTTCAAGTTTTTATACACGTTTATAACGTACCTTTTATTAAAAATCCAGAACAAAAACTACTTGATGAAAATATCGAATTACAATACTTAATTCATATGAAGGATACAGAGGGGAAAATGTTCGTTTATACTTGATTATACTTGGTTTTTAATAAATTCTTTTTCTAACTAGTATTATAAGTAATTTATTATAAGTGAAATATGAAGAAAAATACTTGAGAATGAATGTTATAAAATATAGTCAACGCTATATTTTTTTTCAAAGAAAAGTAAATGCGTTATTTGGATGAATAATGAAAGATTATGGTTGAAAAATTTCTGATATTTAAATAGTTTTTTCTCAGATGATGGAACAGTTATGAGATATATAGAACGGCGTGTAAACGGGGCAGTTATGAGATATATAGAACGGCGCGTAAATGGGACAGTTATGAGATATATAGAACGGCGTGTAAATAGGACAGTTATGAGATATATAGAACGGCGTGTAATTAGGACAGTTATGAGATATGTTATATAGAACGGCGTGTAAACGGGGCAGTTATGAGATATATAGAACGGCATGTAAATGGGACAGCTATGAGATATATAGAACGGCGTGTAAATAGGACAGTTATGAGATATATAAAACGGCGTATAAATGGGGCAGTTATGAGATTTATAGAACGGCGTGTAAATGGGACAGTTATGAGATATATAGAACGGCGTGTAAATGGGGCAGTTATGAGATATGTTATATAGAACGGCGTGTAAATGGGACAGTTATGAGATATGTAGAACGGCGTGTAAATGGGACAGTTATGAGATATATAGAACAACGTATAAATGGGATACTAAAACGAAGTTATGAGATATATAGAACGACGTATAAATAGGACAGTTATGAGATATATAGAACGGCGTGTAAATGGGACAGTTCTGAGATATATAGAATGTCGTGTAAACGGGACAGTTATGAGATATATAGAACGGCGTGTAAATGGGGCAGTTATGAGATATATAGAACGGTGTGTAAATGGGGCACTAAAACTAAGTTATGAGATATATAGAATGGCGTGTAAATGGGACAGTTATGAGATATATAGAACGGCGTGTAAATGGGACAGTTATGAGATATATAGAACGGTGTGTAAATGGGATACTAAAACTAAGTTATGAAATATATAGAACGGCGTGTAAATGGGACAGTTATGATATATAGAACGGCGTGTAAATGGAACACTAAAACGAAATCAATAAGACATTAAAACGTATATCCTCGAACTGGACAATATCAAAATCTACTTATAGTTCACAACAGTATATAAGTACAACTTTTGATGTATGAGAGTGAAACGCAGACATGGAAAAGATTGATTGAAGACGAATAAATGCCGTAGATACGCTTGCGCTGAGAAGAATACACGAGATGGCAATGTATGACAGAGTACGAAACGACGTGATAAGGGATGAATTAAGTGAACTTAAGTAAAACGGAGAGGAACAATCTGAGATGGTTTGTTCATGTGGAACAAATGAATTAAGAAAGACGAACAAATATATTTTGCAAATAAGAGTGAAAGGCGCGAAAAAGGAATACCAAAGAAATCAATTATAATCCAAAAGGTTGGATAAAATCAATTATATTTTAAAATAAGGAAACGTAAAAAGTCAAAGAAATCGTAGGAATTTTGTGAGAAAGTGTATGAATGTAAAATAAACAAATTATGTGTGATGAGACAGGAAATAAATATTGAAAAGGGTGAAAGGAAATATTAATGCGATGTTTGATTGCGCAGTGAAAGATTTAAAACGAGTCGAAGAATTCTGCTGTTTGGGAAGTATGTTATGTTCTTAGACGGGGAACGAGATATTTAACGACGAGTTGCAAGAAGAAACAAAGTCAATAGGACATGAAAAAGCTTATATTCAAATTAAGCATTATCAAGATTTGCTAAAACAACAGTTCATAACAGAGTATTAATGTGAACATTGATGAATGAGATTGAAACGTGGACGATAAAAATTAATTAAACGGTTCGAATGAATGCAATAAAAATGCGAGCATTGAGAAGAATACGAGTATGTGGTTTGACGATGGTGACAGAAAATGCAATGTAATTATTAACCTTTCCCTTCCTGTGCTAAAAAAATCCACGCGTTCCAGTGATGTGTATTCAATACACATGTAAAAATTAGCGATTTAAAATCGGAAAAATAAGAATATTCGTAGCCAATCGCTTAAATTAATTAAATTTGAAGTCAAAAGTGATAATAATTGAAATTTAATTGCTGAAAACATGAAAAAAACATCGGCCGACGTTCACAAAACGGGCGAAGAGACCACCTCAAACGAATGCCCGCGAGCTACTGAAGCGAGAGAAGCGAGCGAACTGAGATTCTGTTTCTTGCGTTCCCATATACCGAAGTAGAGTGAGAGTGAGACGTGAATAGCGTCACTTCCTCACCCATAGCGGTTTTTTTATAATGAATATGCCTATGTCACACGTTTGATTGTATTGGTAAATTTATTCCCGATTTTCACAAAATATATCCGATGTGGCCGATAGTTGCTAAATATTATTAATATTATTTTTTCATTCAACGCGTAAATGTAATGCGGAAGAATACCTAAAATCTGAACCCAGTATTTATTATAATTATAGAGATATTAAAGTTTTTACAAGCAATGTGTACTAGTTACACATCACAGGACAGGAATGGTCAATAAATTATTTCTATTACGCTATTTCGTATATCAAAAACATTTCAATCACCATTCTGACGTGAATAGCGTCACTTCCTCACCCATAGCGATTTTTTTAGAATTAATATACCTACGTCACACACTAGTACACGTTTGATTTTATTGGTAAATTTATTCCCGATTTTCACAAAATATATCTGATGTGGCCGATAATTGCTAATTATTATTAATATTATTTTTTTCATTCAATGCGTAAATGTATTACGGAGGAATACCTAAAATCTGAACCCAGTATTTATTATATTTATAGAGGTATTAAAGTTTTTAGAAGCAATGTGTACTAGTTACACATCACAGGACAGGAATGGTCAATAAATTATTTCTATTACGCTATTTCGTATATCAAAAACATTTCAATCACCATTCTGACGTGAATAGCGTCACTTCCTCACCCATAGCGGTGTTTTTAGAATGTATGTACCTACGTCATACACTGGCACACTTTTGATTGTATTGGTAAATTTATTCCCGATTTTCACAAAATATCTCTGATGTGGCCGATAAGTGCTAATTATTATTAATATTATTTTTTCATTCAATGCGTAAATGTATTACGGAGGAATACCTAAAATCTGAACCCAGTATTTATTATATTTATAGAGATATTAAAGTTTTTAGAAGCAATGTGTACTAGTTACACATCACAGGGAGGGAAGGGTTAAGGATGAATATAACCTTAAAACTGATGTGGAAATGAGCACGTTGAGATGGCTTAGACTTGTTGAACGAAGGAGTTTCGAAAGACGAACTAAATAAATTTATTTTACAGCAATAATTTACAATTATTACATAGAAAAATATGAAACGAAATCTATATTTTAATCAATTGGATGCAAAACATTATTCCATTTTGAGAATCACGAACTTCATGACCTAATTGGTAAGACGTCTGTCTCCCCTTATCCCTGAGGTTGCGGGTTAAAATCCCGGTGGAATCCAGATATATTTTTTAAAGGATTCCAGTCTGGTTTTAACTTAAGGCCACTTTAACATCTTGCTGGCTGGTTGGAAGAGATATCCACTTGGCAATGAGCTCGTCAGGTTCTACTGTATACAACGAAAGTGTTATTCAATTCAATCACGTCTAAATATATTTACGAGTATTTTATAAATATTGGCGAGAAAAACTATATTTCTAAGCCTCAGTTACCGTGGTTATACACCGTGAAAAATAAAATTACGGCAAATATTGCAGAGTTATGCGCAAATTACCCGTCATTATTTAAATTTCTTTATTTTTTTGCAAATCATATTATTACTTGATTTTTTCTATATTAGATGTTGTTAAGACCATTATTTGATTAATATTGTCATATCAATATTGTTTGTAAAGTTTCACCTAAAACTTGACAAACAATCATAATATAAATAGGCCAAAACCCGTACGATGATTGTCGTCAAAGAAAGAATACGAGAATCGAATTTTGAATACAAGAGAGCGAGAGAGGAATACTTAGATTCTCTGCGAAAGTAATTCGAAATTTAAATCTCGGTGGGTCCGTGATAACTGAACGAATTTTAAATACCTAGCTAACAATTTTTGAACCGGTGTAAAAGGGTACAATGTATAAATGTTATATGTAAAAAAAATTCTATATTTATGAATATATACGAGTATTTTCATAAATGTAGAATTTGTTTTACTTCCGTGAATATTTCACGGGTTGCAACTAGTATATAATATTATACATATATAATTTTATATATGTATAATATTATATATGAAACGAGTATGATATATGAAAAAACAATCATAGTATAAATAGGCCAAAACCCATACGATGATTGTCGTCAAAGAAAGAATACGAGAATTGAATTTTGAATACAAGAGAGCGAGAGAGGAATACTTAGATTCTCTTCGAAAGTAATTCGAAATTTGAATCTCGGTGGGTCAGTGATAACTGAACGAATTTTTAATACCTAGCTAACAATTTTTGAACCGGTGTAAAAGGGGACGATGTATAAATGTTATATATAAACAAATTCTACATTTATGAATATATATTTTCATAAATGTAGAATTTGTTTTACTTCCGTGAATATTTCACGGGTTGCAACTAGTATTGATAATGTTTGTCAAGTTTTAGGTGAAACTTTACAAACTTCCCTCTTTTTTCTTACCGAATATGTTTTTATAAACATATGCAGATGCGGGGAAGTTCCTAATCTAATTGCCGCAGTCACCATCTTCTTATCCATACAATCAACTTACTATATATATTTTTATTTTGTTATATATATTTGGTAAGAAAACCGCAGAAAACTTGGCAAAGAAAGACGAACTTCAAAGAAACCTTAGTAGGTCTTCCGATAGGTGATAGTAACACATTCGGCTTTAGGTGGAGTATAGTGTATGTGTCAAAATGTTTTGATACCTCTCCCTTCAGGCTCGTTTGTTAAAATGTGTGTCACAAATTTTTTCGTCTTTTTGGGTACCGTGTATGAAAAAATGATATTCACTGCGTAAGCAATTAATCAAATGGACTGAACGAAGCCTCACTTACGCAAACATCCTTAATTAAATTAAATATCTCATAAATCCATCATAATTTTAGTCACGTTCCAAATATTTTCGTATTTTTCAGAATTGTTCTAGTTCATTTATTCGTATAATACCCTTCAACTTATCCTGATTGCCGTTTCGGCCATATTGAAGAGCATGGCTGGGAGATAGCATTATCTTCTTCGGCCTCTTCAATTGTCGTTTTAGAACCACTGGAGTAGACACGAAATTCGTTGTTCGTAATCAGACAAAGAAGCAACAACACTCACGTTTAATGCGTGTGAGTTTTGTTACCAGACAAACTCTTGCCAGACCGGAACCGTATATTTTTATCATCATCAACAACATAAGATATTTTAATTTTAATTTTTGGAAACCATGGCGACTTCTCACGGGGTAGTTATGGACCCCTTTATTTTACACAACGCCTTCTTTATGTATACGTTGACAAAAGATAATCTTGTAACTTAATACTAATTATAGATTATTTATAAGTTGACCCAGATACACATATTCCTGGACAAATTCTAGCGGCTTTCCATCTACGTTTATTGGTTTTGGGGTAGCAAAGCTGTTCATCATATGGTATATTTGGTTTTTGATATATTCATTTTTAAACCAACTTCCTTACTGACCTCTGCCAATTCTTGCAATTGGTGCTGAAGATCATTCGGGTTTTGTGAGAATATAACGATATCATCTGCAAATCTCAAATGGCTCATGTATTTTCCATCAATCACCAGGCCTTTATTGTCCCATTCTAGTTTATTAAATACGTATTCAAGTATAGCTGTGAATAATTTTGGGGAAATAGTATCTCCTTGACGAACTCCCTTACCAATTCGGAAGGTTTGCGAGGATTTGTAGAGATGTATTTTTGCAGTTGCTTCCTTATAGATGTTATTGAACAACTGAATGTATGCTCTATCAATGCCTTGTGTCTTTAGAGCTTCTAGTATGGCAGCTTTCTTGACTGAGTCAAATGCCTTTTCGTCAGCATCACATGGCATCAACGAGCAAAAAACCGAACTATTTGGAGTCAACTTGGGGAGACCTTCATCCAGCAGTGGATCGATCCTGGTTAACAATGATGATGATGATAGATTATTTTAAGGCTTTATTTTTCAAAAAAATTAAAGTCATGTATTATACAATAGTAGCGACATTTCAGTAGTAGTCATAACAATATAGTAGTCATAACTCATTTTAGTCATAATGATATAATTTGCGCTTTGCACGACGACGTCGTTAATAATGAATCAACACTTGACGTAATTTCTCGTTGATATATTTTAAGAACTTATATTTTGTTGCCAGTTAAAAGACTAGAATTTCATTGAGTACGTACCATAAATTATAATGATTTGATCTTTATCATACATTTGAACTCAACTGCTAACATAGCGATACGGAAAAAAATGTACCTAGTTCTGTGATGGAATCATACATATAATGTTTCTGAATTCATATAATGAATGGAGAAAAATTATCAGTATTATACAGAGTGGGCCATGAAAGGCTGAAGGATGTATAAGGTGTTAACATAAGTTGTGTCCGTTTTTTTTTTTCAAATTAAAAAAATGAGC
Organism: Odontocerum albicorne; assembly: GCA_949825065.1. NCBI lineage: Eukaryota > Metazoa > Arthropoda > Insecta > Trichoptera > Odontoceridae > Odontocerum > Odontocerum albicorne. The sequence goes on from OX463839.1 coordinate 51,541,378, forward strand.
ACCAAAAGTAAAACAAAATGGTAAAGGTTATACGTCATTCGAAAGAATGTATGTAACGTAAAAGCAAACACAATATCTTATAGAGCAGAAAATTTTCTTTCGAATGACGTATAATGTATGTTACTTGGATGTTACAGAGGAACAGCTGGACAAATTACAGCGTCTTTAAATTGTGTGTCGAAGATTTATTTTCAACCTACGAAAGTACGATCATATGACTTCATACCAGAAGGCATTGAACTGGTTGAATGTTAGAAATAGACGCCAAATTCACATACTGTCTCCATTGTATAATATCCTTAACTGTCCCGCCGCCCTTCTTATCTCGCCGAAAATTTTCAGCGTCTTTCCAATCATGGATTAGCGCTACGCTCAAACAGAGATTGTTTATTGGCCTTTCCAGTTCACCGCTCCTCTTTCTTTACGTCGTCCTTTACTGTCCATGCAGTGAGACTCTGGAATCAGTTACAAACCAATATAAGACTCGCTCCGTCCTTGGCATGCTTTAAGAAGCGACTGAAAAACCTCTTAATTTCTAGTCAGGAAAATAACGTGTTTCATTCCTGATTTTTCTTTTCCTTTCCTCTCCATCATCCCTTCCTTTCCTTTTGATTGATGATATCTCACTTTATATGAAAAATAATGTTCGGGTGATTGTCCGTCTTTGTGGGGTTCGTGGGCATGTTCTCACGTATGTTTATAGATTTTGTGGGGATGGATAGTCATTTGAATGATTTATGCGACCATGTAACTTACTTCATTTACTTTTGTCTGGTTGGTTGGAAGAGATTGCCGCCTGGCAATAAGCCCGCCAGATTGTATTGCAATAAAAGTGTTAAATAAATAAATAAAACCTTTACCATTTTGTTTTACTTTTGGTGCTCATTTTTAAATTGGAAAAAAACGGACACAACTTATGTTAACACCCAATACATCGCTGTACTGCGCACGCTGCCATCGTCGCCCTGGCAGTGTGCACAGTAGCTCCATCCTGTTAGAACCATATCTCCTGATTATCTTCTACCGCTGGGCGTAAACAAAATTCAACCATTGTCCTATATACCATACAGGGCCCCGTTGATTCTTTCTGGTTGACCTTCCTCATTTTCAAAGAAATAGGGACCGATAACTCTTTCAGCCATAACACCACACCAAACAGTGTATTTTTGGGGATGCAATTGATTCTGATGTAATTCCCTGGGATTCTCAGTACCCCAAAATCTGCAGTTTTGTTTGTTGATGTACCCATTTAAATTGAAATGGGCCTCATCACTCATTATCGAGTTGTTCAAAAAGTTGTTATCTCTGGCTAGGTGTTGAAATCGAATGGCGTACTGCAGGCGCTGCTGAGTATCTCGGAATAGTGAAGCTCTATAACCTGTAAAAAATATTGAAAATGAACAAGTTATGACTCTTTCAAACCCTTCAGTCTTTCAGTGGCCACCCTATATAACATACTCGTATGTGTATTGAATGGCCTATGTGTATCATATATTGAATGGAGAAAAATGTCAATTCCTATAATTTACGAGTATATTGATTTGCAGAATCGAAGGTCGATTAGGAACCTGTCATATAGCTGTCAGACGTTATTTATTATTTTTAAAGAAAAATGTGATTTCTTGAATCTTAGAAATGACGTTTGTTTCACTTTGTGGTGTCATGTTTATAATTGTTTAATACAATAAATAAAACACTTAATTTTTATTTTTCATTCACCACTGTTTTGTTTGAGTTCACTACCGGTTTCAATAATCTCAGTCTTCCTCGTCAGGTGATCAAGTGAGGCGAGTGTTTTATTTGTTTTATTGAAAATGTATAAAATTGTGATTTATTAGATTTTTGGTTATTTGGGTATTCCTGGAGCTATGCCTAATATTCCATTGTATTTTGATTGGTTTTAGTCGATAATAATTTTTTTTTCATTATGTTAACCTTTCCTTCCCTGTGTTGGGTATCTTCTACACGTTGCTTCCAATAACCATCAATATATCTATAAATATAATAAATACAAGGTTAAGATTTTAGGTATTCCTCCATAATATATTTACGCATTGATTTAAAAAATAATATTAATAATAATCAGAGTTTATCGACTATATCGTGGGTATTTTGTGAAGATCGGAAACAAATTCGCATTTAAACGCTGTGAGTGCCTCGACCTTGTGTCTTGACGATAGGTGAAGAGTATGCGGGAAGCGCGACACTATATTCGCATCTCACTCTTGCATACTCCACTGAATTGCGAGGAGCTCAATTGTCTCAATCGTCGCAAGCGTAAGCCACGCCGGGGTAAGCCACTACTGGTCCGCGCCGCAGTTGCTTCTGGGCTTGCTAATAGATTAGACGTACGCCCGTTCCGTGAGCGTTGCCAGATGGTTTTTTAATGTTTTCAGCAAATAAATCTCAATTAATATAATTTTTAACTTCAATTATAATTAATTAAGGGGATTATCTATGAATATTCTTATTTTTCCGATTTAAAATCGCTAATTTTTGATCGCGTACTCACTACCCAACATCGGAGCGCGCGTTTCAATTTTATCACCGTAAGGGAAGGGTTAACTTCTTCATTTTGTTGCAACAGACATTATTATTGCGTAATATGTAATGAATCGATCATCTTTGTTTTTTGGTTAGTGTTCGTTTTATCGAACATTGACCAGAAGTAATAATAGAGTTATACAATACTTGAATTGTATCCATCTTTGTCTGCCTCAAGGTGTTATAGATATAGGTGGTGTGTGCAACTTTAGGAAGCACATGAAGACAACGCTTTTTGGAAGTCTTATCAAAATTTATGATTATATTTTTATGATTAGTGCGGTATATTGGGGGATAAATATTTTGGTCTCTCTGGAGTGATGAAATGTGAGGAGTTTGATTTCGCGTGATGTATATATGTATATGTAATTGAGTGTCACTGTTTGTCAGGTTGATGAGAATCTGCAACGGGGTTTATAAATTCAAAAAATAGGAAAGAAGTATCGATTTATTTTTTCATGCTGTATGTCCTCAGTGAGATACAGGCAAAAGCGTAGTTTACTGAGGACACAACAAATGAAAGGCAACAAACCCAGATCCTTTAAAATTGTGTTTCCAAATTAAATTACCTGTTGTTTTTTTTTCACAAATGATGTATATTTCTTGTCATGTGTAAAATAAATAAGTAAGAACACTACACACATACCCTACATATATACTCCACCTAAAGTCGAGTGTGTTACTATCACATATCGGAAAATCTACAAAGGTTTTTTAGTAGTTCGCCTTCATGGGCTTTGATTACTTTTCTACGGTTTTCTTAGCAAAAAAGATTTTGTTAACATATGCAAATACGGGGAAGTCCCCAATCTTATGGCCGCACTCACTACCTTTCTATCCTTACACTAAACTTATATGTATATTTCGTGATATTTTTAATATGTCAATAATAGTGGGTTTGAATCCCGAGTTAGAGCGCCCTTGAGGAGAGTTTGCTCTCTAAAAGGCGCTAAATTGTCATTTTATTATTATTAATCGCTACATTCGCGAATGGACAGGTATTCATACTGTTAAGGAACTTTTCCGTACCCCCAAAGACGGATATATTTTCTGAAGAGTAATCATTAATGTCAAGACGACTGGACACGGCATGTGAAAAAGAAATCGTGGTGTTTAATGCCGGTGCCACGATATTTAACGAAGATATTATCACCTCGAGAGAAAATAGCCGGAATTTAAATATTCAACGCTTTCAGTACATTCCAGCCGTAGTTGGAAATAATTTATTGCATAGTCAAACAAATATTTTGTATTTAAATTAGCACGAGTATTATTCACTCCGATAAAAATCAATGCTCTACAATATGTGCTTCTGCGAGAACGCTAATATAATTTATATGAGATAGGTTCTAAACATGTATGTGCTAAATACGACATATGTGAGAGTTGACGAGATCCTCTCAGAATCATTTTCCATGTACGAAAAGAAGTACGTCAAGGATGTATACTATACCTTAATTTATTCAACATATATAACATAGAGAGAGTATATCATCAAAAAGAAGTACGTCAAGGATGTATACTGTACCTTAATTTATTCAACATATATAACATAGAGAGATTTTATCATCAAAAAGAAGTACGTCAAGCATGTATACTGTACCTTAATTTATTCAATATATATAACATAGAGAGAGTATATCATCAAAAAGAAGTACGTCAAGGATGTATACTGTACCTTAATTTATTCAACATATATAACATAGAGAGAGTATATCATCAAAAAGAAGTACGTCAAGCATGTATACTGTACCTTAATTTATTCAATATATATAACATAGAGAGAGTATATCATCAAAAAGAAGTACGTCAGGGATGTATACTGTACCTTAATTTATTCAACATATATAACATAGAGAGAGTATATCATCAAAAAGAAGCACGTCAAGCATGTATACTGTACCTTAATTTATTCAATATATATATAACATAGAGAGAGTATATCATCAAAAAGAAGTACGTCAAGGATGTATACTGTACCTTAATTTATTCAACATATATAACATAGAGAGAGTATATCATCAAAAAAATACTAGACGTATGGGAAAGTGATTTTGTCTTAGGGGGGCGTAAAATCTTTAATATACGATTGGCAGACGATACAAGACTTACAGTCAACGACGAAGATAAGATAACCGAGCTTCTTCATATAATCAAAACAGAGAGCCGCCCAACTAGGACTACGTAGCCATAAACAAAAATCCTTATCGTAGACTTTTTGGGTTCGAATCCCGATATAAATTGTCCTTTTATATCAGTGTTTTCCAACTGAGATGCGCGGACTAATGCAAAAGAGGCGTAGAAAGTTTAACAGAAATTAAATGTTCATAACATAGCATATGTATAAATAAAAAAATATACATTAGGTGTTAACATAAGTTGTGTCCGTTTTTTTTTTCAAATTAAAAATGTGCACCAAAAGTAAACAAAATGGTAAAAGTTATACGTCATTCGAAAGAAAATTTTCTGCTCTACAAGATATTGTGTTTGCTTTTACGTTACGTATATTATTTTATTTGATTACAAGCCTTCAAAATGGAATGTCAAGTAGTACGAAAGTGATCATTTTCGACACCTCCTTCTGTTTGCGTTCAATCGAGGGAATAAAGCTGCAAAGCAGCTCGCGGTATTTGCGAAGTGTACGGTGAAAGATACTATGAATGAAAGTACAGCTCGTCGATGGTTTTTGCGTTTCAAAGACAGTAATTTCGACCTGAAAGTTCGCTTTTACGTTACGTTTGCTTTTACGTTACATATATTATTTTATTTGATTACAAGCCTTCAAAATGGAATATCAAGTAGACGAAAGTGAGCTTTTCGACATCTCCTTCTGTTCGCGTTCAATCGATGCTCACTTTGTATACTGATATTTTTATTTTGAAGACTTGTAAATAAATAAAATAATATACGAGTATGTAACGTAAAAGCAAACGTAACGTAAAAACGAACTTTCAGGTCGAAATTACCGTCTTTGAAACGCAAAAACCATTGTCGAACTGTACTTTCATTCACTAGCATCTCACCGTACACTTCGCAAATATCGCGAGCAGCTTTGGCAGCTTTTATTCCCTCGATTGAACGCGAACAGAAGGAGGTGTCGAAAATGCTCACTTTCGTCTACTTGATATTCCATTTTGAAGGCTTGTAATCAAATAAATAATATATGTAACGTAAAAGCAAACGTAACTTAAAAGCGAACTTTCAGGTCGAAATTACCGTCTTTGAAACGCCGC